>JARPSG010000029.1:0-294781 GCA_029955605.1 Quercus engelmannii | reverse complement strand
ACTAAAATTTTGTTTTCTCTTTTTCAGCCTATCTAATCCCATTTTCGCTAAAAATATTGCCGGGAAGAGGTTTTAAAATTTTTTGAATTTTTTTACTATTTTTTTAGAAATTTTCTTGCCCGGGTCGAGCATGAACGGAATTCGGGAGTAAAATTTTGTTTTCTCTTTTTCGGCCTATCTCATCCCGTTTTAGCTAAAAATAATGCCGGGAAGAGGATTTATAATTTTTTGAATTTTTTTACTATCTTTTTCCGAATTTTTTGCCCGTGTCGAGCATGAACGGATTTCAGGACTAAAATTTTGTTTTGACTTTATCGGCCTATCTCATCCCGTTTTGACTAAAAATAATGCCGGGAAGAGGTTTTATAATTTTTTCAATTTTTTTACTATTTTTTTCGGAATTTTAATTCCCGGGTCGTGTTTGAACATAATTCGGGACTAAAATTTAGTTTTCACTTTTTCGGCCTATCTCATCCCGTTTTCGCTAAAAATATTGCCGGGAAGAGGTTTTATAATTTTTTGAATTTTTTTAATATTTTTTTCGGAATTTTCTTTCCCGGGTCCAGCATGAACGGAATTCGGGACTAAAATTTTTTTATCACTTTTTTCGGCCTATCTAATCCCGTTTTAGCTAAAAATAATGCCGGGAAGCGGTTTTATAATTTTTTGAATTTTTTTACTATTTTTTTCGGAATTTTCTTTTCCGGGTCGAGTATGAACGGAATTCGGGACGAAAATTTTGTTTTCATTTTTTCGGCCTATCTCATCCCTTTTCGCTAAAAATATTGCCGGGAGGAGGTTTTATAATTTTTCGAATTTTATTACTATTTTTTTTCGGAATTTTCTTTTCCTGGTCGAGTATGAACGGAATTCGGGAGGAAAATTTTGTTTTCATTTTTTTGGCCTATCTCATCCGGTTTCGCTAAAAATAATGCCGGGAAGAGGTTTTATAATTTTTTGAATTTTTTTTACTATTTTTTTCGGAATTTTCTTTCCCGGGTCGTGTTTGAACGGAATTCGGGACTAAAATTTTGTTTTCACTTTTTCGGCCAATATCATCCCGTTTTCGCTAAAATAATGCCGGGAAGAGGTTCTAAATTTTTTAGAATTTTCTTACTATTTTTTTCGGAATTTTCTTTCCCCGGTCGAGTATGAGCGGAATTCGGGACGAAAATTTTATTTTCATTTTTTCGGCCTATCTCATCATATTTTTCGCTAAAAATATTGCCGGGAAGAGGTTTTATAATTTTGAATTTTTTTACTATATTTTTCGGAATTTTTTGCCGTGTCGAGCATGAACGGATTTCAGGACTAAAATTTTGTTTTGTCTTTATCGGCCTATCTCATCCCGTTTTGACTAAAAATAATGCCGGGAAAGAGGTTTTATAATTTTTTGAATTTTTTTACTATTTTTTTCATAATTTTCTTGCCCGAGTCGAACATTAACAGAATTCGGGACTAAAATTTTGTTTTTACTTTTTAGGCCTATCTCATCCCTTTTTGACTAAAAATAATGCTGGAAGAGGTTTTATAATTTTTTGAATTTTTTTACTATTTTTTTCGGAATTTTCTTGCCCGGGTCGAGTATGAACGGAATTCGAGACGAAAATTTTGTTTTTCATTTTTTCGGCCTATCTCATCCCTTTTCGCTAAAAATATTGCCGGGAGGAGGTTTTATAATTTTTCGAATTTTGTTACTATTTTTTTTCGGAATTTTTTGCCGTGGTCGAGCATGAACGGAATTCGGGACTAAAATTTTGTTTTCCCTTTTTCAGCCTATCTCATCCTGTTTTGACTAAAAATAATGCTGGGAAGAGGTTTTATAATTTTTTGAATTTTTTTACTATTTTTTTCGGAATTTTCTTTCCCGGGTCGTGTTTGAACAGAATTCGGGACTAAAATTTAGTTTTCACTTTTTCGGCCTATCTCATCCCGTTTTCGCTAAAAATATTGCCGGGAAGAGGTTTTATAATTTTTTGAATTTTTTTAATATTTTTTTCGGAATTTTCTTTCCCGGGTCCAGCATGAACGGAATTCGGGACTAAAATTTTTTTATCACTTTTTCGGCCTATCTAATCCCGTTTTAGCTAAAAATAATGCCGGGAAGCGGTTTTATAATTTTTTGAATTTTTTTACTATTTTTTTCGGAATTTTCTTTTCCGGGTCGAGTATGAACGGAATTCGGGAGGAAAATTTTGTTTTCATTTTTTTGGCCTATCTCATCCGATTTCGCTAAAAATAATGCCGGGAAGAGGTTTTATAATTTTTAAATTTTTTTACTATTTTTTTCGGAATTTTCTTGCTCGGGTCGAGCATGAACGGAATTCGGGACTAAACTTTTGTTTTCTCTTTTTCGGCCTTTATCTTCCCGTTTTGGCCGAAAATAATGCCGGGAAGAGGTTTTATAATTTTTCAAATTTTTTTACTATTTTTTTCGGAATTTTCTTGCCCTGGACGAGCATGAACCGAATTCGGGACTAAAATTTTGTTCTCATTTTTTCGGCCTATATTATCCCCATATTGACTAAAAATAATGACGGGAAGAGGTTTTATAATTTTTTGAATTCTTTTACTATTTTTTTCGGAATTTTCTTTCCGGGGTCGAGTATGAACGGAATTCGGTAGTAAAATTTTGTTTTCACTTTTACGGCCTATCTCATCCCGTTTTGACTAAAAATAATGCCGGGAAGAGGTATTATAATTTTTTGAATTTTTTTACTATTTTTTCGGAATTTCTTGCCCGGGTTGAGCATGAACGGAATTCGGGACTAAAATCTTTTTATCACTTTTTTCGGCCTATCTAATCCCGTTTTGGATTAAAATAATGCCGGGAAGCGGTTTTATTATTTTTTGAATTTTTTTACGATTTTTTTCAGAATTTTCTTTCCCGGGTCGAGCATGAACGGAATTCGGGAGGAAAATTTTTTTTTCATTTTTTTTTCCTATCTGATCCCTATTTCGATAAAAATAATGCCGAGAAGTGGTTTTATAATTTTTTGAATTTTTTTACTATTTTTTTCGAAATTTTCTTGCCCGAGTAAGCAAGAACGGAATTTGGGACTAAAATTTTGTTTTCTCTTTTTCAGCCTATCTAATCCCATTTTCGCTAAAAATATTGCCGGGAAGAGGTTTTAAAATTTTTTTGAATTTTTTTACTATTTTTTTAGAAATTTTCTTGCCCGGGTCGAGCATGAACGGAATTCGGGAGTAAAATTTTGTTTTCTCTTTTTCGGCCTATCTCATCCCGTTTTAGCTAAAAATAATGCCGGGAAGAGGATTTATAATTTTTTGAATTTTTTTACTATCTTTTTCCGAATTTTTTGCCCGTGTCGAGCATGAACGGATTTCAGGACTAAAATTTTGTTTTGACTTTATCGGCCTATCTCATCCCGTTTTGACTAAAAATAATGCCGGGAAGAGGTTTTATAATTTTTTCAATTTTTGTACTATTTTTTTCGGAATTTTAATTCCCGGGTCGTGTTTGAACATAATTCGGGACTAAAATTTAGTTTTCACTTTTTCGGCCTATCTCATCCCGTTTTCGCTAAAAATATTGCCGGGAAGAGGTTTTATAATTTTTTGAATTTTTTTAATATTTTTTTCGGAATTTTCTTTCCCGGGTCCAGCATGAACGGAATTCGGGACTAAAATTTTTTTATCACTTTTTCGGCCTATCTAATCCCGTTTTAGCTAAAAATAATGCCGGGAAGCGGTTTTATAATTTTTTGAATTTTTTTACTATTTTTTTCGGAATTTTCTTTTCCGGGTCGAGTATGAATGGAATTCGGGACGAAAATTTTGTTTTCATTTTTTCGGCCTATCTCATCCCTTTTCGCTAAAAATATTGCCGGGAGGAGGTTTTATAATTTTTCGAATTTTATTACTATTTTTTTTCGGAATTTTCTTTTCCTGGTCGAGTATGAACGGAATTCGGGAGGAAAATTTTGTTTTCATTTTTTTGGCCTATCTCATCCGGTTTCGCTAAAAATAATGCCGGGAAGAGGTTTTATAATTTTTTGAATTTTTTTACTATTTTTTTCGGAATTTTCTTTCCCGGGTCGTGTTTGAACGGAATTCGGGACTAAAATTTTGTTTTCACTTTTTCGGCCAATATCATCCCGTTTTCGCTAAAAATAATTCCGGGAAGAGGTTCTAAATTTTTTAGAATTTTCTTACTATTTTTTTCGGAATTTTCTTTCCCCGGTCGAGTATGAGCGGAATTCGGGACGAAAATTTTATTTTCATTTTTTCGGCCTATCTCATCATATTTTCGCTAAAAATATTGCCGGGAAGAGGTTTTATAATTTTTGAATTTTTTTACTATATTTTTCGGAATTTTTTGCCCGTGTCGAGCATGAACGGATTTCAGGACTAAAATTTTGTTTTGTCTTTATCGGCCTATCTCATCCCGTTTTGACTAAAAATAATGCCGGGAAGAGGTTTTATAATTTTTTTGAATTTTTTTACTATTTTTTTCATAATTTTCTTGCCCGAGTCGAACATTAACAGAATTCGGGACTAAAATTTTGTTTTTACTTTTTAGGCCTATCTCATCCCTTTTTGACTAAAAATAATGCTGGGAAGAGGTTTTATAATTTTTTGAATTTTTTTACTATTTTTTTCGGAATTTTCTTGCCCGGGTCGAGTATGAACGGAATTCGAGACGAAAATTTTGTTTTCATTTTTTCGGCCTATCTCATCCCTTTTCGCTAAAAATATTACCGGGAGGAGGTTTTATAATTTTTCGAATTTTGTTACTATTTTTTTTCGGAATTTTTTGCCGTGGTCGAGCATGAACGGAATTCGGGACTAAAATTTTGTTTTCCATTTTTCGGCCTATCTCATCCTGTTTTGACTAAAAATAATGCAGGGAAGAGGTTTTATAATTTTTTGAATTTTTTTACTATTTTTTTCAGAATTTTCTTTCCCGGGTCGTGTTTGAACAGAATTCGGGACTAAAATTTAGTTTTCACTTTTTCGGTCTATCTCATCCCGTTTTCGCTAAAAATATTGCCGGGAAGAGGTTTTATAATTTTTTGAATTTTTTTAATATTTTTTTCGGAATTTTCTTTCCCGGGTCCAGCATGAACGGAATTCGGGACTAAAATTTTTTTATCACTTTTTCGGCCTATCTAATCCCATTTTAGCTAAAAATAATGCCGGGAAGCGGTTTTATAATTTTTTGAATTTTTTTACTATTTTTTTCGGAATTTTCTTTTCCGGGTCGAGTATGAACGGAATTCGGGAGGAAAATTTTGTTTTCATTTTTTTGGCCTATCTCATCCGATTTCGCTAAAAATAATGCCGGGAAGAGGTTTTATAATTTTTAAATTTTTTTACTATTTTTTTCGGAATTTTCTTGCTCGGGTCGAGCATGAACGGAATTCGGGACTAAACTTTTGTTTTCTCTTTTTCGGCCTTTATCTTCCCGTTTTGGCCGAAAATAATGCCGGGAAGAGGTTTTATAATTTTTCAAATTTTTTTACTATTTTTTTCGGAATTTTCTTGCCCTGGACGAGCATGAACGGAATTCGGGACTAAAATTTTGTTTTTACTTTTTAGGCCTATCTCATCCCTTTTTGACTAAAAATAATGCTGGGAAGAGGTTTTATAATTTTTTGAATTTTTTTACTATTTTTTTCGGAATTTTCTTGCCCGGGTCGAGTATGAACGGAATTCGAGACGAAAATTTTGTTTTCATTTTTTCGGCCTATCTCATCCCTTTTCGCTAAAAATATTGCCGGGAGGAGGTTTTATAATTTTTCGAATTTTGTTACTATTTTTTTTCGGAATTTTTTGCCGTGGTCGAGCATGAACGGAATTCGGGACTAAAATTTTGTTTTCCCTTTTTCAGCCTATCTCATCCTGTTTTGACTAAAAATAATGCAGGGAAGAGGTTTTATAATTTTTTGAATTTTTTTACTATTTTTTTCGGAATTTTCTTTCCCGGGTCGTGTTTGAACAGAATTCGGGACTAAAATTTAGTTTTCACTTTTTCGGCCTATCTCATCCCGTTTTCGCTAAAAATATTGCCGGGAAGAGGTTTTATAATTTTTTGAATTTTTTTAATATTTTTTTCGGAATTTTCTTTCCCGGGTCCAGCATGAACGGAATTCGGGACTAAAATTTTTTTATCACTTTTTCGGCCTATCTAATCCCGTTTTAGCTAAAAATAATGCCGGGAAGCGGTTTTATAATTTTTTGAATTTTTTTACTATTTTTTTCGGAATTTTCTTTTCCGGGTCGAGTATGAACGGAATTCGGGAGGAAAATTTTGTTTTCATTTTTTTGGCCTATCTCATCCGATTTCGCTAAAAATAATGCCGGGAAGAGGTTTTATAATTTTTAAATTTTTTTACTATTTTTTTCGGAATTTTCTTGCTCGGGTCGAGCATGAACGGAATTCGGGACTAAACTTTTGTTTTCTCTTTTTCGGCCTTTATCTTCCCGTTTTGGCCGAAAATAATGCCGGGAAGAGGTTTTATAATTTTTCAAATTTTTTTACTATTTTTTTCGGAATTTTCTTGCCCTGGACGAGCATGAACCGAATTCGGGACTAAAATTTTGTTTTCATTTTTTCGGCCTATATTATCCCCATATTGACTAAAAATAATGACGGGAAGAGGTTTTATAATTTTTTGAATTCTTTTACTATTTTTTTCGGAATTTTCTTTCCGGGGTCGAGTATGAACGGAATTCGGTAGTAAAATTTTGTTTTCACTTTTTCGGCCTATCTCATCCCGTTTTGACTAAAAATAATGCCGGGAAGAGGTATTATAATTTTTTGAATTTTTTTACTATTTTTTTCGGAATTTTCTTGCCCGGGTTGAGCATGAACGGAATTCGGGACTAAAATCTTTTTATCACTTTTTCGGCCTATCTAATCCCGTTTTAGATTAAAATAATGCCGGGAAGCGGTTTTATTATTTTTTGAATTTTTTTACGATTTTTTTCAGAATTTTCTTTCCCGGGTCGAGCATGAACGGAATTCGGGAGGAAAATTTTTTTTTCATTTTTTTTTCCTATCTGATCCCTATTTCGATAAAAATAATGCCGAGAAGTGGTTTTATAATTTTTTGATTTTTTTTACTATTTTTTTCGAAATTTTCTTGCCCGAGTAAGCAAGAACGGAATTTGGGACTAAAATTTTGTTTTCTCTTTTTCAGCCTATCTAATCCCATTTTCGCTAAAAATATTGCCGGGAAGAGGTTTTAAAATTTTTTTGAATTTTTTTACTATTTTTTTAGAAATTTTCTTGCCCGGGTCGAGCATGAACGGAATTCGGGAGTAAAATTTTGTTTTCTCTTTTTCGGCCTATCTCATCCCGTTTTAGCTAAAAATAATGCCGGGAAGAGGATTTATAATTTTTTGAATTTTTTTACTATCTTTTTCCGAATTTTTTGCCCGTGTCGAGCATGAACGGATTTCAGGACTAAAATTTTGTTTTGACTTTATCGGCCTATCTCATCCCGTTTTGACTAAAAATAATGCCGGGAAGAGGTTTTATAATTTTTTCAATTTTTTTACTATTTTTTTCGGAATTTTAATTCCCGGGTCGTGTTTGAACATAATTCGGGACTAAAATTTAGTTTTCACTTTTTCGGCCTATCTCATCCCGTTTTCGCTAAAAATATTGCCGGGAAGAGGTTTTATAATTTTTTGAATTTTTTTAATATTTTTTTCGGAATTTTCTTTCCCGGGTCCAGCATGAACGGAATTCGGGACTAAAATTTTTTTATCACTTTTTCGGCCTATCTAATCCCGTTTTAGCTAAAAATAATGCCGGGAAGCGGTTTTATAATTTTTTGAATTTTTTTACTATTTTTTTCGGAATTTTCTTTTCCGGGTCGAGTATGAACGGAATTCGGGACGAAAATTTTGTTTTCATTTTTTCGGCCTATCTCATCCCTTTTCGCTAAAAATATTGCCGGGAGGAGGTTTTATAATTTTTCGAATTTTATTACTATTTTTTTTCGGAATTTTCTTTTCCTGGTCGAGTATGAACGGAATTCGGGAGGAAAATTTTGTTTTCATTTTTTTGGCCTATCTCATCCGGTTTCGCTAAAAATAATGCCGGGAAGAGGTTTTATAATTTTTTGAATTTTTTTACTATTTTTTTCGGAATTTTCTTTCCCGGGTCGTGTTTGAACGGAATTCGGGACTAAAATTTTGTTTTCACTTTTTCGGCCAATATCATCCCGTTTTCGCTAAAAATAATGCCGGGAAGAGGTTCTAAATTTTTTAGAATTTTCTTACTATTTTTTTCGGAATTTTCTTTCCCCGGTCGAGTATGAGCGGAATTCGGGACGAAAATTTTATTTTCATTTTTTCGGCCTATCTCATCATATTTTCGCTAAAAATATTGCCGGGAAGAGGTTTTATAATTTTTGAATTTTTTTACTATATTTTTCGGAATTTTTTGCCCGTGTCGAGCATGAACGGATTTCAGGACTAAAATTTTGTTTTGTCTTTATCGGCCTATCTCATCCCGTTTTGACTAAAAATAATGCCGGGAAGAGGTTTTATAATTTTTTGAATTTTTTTACTATTTTTTTCATAATTTTCTTGCCCGAGTCGAACATTAACAGAATTCGGGACTAAAATTTTGTTTTTACTTTTTAGGCCTATCTCATCCCTTTTTGACTAAAAATAATGCTGGGAAGAGGTTTTATAATTTTTTGAATTTTTTTACTATTTTTTTCGGAATTTTCTTGCCCGGGTCGAGTATGAACGGAATTCGAGACGAAAATTTTGTTTTCATTTTTTCGGCCTATCTCATCCCTTTTCGCTAAAAATATTGCCGGGAGGAGGTTTTATAATTTTTCGAATTTTGTTACTATTTTTTTTCGGAATTTTTTGCCGTGGTCGAGCATGAACGGAATTCGGGACTAAAATTTTGTTTTCCCTTTTTCAGCCTATCTCATCCTGTTTTGACTAAAAATAATGCTGGGAAGAGGTTTTATAATTTTTTGAATTTTTTTACTATTTTTTTCGGAATTTTCTTTCCCGGGTCGTGTTTGAACAGAATTCGGGACTAAAATTTAGTTTTCACTTTTTCGGCCTATCTCATCCCGTTTTCGCTAAAAATATTGCCGGGAAGAGGTTTTATAATTTTTTGAATTTTTTTAATATTTTTTTCGGAATTTTCTTTCCCGGGTCCAGCATGAACGGAATTCGGGACTAAAATTTTTTTATCACTTTTTCGGCCTATCTAATCCCGTTTTAGCTAAAAATAATGCCGGGAAGCGGTTTTATAATTTTTTGAATTTTTTTACTATTTTTTTCGGAATTTTCTTTTCCGGGTCGAGTATGAACGGAATTCGGGAGGAAAATTTTGTTTTCATTTTTTTGGCCTATCTCATCCGATTTCGCTAAAAATAATGCCGGGAAGAGGTTTTATAATTTTTAAATTTTTTTACTATTTTTTTCGGAATTTTCTTGCTCGGGTCGAGCATGAACGGAATTCGGGACTAAACTTTTGTTTTCTCTTTTTCGGCCTTTATCTTCCCGTTTTGGCCGAAAATAATGCCGGGAAGAGGTTTTATAATTTTTCAAATTTTTTTACTATTTTTTTCGGAATTTTCTTGCCCTGGACGAGCATGAACCGAATTCGGGACTAAAATTTTGTTCTCATTTTTTCGGCCTATATTATCCCCATATTGACTAAAAATAATGACGGGAAGAGGTTTTATAATTTTTTGAATTCTTTTACTATTTTTTTCGGAATTTTCTTTCCGGGGTCGAGTATGAACGGAATTCGGTAGTAAAATTTTGTTTTCACTTTTACGGCCTATCTCATCCCGTTTTGACTAAAAATAATGCCGGGAAGAGGTATTATAATTTTTTGAATTTTTTTACTATTTTTTTCGGAATTTTCTTGCCCGGGTTGAGCATGAACGGAATTCGGGACTAAAATCTTTTTATCACTTTTTCGGCCTATCTAATCCCGTTTTGGATTAAAATAATGCCGGGAAGCGGTTTTATTATTTTTTGAATTTTTTTACGATTTTTTTCAGAATTTTCTTTCCCGGGTCGAGCATGAACGGAATTCGGGAGGAAAATTTTTTTTTCATTTTTTTTTCCTATCTGATCCCTATTTCGATAAAAATAATGCCGAGAAGTGGTTTTATAATTTTTTGAATTTTTTTACTATTTTTTTCGAAATTTTCTTGCCCGAGTAAGCAAGAACGGAATTTGGGACTAAAATTTTGTTTTCTCTTTTTCAGCCTATCTAATCCCATTTTCGCTAAAAATATTGCCGGGAAGAGGTTTTAAAATTTTTTTGAATTTTTTTACTATTTTTTTAGAAATTTTCTTGCCCGGGTCGAGCATGAACGGAATTCGGGAGTAAAATTTTGTTTTCTCTTTTTCGGCCTATCTCATCCCGTTTTAGCTAAAAATAATGCCGGGAAGAGGATTTATAATTTTTTGAATTTTTTTACTATCTTTTTCCGAATTTTTTGCCCGTGTCGAGCATGAACGGATTTCAGGACTAAAATTTTGTTTTGACTTTATCGGCCTATCTCATCCCGTTTTGACTAAAAATAATGCCGGGAAGAGGTTTTATAATTTTTTCAATTTTTGTACTATTTTTTTCGGAATTTTAATTCCCGGGTCGTGTTTGAACATAATTCGGGACTAAAATTTAGTTTTCACTTTTTCGGCCTATCTCATCCCGTTTTCGCTAAAAATATTGCCGGGAAGAGGTTTTATAATTTTTTGAATTTTTTTAATATTTTTTTCGGAATTTTCTTTCCCGGGTCCAGCATGAACGGAATTCGGGACTAAAATTTTTTTATCACTTTTTCGGCCTATCTAATCCCGTTTTAGCTAAAAATAATGCCGGGAAGCGGTTTTATAATTTTTTGAATTTTTTTACTATTTTTTTCGGAATTTTCTTTTCCGGGTCGAGTATGAATGGAATTCGGGACGAAAATTTTGTTTTCATTTTTTCGGCCTATCTCATCCCTTTTCGCTAAAAATATTGCCGGGAGGAGGTTTTATAATTTTTCGAATTTTATTACTATTTTTTTTCGGAATTTTCTTTTCCTGGTCGAGTATGAACGGAATTCGGGAGGAAAATTTTGTTTTCATTTTTTTGGCCTATCTCATCCGGTTTCGCTAAAAATAATGCCGGGAAGAGGTTTTATAATTTTTTGAATTTTTTTACTATTTTTTTCGGAATTTTCTTTCCCGGGTCGTGTTTGAACGGAATTCGGGACTAAAATTTTGTTTTCACTTTTTCGGCCAATATCATCCCGTTTTCGCTAAAAATAATGCCGGGAAGAGGTTCTAAATTTTTTAGAATTTTCTTACTATTTTTTTCGGAATTTTCTTTCCCCGGTCGAGTATGAGCGGAATTCGGGACGAAAATTTTATTTTCATTTTTTCGGCCTATCTCATCATATTTTCGCTAAAAATATTGCCGGGAAGAGGTTTTATAATTTTTGAATTTTTTTACTATATTTTTCGGAATTTTTTGCCCGTGTCGAGCATGAACGGATTTCAGGACTAAAATTTTGTTTTGTCTTTATCGGCCTATCTCATCCCGTTTTGACTAAAAATAATGCCGGGAAGAGGTTTTATAATTTTTTGAATTTTTTTACTATTTTTTTCATAATTTTCTTGCCCGAGTCGAACATTAACAGAATTCGGGACTAAAATTTTGTTTTTACTTTTTAGGCCTATCTCATCCCTTTTTGACTAAAAATAATGCTGGGAAGAGGTTTTATAATTTTTTGAATTTTTTTACTATTTTTTTCGGAATTTTCTTGCCCGGGTCGAGTATGAACGGAATTCGAGACGAAAATTTTGTTTTCATTTTTTCGGCCTATCTCATCCCTTTTCGCTAAAAATATTACCGGGAGGAGGTTTTATAATTTTTCGAATTTTGTTACTATTTTTTTTCGGAATTTTTTGCCGTGGTCGAGCATGAACGGAATTCGGGACTAAAATTTTGTTTTCCCTTTTTCAGCCTATCTCATCCTGTTTTGACTAAAAATAATGCTGGGAAGAGGTTTTATAATTTTTTGAATTTTTTTACTATTTTTTTCGGAATTTTCTTTCCCGGGTCGTGTTTGAACAGAATTCGGGACTAAAATTTAGTTTTCACTTTTTCGGCCTATCTCATCCCGTTTTCGCTAAAAATATTGCCGGGAAGAGGTTTTATAATTTTTTGAATTTTTTTAATATTTTTTTCGGAATTTTCTTTCCCGGGTCCAGCATGAACGGAATTCGGGACTAAAATTTTTTTATCACTTTTTCGGCCTATCTAATCCCATTTTAGCTAAAAATAATGCCGGGAAGCGGTTTTATAATTTTTTGAATTTTTTTACTATTTTTTTCGGAATTTTCTTTTCCGGGTCGAGTATGAACGGAATTCGGGAGGAAAATTTTGTTTTCATTTTTTTGGCCTATCTCATCCGATTTCGCTAAAAATAATGCCGGGAAGAGGTTTTATAATTTTTAAATTTTTTTACTATTTTTTTCGGAATTTTCTTGCTCGGGTCGAGCATGAACGGAATTCGGGACTAAACTTTTGTTTTCTCTTTTTCGGCCTTTATCTTCCCGTTTTGGCCGAAAATAATGCCGGGAAGAGGTTTTATAATTTTTCAAATTTTTTTACTATTTTTTTCGGAATTTTCTTGCCCTGGACGAGCATGAACGGAATTCGGGACTAAAATTTTGTTTTTACTTTTTAGGCCTATCTCATCCCTTTTTGACTAAAAATAATGCTGGGAAGAGGTTTTATAATTTTTTGAATTTTTTTACTATTTTTTTCGGAATTTTCTTGCCCGGGTCGAGTATGAACGGAATTCGAGACGAAAATTTTGTTTTCATTTTTTCGGCCTATCTCATCCCTTTTCGCTAAAAATATTGCCGGGAGGAGGTTTTATAATTTTTCGAATTTTGTTACTATTTTTTTTCGGAATTTTTTGCCGTGGTCGAGCATGAACGGAATTCGGGACTAAAATTTTGTTTTCCCTTTTTCAGCCTATCTCATCCTGTTTTGACTAAAAATAATGCAGGGAAGAGGTTTTATAATTTTTTGAATTTTTTTACTATTTTTTTCGGAATTTTCTTTCCCGGGTCGTGTTTGAACAGAATTCGGGACTAAAATTTAGTTTTCACTTTTTCGGCCTATCTCATCCCGTTTTCGCTAAAAATATTGCCGGGAAGAGGTTTTATAATTTTTTGAATTTTTTTAATATTTTTTTCGGAATTTTCTTTCCCGGGTCCAGCATGAACGGAATTCGGGACTAAAATTTTTTTATCACTTTTTCGGCCTATCTAATCCCGTTTTAGCTAAAAATAATGCCGGGAAGCGGTTTTATAATTTTTTGAATTTTTTTACTATTTTTTTCGGAATTTTCTTTTCCGGGTCGAGTATGAACGGAATTCGGGAGGAAAATTTTGTTTTCATTTTTTTGGCCTATCTCATCCGATTTCGCTAAAAATAATGCCGGGAAGAGGTTTTATAATTTTTAAATTTTTTTACTATTTTTTTCGGAATTTTCTTGCTCGGGTCGAGCATGAACGGAATTCGGGACTAAACTTTTGTTTTCTCTTTTTCGGCCTTTATCTTCCCGTTTTGGCCGAAAATAATGCCGGGAAGAGGTTTTATAATTTTTCAAATTTTTTTACTATTTTTTTCGGAATTTTCTTGCCCTGGACGAGCATGAACCGAATTCGGGACTAAAATTTTGTTTTCATTTTTTCGGCCTATATTATCCCCATATTGACTAAAAATAATGACGGGAAGAGGTTTTATAATTTTTTGAATTCTTTTACTATTTTTTTCGGAATTTTCTTTCCGGGGTCGAGTATGAACGGAATTCGGTAGTAAAATTTTGTTTTCACTTTTTCGGCCTATCTCATCCCGTTTTGACTAAAAATAATGCCGGGAAGAGGTATTATAATTTTTTGAATTTTTTTACTATTTTTTTCGGAATTTTCTTGCCCGGGTTGAGCATGAACGGAATTCGGGACTAAAATCTTTTTATCACTTTTTCGGCCTATCTAATCCCGTTTTAGATTAAAATAATGCCGGGAAGCGGTTTTATTATTTTTTGAATTTTTTTACGATTTTTTTCAGAATTTTCTTTCCCGGGTCGAGCATGAACGGAATTCGGGAGGAAAATTTTTTTTTCATTTTTTTTTCCTATCTGATCCCTATTTCGATAAAAATAATGCCGAGAAGTGGTTTTATAATTTTTTGAATTTTTTTACTATTTTTTTCGAAAATTTCTTGCCCGAGTAAGCAAGAACGGAATTTGGGACTAAAATTTTGTTTTCTCTTTTTCAGCCTATCTAATCCCATTTTCGCTAAAAATATTGCCGGGAAGAGGTTTTAAAATTTTTTTGAATTTTTTTACTATTTTTTTAGAAATTTTCTTGCCCGGGTCGAGCATGAACGGAATTCGGGAGTAAAATTTTGTTTTCTCTTTTTCGGCCTATCTCATCCCGTTTTAGCTAAAAATAATGCCGGGAAGAGGATTTATAATTTTTTGAATTTTTTTACTATCTTTTTCCGAATTTTTTGCCCGTGTCGAGCATGAACGGATTTCAGGACTAAAATTTTGTTTTGACTTTATCGGCCTATCTCATCCCGTTTTGACTAAAAATAATGCCGGGAAGAGGTTTTATAATTTTTTCAATTTTTGTACTATTTTTTTCGGAATTTTAATTCCCGGGTCGTGTTTGAACATAATTCGGGACTAAAATTTAGTTTTCACTTTTTCGGCCTATCTCATCCCGTTTTCGCTAAAAATATTGCCGGGAAGAGGTTTTATAATTTTTTGAATTTTTTTAATATTTTTTTCGGAATTTTCTTTCCCGGGTCCAGCATGAACGGAATTCGGGACTAAAATTTTTTTATCACTTTTTCGGCCTATCTAATCCCGTTTTAGCTAAAAATAATGCCGGGAAGCGGTTTTATAATTTTTTGAATTTTTTTACTATTTTTTTCGGAATTTTCTTTTCCGGGTCGAGTATGAATGGAATTCGGGACGAAAATTTTGTTTTCATTTTTTCGGCCTATCTCATCCCTTTTCGCTAAAAATATTGCCGGGAGGAGGTTTTATAATTTTTCGAATTTTATTACTATTTTTTTTCGGAATTTTCTTTTCCTGGTCGAGTATGAACGGAATTCGGGAGGAAAATTTTGTTTTCGTTTTTTTGGCCTATCTCATCCGGTTTCGCTAAAAATAATGCCGGGAAGAGGTTTTATAATTTTTTGAATTTTTTTACTATTTTTTTCGGAATTTTCTTTCCCGGGTCGTGTTTGAACGGAATTCGGGACTAAAATTTTGTTTTCACTTTTTCGGCCAATATCATCCCGTTTTCGCTAAAAATAATGCCGGGAAGAGGTTCTAAATTTTTTAGAATTTTCTTACTATTTTTTTCGGAATTTTCTTTCCCCGGTCGAGTATGAGCGGAATTCGGGACGAAAATTTTATTTTCATTTTTTCGGCCTATCTCATCATATTTTCGCTAAAAATATTGCCGGGAAGAGGTTTTATAATTTTTGAATTTTTTTACTATATTTTTCGGAATTTTTTGCCCGTGTCGAGCATGAACGGATTTCAGGACTAAAATTTTGTTTTGTCTTTATCGGCCTATCTCATCCCGTTTTGACTAAAAATAATGCCGGGAAGAGGTTTTATAATTTTTTGAATTTTTTTACTATTTTTTTCATAATTTTCTTGCCCGAGTCGAACATTAACAGAATTCGGGACTAAAATTTTGTTTTTACTTTTTAGGCCTATCTCATCCCTTTTTGACTAAAAATAATGCTGGGAAGAGGTTTTATAATTTTTTGAATTTTTTTACTATTTTTTTCGGAATTTTCTTGCCCGGGTCGAGTATGAACGGAATTCGAGACGAAAATTTTGTTTTCATTTTTTCGGCCTATCTCATCCCTTTTCGCTAAAAATATTACCGGGAGGAGGTTTTATAATTTTTCGAATTTTGTTACTATTTTTTTTCGGAATTTTTTGCCGTGGTCGAGCATGAACGGAATTCGGGACTAAAATTTTGTTTTCCATTTTTCGGCCTATCTCATCCTGTTTTGACTAAAAATAATGCAGGGAAGAGGTTTTATAATTTTTTGAATTTTTTTACTATTTTTTTCGGAATTTTCTTTCCCGGGTCGTGTTTGAACAGAATTCGGGACTAAAATTTAGTTTTCACTTTTTCGGCCTATCTCATCCCGTTTTCGCTAAAAATATTGCCGGGAAGAGGTTTTATAATTTTTTGAATTTTTTTAATATTTTTTTCGGAATTTTCTTTCCCGGGTCCAGCATGAACGGAATTCGGGACTAAAATTTTTTTATCACTTTTTCGGCCTATCTAATCCCGTTTTAGCTAAAAATAATGCCGGGAAGCGGTTTTATAATTTTTTGAATTTTTTTACTATTTTTTTCGGAATTTTCTTTTCCGGGTCGAGTATGAACGGAATTCGGGAGGAAAATTTTGTTTTCATTTTTTTGGCCTATCTCATCCGATTTCGCTAAAAATAATGCCGGGAAGAGGTTTTATAATTTTTAAATTTTTTTACTATTTTTTTCGGAATTTTCTTGCTCGGGTCGAGCATGAACGGAATTCGGGACTAAACTTTTGTTTTCTCTTTTTCGGCCTTTATCTTCCCGTTTTGGCCGAAAATAATGCCGGGAAGAGGTTTTATAATTTTTCAAATTTTTTTACTATTTTTTTCGGAATTTTCTTGCCCTGGACGAGCATGAACGGAATTCGGGACTAAAATTTTGTTTTCATTTTTTCGGCCTATATTATCCCCATATTGACTAAAAATAATGACGGGAAGAGGTTTTATAATTTTTTGAATTCTTTTACTATTTCTTTCGGAATTTTCTTTCCGGGGTCGAGTATGAACGGAATTCGGTAGTAAAATTTTGTTTTCACTTTTTCGGCCTATCTCATCCCGTTTTGACTAAAAATAATGCCGGGAAGAGGTATTATAATTTTTTGACTTTTTTTACTATTTTTTTCGGAATTTTCTTGCCCGGGTTGAGCATGAACGGAATTCGGGACTAAAATCTTTTTATCACTTTTTCGGCCTATCTAATCCCGTTTTAGATTAAAATAATGCCGGGAAGCGGTTTTATTATTTTTTGAATTTTTTTACGATTTTTTTCAGAATTTTCTTTCCCGGGTCGAGCATGAACGGAATTCGGGAGGAAAATTTTTTTTTCATTTTTTTTTCCTATCTGATCCCTATTTCGATAAAAATAATGCCGAGAAGTGGTTTTATAATTTTTTGAATTTTTTTACTATTTTTTTCGAAATTTTCTTGCCCGAGTAAGCAAGAACGGAATTTGGGACTAAAATTTTGTTTTCTCTTTTTCAGCCTATCTAATCCCATTTTCGCTAAAAATATTGCCGGGAAGAGGTTTTAAAATTTTTTTGAATTTTTTTACTATTTTTTTAGAAATTTTCTTTCCCGGGTCGAGCATGAACGGAATTCGGGAGTAAAATTTTGTTTTCTCTTTTTCGGCCTATCTCATCCCGTTTTAGCTAAAAATAATGCCGGGAAGAGGATTTATAATTTTTTGAATTTTTTTACTATCTTTTTCCGAATTTTTTGCCCGTGTCGAGCATGAACGGATTTCAGGACTAAAATTTTGTTTTGACTTTATCGGCCTATCTCATCCCGTTTTGACTAAAAATAATGCCGGGAAGAGGTTTTATAATTTTTTGAATTTTTTTACTATTTTTTTCGGAATTTTAATTCCCGGGTCGTGTTTGAACATAATTCGGGACTAAAATTTAGTTTTCACTTTTTCGGCCTATCTCATCCCGTTTTCGCTAAAAATATTGCCGGGAAGAGGTTTTATAATTTTTTGAATTTTTTTAATATTTTTTTCGGAATTTTCTTTCCCGGGTCCAGCATGAACGGAATTCGGGACTAAAATTTTTTTATCACTTTTTCGGCCTATCTAATCCCGTTTTAGCTAAAAATAATGCCGGGAAGCGGTTTTATAATTTTTTGAATTTTTTTACTATTTTTTTCGGAATTTTCTTTTCCGGGTCGAGTATGAACGGAATTCGGGACGAAAATTTTGTTTTCATTTTTTCGGCCTATCTCATCCCTTTTCGCTAAAAATATTGCCGGGAGGAGGTTTTATAATTTTTCGAATTTTATTACTATTTTTTTTCGGAATTTTCTTTTCCTGGTCGAGTATGAACGGAATTCGGGAGGAAAATTTTGTTTTCATTTTTTTGGCCTATCTCATCCGATTTCGCTAAAAATAATGCCGGGAAGAGGTTTTATAATTTTTGAATTTTTTTACTATTTTTTTCGGAATTTTCTTGCCCGAGTAAGCACGAACGGAATTTGGGACTAAAATTTTGTTTTCTCTTTTTCGGGCTATCTAATCCCATTTTCGCTAAAAATAATGCCGGGAAGAGGTTTTATAAGTTTTTGAATTTTTTTACTATTTTTTTAGAAATTTTCTTGCCCGGGTTGAGCATGAACGGAATTCGGGACTAAAATTTTGTTTTCTCTTTTTCGGTCTATCTCATCCCGTTTTAGCTAAAAATAATGCCGGGAAGAGGATTTATAATTTTTTCAATTTTTTTACTATTTTTTTCCGAATTTTCTTGCCCGGTTCGAGTATGAACGGAATTCGGGAAGATTATTTTGTTTTCATTTTTTCGGCCTGTCTCATCCCGTTTTCGCTAAAAATAATGCCGGGAAAAGGTTTTATAATTTTTTGAATTTTTTTACTATTTTTTTCGGAATTTTCTTTCCCGGGTCGTGTTTGAACGGAATTCGGGACTAAAATTTTGTTTTCACTTTTTCGGCCAATATCATCCCGTTTTCGCTAAAAATAATGCCAGGAAGAGGTTCTAAAATTTTTAGAATTTTCTTACTATTTTTTTCGGAATTTTCTTTCCCGGGTCGAGTATGAGCGGAATTCGGGACGAAAATTTTATTTTCATTTTTTCGGCCTATCTCATCATATTTTCGCTAAAAATATTGCCGGGAAGAGGTTTTATAATTTTTGAATTTTTTTACTATATTTTTCGGAATTTTTTGCCCGTGTCGAGCATGAACGGATTTCAGGACTAAAATTTTGTTTTGTCTTTATCGGCCTATCTCATCCCGTTTTGACTAAAAATAATGCCGGGAAGAGGTTTTATAATTTTTTGAATTTTTTTACTATTTTTTTCATAATTTTCTTGCCCGAGTCGAACATTAACAGAATTCGGGACTAAAATTTTGTTTTCACTTTTTCGGCCTATCTCATCCCTTTTTGACTAAAAATAATGCTGGGAAGAGGTTTTATAATTTTTTGAATTTTTTTACTATTTTTTTCGGAATTTTCTTTCCCGGGTCGAGCATGAACGGAATTCGGGACTAAAATTTTGTTTTCCCTTTTTCGGCCTATCTCATCCTATTTTGACTAAAAATAATGCCGGGAAGAGGTTTTATAATTTTTTGAATTTTTTTACTATTTTTTTCGGAATTTTCTTTCCCGGGCCGTGTTTGAACGGAATTCGGGACTAAAATTTTGTTTTTACTTTTTCGGCCTATCTCATCCCATTTTCGCTAAAAATATTGCCGGGAAGAGGTTTTATAATTTTTTGAATTTTTTTACTATTTTTTTCGGAATTTTCTTTCCCGGGTCCAACATGAACGGAATTCGGGACTAAAATTTTTTTATCACTTTTTCGGCCTATCTAATCCCGTTTTAGCTAAAAATAATGCCGGGAAGCGGTTTTATAATTTTTTGAATTTTTTTACTATTTTTTTGGAATTTTCTTTCCCGGGTCGTGTATGAACGGAATTCGGTAGTAAAATTTTGTTTTCACTTTTTCAGCCTATCTCATCCCGTTTTGACCAAAAATAGTGCCGGGAAGAGGTATTATAATTTTTTGAATTTTTTTACTATTTTTTTCGGAATTTTCTTGCCCGGGTTGAGCATGAACGGAATTCGGGACTCAAATTTTTTTTTTTTCGCTTTTTCGGCCTATATCATCCCTTTTTGGCCAAAAATAAAGCCGGGAAGAGGTTTTAAAATTTTTAGAATTTTTTTACTATCTTTTTTGGAATTTTCTTTCCCGGGTCGAGTATGAGCGGAATTCGGGACGAAAATTTCATTTTCATTTTTTCGACCTATCTCATCACGTTTTCTCTAAAAATATTGCCGGGAAGAGGTTTTATAATTTTTGAATTTTTTTACTATATTTTTCAGAATCTTTTGCCCGTGTCGAGCATGAACGAATTTCAGGACTAAAATTTTGTTTTCTCTTTTTCGGACTATCTCATCCCGTTTTGAATAAAAATAATGCCAGGAAGAGGTTTTATAATTTTTTTTAATTTTTTTACTTTTTTTTTCGGAATTTTCTTTCCCTAGTCGAGTATGAACGGAATTCGGGACGAAAATTTTGTTTTCATTTTTTCGGCCTATCTCATCCCTTTTCGCTAAAAATATTGCCGGGAGGAGGTTTTATAATTTTTCGAATTTTGTTACTATTTTTTTTCGGAATTTTTTGCCGTGGTCGAGCATGAACGGAATTCGGGACTAAAATTTTGTTTTCCCTTTTTCAGCCTATCTCATCCTGTGTTGACTAAAAACAATGCCGGGAAGAGGTTTTATAATTTTTTGAATTTTTTTACTATTTTTTTTCGAAATTTTCTTTCCCGGGTCGTGTTTGAACAGAATTCGGGACTAAAATTTAGTTTTCACTTTTTCGGCCTATCTCATCCCGTTTTCGCTAAAAATATTGCCGGGAAGAGGTTTTATAATTTTTTGAATTTTTTTACTATTTTTTTCGGAATTTTCTTTCCCGGGTCCAGCATGAACGGAATTCGGGACTAAAATTTTTTTATCACTTTTTCGGCCTATCTAATCCCGTTTTAGCTAAAAATAATGCCGGGAAGCGGTTTTATAATTTTTTGAATTTTTTTACTATTTTTTTCGGAATTTTCTTTTCCGGGACGAGTATGAACGGAATTCGGGAGGAAAATTTTGTTTTCATTTTTTTGGCCTATCTCATCCGATTTCGCTAAAAATTATGCCGGGAAGAGATTTTATAATTTTTTGAATTTTTTTACTATTTTTTTCGGAATTTTCTTGCCCAAGTAAGCACGAACGGAATTTGGGACTAAAATTTTGTTTTCTCTTTTTTGGCCTATCTAATCCCGTTTTCGCTAAAAATAATGCCGAGAAGAGGTTTCATAATTTTTTGAATTTTTTTACTATTTTTTTAGAAATTTTCTTGCCCGGGTCGAGCATGAACGGAATTCGAGACTAAAATTTTGTTTTCTCTTTTTCGGCCTATCTCATTCGTTTTAGCTAAAAATAATGCCGGGAAGCGGATTTATAATTTTTTCAATTTTTTTAGTATTTTTATCCGAATTTTCTTGCCCGGGTCGAGTATGAACGGAATTCGGGAAGATGATTTTGTTTTCATTTTTTCGGCCTGTCTCATCCCGTTTTCGCTAAAAATATTGCCGGGAAGAGGTTTTATAATTTTTTGAATTTTTTTACTATTTTTTTCGGAATTTTCTTGCCCGGGTCGAGCATGAACGGAATTCGGGACTAAACTTTTGTTTTCTCTTTTTCGGCCTATATCATCCCGTTTTGGCCAAAAATAATGCCGGGAAGAGGTTTTATAATTTTTCAAATTTTTTTACTATTTTTTTCGGAATTTTCTTGCCCTGGACGAGCATGAACGGAATTCGGGAATAAAATTTTGTTTTCATTTTTTCGGCCTATATCATCCCCATATTGACTAAAAATAATGTCGGGAAGAGGTTTTATAATTTTTTGAATTCTTTTACTATTTTTTTCGGAATTTTCTTTCCGGGGTCGAGTATGAACGGAATTCGGTAGTAAAATTTTGTTTTCACTTTTTCGGCCTATCTCATCCTGTTTTGACTAAAAATAATGCCGGGAAGAGGTATTATAATTTTTTGAATTTTTTTACTATTTTTTTCGGAATTTTCTTGCCCGGGTTGAGCATGAACGGAATTCGGGACTAAAATTTTTTTATCACTTTTTCGGCCTATCTAATTCCGTTTTAGATAAAAATAATGCCGGGAAGCGGTTTTATTATTTTTTGAATTTTTTTACGATTTTTTTTAGAATTTTCTTTCCCGGGTCGAGCATGAACGGAATTCGGGAGGAAAATTTTGTTTTCATTTTTTTCGCCTATCTGATCCCTATTTCGATAAAAATAATGCCGGGAAGAGGTTTTATAATTTTTTGAATTTTTTTACTATTTTTTTCGAAATTTTCTTGCCCGAGTAAGCAATAACGGAATTTGGGACTAAAATTTTGTTTTCTCTTTTTCAGCCTATCTAATCCCATTTTCGCTAAAAATATTGACGGGAAGAGGTTTTAAAATTTTTTTGAATTTTTTTACTATTTTTTTAGAAATTTTCTTGCCCGGGTCGAGCATGAACGTAATTCGGGAGTAAAATTTTGTTTTCTCTTTTTCGACCTATCTCATCCCGTTTTAGCTAAAAATAATGTCGGGAAGAGGATTTATAATTTTTTGAATTTTTTTACTATCTTTTTCCGAATTTTCTTGCCCGGGTCGAGTATGAACGGAATTCGGGACGATTATTTTGTTTTCATTTTTTCGGCCTGTCTCATCCCGTTTTTGCTAAAAATAATGCCGGGAAGAGGTTTTATAATTTGTTGAATTTTTTTACTATTTTTTTCGGAATTTTCTTTTCCGGGTCGTGTTTGAACAGAATTCGGGACTAAAATTTAGTTTTCACTTTTTCGGCCTATCTCATCCCGTTTTCGCTAAAAATATTGCCGGGAAGAGGTTTTATAATTTTTTGAATTTTTTTAATATTTTTTTCTGAATTTTCTTTCCCGGGTCCAGCATGAACGGAATTCGGGACTAAAATTTTTTTATCACTTTTTCGGCCTATCTAATCCCGTTTTAGCTAGAAATAATGCCGGGAAGCGGTTTTATAATTTTTTGAATTTTTTTACTATTTTTTTCGGAATTTTCTTTTCCGGGTCGAGTATGAACGGAATTTGGGACTAAAATTTTGTTTTCTCTTTTTCGGCCTATCTAATCCCATTTTCGCTAAAAATAATGCCGGGAAGAGGTTTTATAAGTTTTTGAATTTTTTTACTATATTTTTAGAAATTTTCTTGCCCGGGTTGAGCATGAACGGAATTCGGGACTAAAATTTTGTTTTCTCTTTTTCGGCCTATCTCATCCCGTTTTAGCTAAAAATAATGCCGGGAAGAGGATTTATAATTTTTTCAATTTTTTTACTATTTTTTTCCGAATTTTCTTGCCCGGGTCGAGTATGAACGGAATTCGGGAAGATTATTTTGTTTTCATTTTTTAGGCCTGTCTCATCCCGTTTTCGCTAAAAATAATACCGGGAAAAGGTTTTATAATTTTTTGAATTTTTTTACTATTTTTTTCGGAATTTTCTTTCGCGGGTCGTGTTTGAACGGAATTCGGGTCTAAAATTTTGTTTTCACTTTTTCGGCCAATATCATCCCGTTTTCGCTAGAAATAATGCCGGGAAGAGGTTCTAAAATTTTTAGAATTTTCTTACTATTTTTTTCGGAATTTTCTTTCCCGGGTCGAGTATGAGCGGAATTCGGGACGAAAATTTTATTTTCATTTTTTCGGCCTATCTCATCATATTTTCGCTAAAAATATTGCCGGGAAGAGGTTTTATAATTTTTGAATTTTTTTACTATATTTTTCAGAATTTTTTGCCCGTGTCGAGCATGAACGGATTTCAGGACTAAAATTTTGTTTTGTCTTTATCGGCCTATCTCATCCCGTTTTGACTAAAAATAATGCCGGGAAGAGGTTTTATAATTTTTTGAATTTTTTTACTATTTTTTTCATAATTTTCTTGCCCGAGTCGAACATTAACAGAATTCGGGACTAAAATTTTGTTTTTACTTTTTCGGCCTATCTCATCCCTTTTTGACTAAAAATAATGCTGGGAAGAGGTTTTATAATTTTTTGAATTTTTTTACTATTTTTTTCGGAATTTTCTTGCCCGGGTCGACCATGAACGGATTTCAGGACTAAAATTTTGTTTTCTCTTTTTCGGACTATCTCATCCCGTTTTGAATAAAAATAATGCCGGGAAGAGGTTTTATAATTTTTTTGAATTTTTTTACTTTTTCGTTCGGAATTTTCTTTCCCGAGTCGAGTATGAACGGAATTCGGGACGAAAATTTTGTTTTCATTTTTTCGGCCTATCTCATCCCTTTTCGCTAAAAATATTGCCGGGAGGAGGTTTTATAATTTTTCGAATTTTGTTACTATTTTTTTTCGGAATTTTTTGCCGTGGTCGAGCATGAACGGAATTCGGGACTAAAATTTTGTTTTCCCTTTTTCGGCCTATCTCATCCTGTTTTGACTAAAAATAATGCAGGGAAGAGGTTTTATAATTTTTTGAATTTTTTTACTATTTTTTTCGGAATTTTCTTTCCCGGGTCGTGTTTGAACAGAATTCGGGACTAAAATTTAGTTTTCACTTTTTCGGCCTATCTCATCCCGTTTTCGCTAAAAATATTGCCGGGAAGAGGTTTTATAATTTTTTGATTTTTTTTAATATTTTTTTCGGAATTTTCTTTCCCGGGTCCAGCATGAACGGAATTCGGGACTAAAATTTTTTTATCACTTTTTCGGCCTATCTAATCCCGTTTTAGCTAAAAATAATGCCGGGAAGCGGTTTTATAATTTTTTGAATTTTTTTACTATTTTTTTCGGAATTTTCTTTTCCGGGTTGAGTATGAACGGAATTCGGGAGGAAAATTTTGTTTTCATTTTTTTGGCCTATCTCATCCGATTTCGCTAAAAATAATGCCGGGAAGAGGTTTTATAATTTTTAAATTTTTTTACTATTTTTTTCGGAATTTTCTTGCTCGGGTCGAGCATGAACGGAATTCGGGACTAAACTTTTGTTTTCTCTTTTTCGGCCTATATCATCCCGTTTTGGCCGAAAATAATGCCGGGAAGAGGTTTTATAATTTTTCAAATTTTTTTACTATTTTTTTCGGAATTTTCTTGCCCTGGACGAGCATGAACGGAATTCGGGACTAAAATTTTGTTTTCATTTTTTCGGCCTATATTATCCCCATATTGACTAAATATAATGACGGGAAGAGGTTTTATAATTTTTTGAATTCTTTTACTATTTTTTTCGGAATTTTTTTTCCGGGGTCGAGTATGAACGGAATTCGGTAGTAAAATTTTGTTTTCACTTTTTCGGCCTATCTCATCCCGTTTTGACTAAAAATAATGCCGGGAAGAGGTATTATAATTTTTTGAATTTTTTTACTATTTTTTTCGGAATTTTCTTGCCCGGGTTGAGCATGAACGGAATTCGGGACTAAAATTTTTTTATCACTTTTTCGGCCTATCTAATCCCGTTTTAGATAAAAATAATGCCGGGAAGCGGTTTTATTATTTTTTGAATTTTTTTACGATTTTTTTCAGAATTTTCTTTCCCGGGTCGAGCATGAACGGAATTCGGGAGGAAAATTTTTTTTTCATTTTTTTTTCCTATCTGATCCCTATTTCGATAAAAATAATGCCGGGAAGTGGTTTTATAATTTTTTGAATTTTTTTACTATTTTTTTCGAAATTTTCTTGCCCGAGTAAGCAAGAACGGAATTTGGGACTAAAATTTTCTTTTCTCTTTTTCAGCCTATCTAATCCCATTTTCGCTAAAAATATTGCCGGGAAGAGGTTTTAAAATTTTTTTGAATTTTTTTACTATTTTTTTAGAAATTTTCTTGCCCGGGTTGAGCATGAACGGAATTCGGGAGTAAAATTTTGTTTTCTCTTTTTCGGCCTATCTCATCCCGTTTTAGCTAAAAATAATGCCGGGAAGAGGATTTATAATTTTTTGAATTTTTTTACTATCTTTTTCCGAATTTTTTGCCCGTGTCGAGCATGAACGGATTTCAGGACTAAAATTTTGTTTTGACTTTATCGGCCTAACTCATCCCGTTTTGACTAAAAATAATGCCGGGAAGAGGTTTTATAATTTTTTGAATTTTTTTACTATTTTTTTCGGAATTTTAATTCCCGGGTCGTGTTTGAACATAATTCGGGACTAAAATTTAGTTTTCACTTTTTCGGCCTATCTCATCCCGTTTTCGCTAAAAATATTGCCGGGAAGAGGTTTTATAATTTTTTGAATTTTTTTAATATTTTTTTCGGAATTTTCTTTCCCGGGTCCAGCATGAACGGAATTCGGGACTAAAATTTTTTTATCACTTTTTCGGCCTATCTAATCCCGTTTTAGCTAAAAATAATGCCGGGAAGCGGTTTTATAATTTTTTGAATTTTCTTACTATTTTTTTCGGAATTTTCTTTTCCGGGTCGAGTATGAAGGGAATTCGGGAGGAAAATTTTGTTTTCATTTTTTTGGCCTATCTCATCCGATTTCGCTAAAAATAATGCCGGGAAGAGGTTTTATAATTTTTGAATTTTTTTACTATTTTTTTCGGAATTTTCTTGCCCGAGTAAGCACGAACGGAATTTGGGACTAAAATTTTGTTTTCTCTTTTTCGGCCTATCTAATCCCATTTTCGCTAAAAATAATGCCGGGAAGAGGTTTTATAAGTTTTTGAATTTTTTTACTATTTTTTTAGAAATTTTCTTGCCCGGGTTGAGCATGAACGGAATTCGGGACTAAAATTTTGTTTTCTCTTTTTCGGCCTATCTCATCCCGTTTTAGCTAAAAATAATGCCGGGAAGAGGATTTATAATTTTTTCAATTTTTTTACTATTTTTTTCCGAATTTTCTTGCCCGGTTCGAGTATGAACGGAATTCGGGAAGATTATTTTGTTTTCATTTTTTCGGCCTGTCTCATCCCGTTTTCGCTAAAAATAATGCCGGGAAAAGGTTTTATAATTTTTTGAATTTTTTTACTATTTTTTTCGGAATTTTCTTTCCCGGGTCGTGTTTGAACGGAATTCGGGACTAAAATTTTGTTTTCACTTTTTCGGCCAATATCATCCCGTTTTCGCTAAAAATAATGCCAGGAAGAGGTTCTAAAATTTTTAGAATTTTCTTACTATTTTTTTCGGAATTTTCTTTCCCGGGTCGAGTATGAGCGGAATTCGGGACGAAAATTTTATTTTCATTTTTTCGGCCTATCTCATCATATTTTCGCTAAAAATATTGCCGGGAAGAGGTTTTATAATTTTTGAATTTTTTTACTATATTTTTCGGAATTTTTTGCCCGTGTCGAGCATGAACGGATTTCAGGACTAAAATTTTGTTTTGTCTTTATCGGCCTATCTCATCCCGTTTTGACTAAAAATAATGCCGGGAAGAGGTTTTATAATTTTTTGAATTTTTTTACTATTTTTTTCATAATTTTCTTGCCCGAGTCGAACATTAACAAAATTCGGGACTAAAATTTTGTTTTCACTTTTTCGGCCTATCTCATCCCTTTTTGACTAAAAATAATGCTGGGAAGAGGTTTTATAATTTTTTGAATTTTTTTACTATTTTTTTCGGAATTTTCTTTCCCGGGTCGAGCATGAACGGAATTCGGGACTAAAATTTTGTTTTCCCTTTTTCGGCGTATCTCATCCTATTTTGACCAAAAATAATGCCGGGAAGAGGTTTTATAATTTTTTGAATTTTTATACTATTTTTTTCGGAATTTTCTTTCCCGGGTCGTGTTTGAACGGAATTCGGGACTAAAATTTTGTTTTTACTTTTTCGGCCTATCTCATCCCATTTTCGCTAAAAATATTGCCGGGAAGAGGTTTTATAATTTTTTGAATTTTTTTACTATTTTTTTCGGAATTTTCTTTCCCGGGTCCAGCATGAACGGAATTCGGGACTAAAATTTTTTTATCACTTTTTCGGCCTATCTAATCCCGTTTTAGCTAAAAATAATGTCGGGAAGCGGTTTTTTAATTTTTTGAATTTTTTTACTATTTTTTTGGAACTTTCTTTCCCGGGTCGTGTATGAACGGAATTCGGTAGTAAAATTTTGTTTTCACTTTTTCAGTCTATCTCTTCCCGTTTTGACCAAAAATAGTGCCGGAAGAGGTATTATAATTTTTTGAATTTTTTTACTATTTTTTTTGGAATTTTCTTGCCCGGGTTGAGCATGAACGGAATTCGGGACTCAAATTTTTTTTTCGCCTTTTCGGCCTATATCATCCCGTTTTGGCCAAAAATAAAGCCGGGAAGAGGTTTTAAAATTTTTAGAATTTTTTTACTATCTTTTTTGGAATTTTCTTTCCCGGGTCGAGTATGAGCGGAATTCGGGACGAAAATTTCATTTTCATTTTTTCGGCCTATCTCATCACGTTTTCTCTAAAAATATTGCCGGGAAGAGGTTTTATAATTTTTGAATTTTTTTACTATATTTTTCGGAATCTTTTGCCCGTGTCGAGCATGAACGGATTTCAGGACTAAAATTTTGTTTTCTCTTTTTCGGACTATCTCATCCCGTTTTGAATAAAAATAATGCCAGGAAGAGGTTTTATAATTTTTTTTAATTTTTTTACTTTTTTTTTTGGGAATTTTCTTTCCCGAGTCGAGTATGAACGGAATTCGGGACGAAAATTTTGTTTTCATTTTTTCGGCCTATCTAATCCCTTTTCGCTAAAAATATTGCCGGGAGGAGGTTTTACAATTTTTCGAATTGTGTTACTATTTTTTTTCGGAATTTTTTGCCGTGGTCGAGCATGTACGGAATTCGGGACTAAAATTTTGTTTTCCCTTTTTCAGCCTATCTCATCCTCTGTTGACTAAAAATAATGCCGGGAAGAGGTTTTATAATTTTTTGAATTTTTTTACTATTTTTTTCGAAATTTTCTTTCCCGGGTCGTGTTTGAACAGAATTCGGGACTAAAATTTCGTTTTCACTTTTTCGGCCTATCTCATCCCGTTTTCGCTAAAAATATTGCCGGGAAGAGGTTTTATAATTTTTTGAATTTTTTTACTATTTTTTTCAGAATTTTCTTTCCCGGGTCCAGCATGAACGAAATTAGGGACTAAAATTTTTTTTATCACTTTTTCGGCCTATCTAATCCCGTTTTAGCTAAAAATAATGTCGGGAAGCGGTTTTATAATTTTTTGAATTTTTTTACTATTTTTTTCGGAATTTTCTTTTCCGGGACGACTATGAACGGAATTCGGGAGGAAAATTTTGTTTTCATTTTTTTGGCCTATCTCATCCGGTTTCGCTAAAAATAATGCCGGGAAGAGGTTTTGTAATTTTTTGAATTTTTTTACTATTTTTTTCGGAATTTTCTTTCCCGGGTCGTGTTTGAACGGAATTCGGGACTAAAATTTTGTTTTCACTTTTTCGGCCAATATCATCCCGTTTTCGCTAAAAATAATGCCGGGAAGAGGTTCTAAATTTTTTAGAATTTTCTTACTATTTTTTTCGGAATTTTCTTTCCCCGGTCGAGTATGAGCGGAATTCGGGACGAAAATTTTATTTTCATTTTTTCGGCCTATCTCATCATATTTTCGCTAAAAATATTGCCCGGAAGAGGTTTTATAATTTTTGAATTTTTTTACTATATTTTTCGGAATTTTTTGCCCGTGTCGAGCATGAACGGATTTCAGGACTAAAATTTTGTTTTGTCTTTATCGGCCTATCTCATCCCGTTTTGACTAAAAATAATGCCGGGAAGAGGTTTTATAATTTTTTGAATTTTTTTACTATTTTTTTCATAATTTTCTTGCCCGAGTCGAACATTAACAGAATTCGGGACTAAAATTTTGTTTTCACTTTTTCGGCCTATCTCATCCCTTTTTGACTAAAAATAATGCTGGGAAGAGGTTTTATAATTTTTTGAATTTTTTTACTATTTTTTTCGGAATTTTCTTTCCCGGGTCGAGCATGAACGGAATTCGGGACTAAAATTTTGTTTTCCCTTTTTCGGCCTATCTCATCCTATTTTGACCAAAAATAATGCCGGGAAGAGGTTTTATAATTTTTTGAATTTTTATACTATTTTTTTCGGAATTTTCTTTCCCGGGTCGTGTTTGAACGGAATTCGGGACTAAAATTTTGTTTTTACTTTTTCGGCCTATCTCATCCCATTTTCGCTAAAAATATTGCCGGGAAGAGGTTTTATAATTTTTTGAATTTTTTTACTATTTTTTTCGGAATTTTCTTTCCCGGGTCCAGCATGAACGGAATTCGGGACTAAAATTTTTTTATCACTTTTTCGGCCTATCTAATCCCGTTTTAGCTAAAAATAATGCCGGGAAGCGGTTTTATAATTTTTTGAATTTTTTTACTATTTTTTTGGAACTTTCTTTCCCGGGTCGTGTATGAACGGAATTCGGTAGTAAAATTTTGTTTTCACTTTTTCAGTCTATCTCTTCCCGTTTTGACCAAAAATAGTGCCGGGAAGAGGTATTATAATTTTTTGAATTTTTTTACTATTTTTTTCGGAATTTTCTTGCCCGGGTTGAGCATGAACGGAATTCGGGACTCAAATTTTTTTTTCGCCTTTTCGGCCTATATCATCCCGTTTTGGCCAAAAATAAAGCCGGGAAGAGGTTTTAAAATTTTTAGAATTTTTTTCCTATCTTTTTTGGGAATTTTCTTTCCCGAGTCGAGTATGAACGGAATTCGGGACGAAAATTTCATTTTCATTTTTTCGGCCTATCTCATCACGTTTTCTCTAAAAATATTGCCGGGAAGAGGTTTTATAATTTTTGAATTTTTTTACTATATTTTTCGGAATCTTTTGCCCGTGTCGAGCATGAACGGATTTCAGGACGAAAATTTTTTTTTCTCTTTTTCGGACTATCTCATCCCGTTTTGAATAAAAATAATGCCAGGAAGAGGTTTTATAATTTTTTTTAATTTTTTTACTTTTTTTTTTGGGAATTTTCTTTCCCGAGTCGAGTATGAACGGAATTCGGGACGAAAATTTTGTTTTCATTTTTTCGGCCTATCTCATCCCTTTTCGCTAAAAATATTGCCGGGAGGAGGTTTTACAATTTTTCGAATTGTGTTACTATTTTTTTTCGGAATTTTTTGCCGTGGTCGAGCATGAACGGAATTCGGGACTAAAATTTTGTTTTCCCTTTTTCAGCCTATCTCATCCTCTGTTGACTAAAAATAATGCCGGGAAGAGGTTTTATAATTTTTTGAATTTTTTTACTATTTTTTTCGAAATTTTCTTTCCCGGGTCGTGTTTGAACAGAATTCGGGACTAAAATTTTGTTTTTACTTTTTCGGCCTATCTCATCCCATTTTCGCTAAAAATATAGCCGGGAAGAGGTTTTATAATTTTTTGAATTTTTTTACTATTTTTTTCGGAATTTTCTTTCCCGGGTCCAACATGAACGGAATTAGGGACTAAAATTTTTTTTATCACTTTTTCGGCCTATCTAATCCCGTTTTAGCTAAAAATAATGCCGGGAAGCGGTTTTATAATTTTTTGAATTTTTTTACTATTTTTTTCGGAATTTTCTTTTCCGGGACGAGTATGAACGGAATTCGGTAGTAAAATTTTGTTTTCGCTTTTTCGGCCTATCTCATCCCGTTTTGACTAAAAATAATGCCGGGAAGAGGTATTATAATTTTTTGAATTTTTTTACTATTTTTTTCGGAATTTTCTTGCCCGGGTTGAGCATGAACGGAATTCGGGACTAAAATCTTTTTATCACTTTTTCGGCCTATCTAATCCCGTTTTAGATTAAAATAATGCCGGGAAGCGGTTTTATTATTTTTTGAATTTTTTTACGATTTTTTTCAGAATTTTCTTTCCCGGGTCGAGCATGAACGGAATTCGGGAGGAAAATTTTTTTTTCATTTTTTTTTCCTATCTGATCCCTATTTCGATAAAAATAATGCCGAGAAGTGGTTTTATAATTTTTTGAATTTTTTTACTATTTTTTTCGAAATTTTCTTGCCCGAGTAAGCAAGAACGGAATTTGGGACTAAAATTTTGTTTTCTCTTTTTCAGCCTATCTAATCCCATTTTCGCTAAAAATATTGCCGGGAAGAGGTTTTAAAATTTTTTTGAATTTTTTTACTATTTTTTTAGAAATTTTCTTGCCCGGGTCGAGCATGAACGGAATTCGGGAGTAAAATTTTGTTTTCTCTTTTTCGGCCTATCTTATCCCGTTTTAGCTAAAAATAATGCCGGGAAGAGGATTTATAATTTTTTGAATTTTTTTACTATCTTTTTCCGAATTTTTTGCCCGTGTCGAGCATGAACGGATTTCAGGACTAAAATTTTGTTTTGACTTTATCGGCCTATCTCATCCCGTTTTGACTAAAAATAATGCCGGGAAGAGGTTTTATAATTTTTTGAATTTTTTTACTATTTTTTTCGGAATTTTAATTCCCGGGTCGTGTTTGAACATAATTCGGGACTAAAATTTAGTTTTCACTTTTTCAGCCTATCTCATCCCGTTTTCGCTAAAAATATTGCCGGGAAGAGGTTTTATAATTTTTTGAATTTTTTTAATATTTTTTTCGGAATTTTCTTTCCCGGGTCCAGCATGAACGGAATTCGGGACTAAAATTTTTTTATCACTTTTTCGGCCTATCTAATCCCGTTTTAGCTAAAAATAATGCCGGGAAGCGGTTTTATAATTTTTTGAATTTTTTTACTATTTTTTTCGGAATTTTCTTTTCCGGGTCGAGTATGAACGGAATTCGGGACGAAAATTTTGTTTTCATTTTTTCGGCCTATCTCATCCCTTTTCGCTAAAAAAATTGCCGGGAGGAGGTTTTATAATTTTTCGAATTTTATTACTATTTTTTTTCGGAATTTTCTTTTCCTGGTCGAGTATGAACGGAATTCGGGAGGAAAATTTTGTTTTCATTTTTTTGGCCTATCTCATCCGATTTCGCTAAAAATAATGCCGGGAAGAGGTTTTATAATTTTTTGAATTTTTTTACTATTTTTTTCGGAATTTTCTTTCCCGGGTCCAGCATGAACGGAATTAGGGACTAAAATTTTTTTTATCACTTTTTCGGCCTATCTAATCCCGTTTTAGCTAAAAATAATGCCGGGAAGCGGTTTTATAATTTTTTGAATTTTTTTACTATTTTTTTCGGAATTTTCTTTTCCGGGACGAGTATGAACGGAATTCGGGAGGAAAATTTTGTTTTCATTTTTTTGGCCTATCTCATCCGGTTTCGCTAAAAATAATGCCGGGAAGAGGTTTTATAATTTTTTGAATTTTTTTACTATTTTTTTCGGAATTTTCTTTCCCGGGTCGTGTTTGAACGGAATTCGGGACAAAAATTTTGTTTTCACTTTTTCGGCCAATATCATCCCGTTTTCGCTAAAAATAATGCCGGGAAGAGGTTCTAAATTTTTTAGAATTTTCTTACTATTTTTTTCGGAATTTTCTTTCCCCGGTCGAGTATGAGCGGAATTCGGGACGAAAATTTTATTTTCATTTTTTCGGCCTATCTCATCATATTTTCGCTAAAAATATTGCCGGGAAGAGGTTTTATAATTTTTGAATTTTTTTACTATATTTTTCGGAATTTTTTGCCCGTGTCGAGCATGAACGGATTTCAGGACTAAAATTTTGTTTTGTCTTTATCGGCCAATCTCATCCCGTTTTGACTAAAAATAATGCCGGGAAGAGGTTTTATAATTTTTTGAATTTTTTTACTATTTTTTTCATAATTTTCTTGCCCGAGTCGAACATTAACAGAATTCGGGACTAAAATTTTGTTTTTACTTTTTCGGCCTATCTCATCCCTTTTTGACTAAAAATAATGCTGGGAAGAGGTTTTATAATTTTTTGAATTTTTTTACTATTTTTTTCGGAATTTTCTTGCCCGGGTCGAGTATGAACGGAATTCGAGACGAAAATTTTGTTTTCATTTTTTCGGCCTATCTCATCCCTTTTCGCTTAAAATATTGCCGGGAGGAGGTTTTATAATTTTTCGAATTTTGTTACTATTTTTTTTCGGAATTTTTTGCCGTGGTCGAGCATGAACGGAATTCGGGACTAAAATTTTGTTTTCCCTTTTTCGGCCTATCTCATCCTGTTTTGACTAAAAATAATGCAGGGAAGAGGTTTTATAATTTTTTGAATTTTTTTACTATTTTTTTCGGAATTTTCTTTCCCGGGTCGTGTTTGAACGGAATTCGGGACAAAAATTTTTTTATCACTTTTTCGGCCTATCTAATTCCGTTTTAGATAAAAATAATGCCGGGAAGCGGTTTTATTATTTTTTGAATTTTTTTACGATTTTTTTTAGAATTTTCTTTCCCGGGTCGAGCATGAACGGAATTCGGGAGGAAAATTTTGTTTTCATTTTTTTCGCCTATCTGATCCCTATTTCGATAAAAATAATGCCGGGAAGAGGTTTTATAATTTTTTGAATTTTTTTACTATTTTTTTCGAAATTTTCTTGCCCGAGTAAGCAATAACGGAATTTGGGACTAAAATTTTGTTTTCTCTTTTTCAGCCTATCTAATCCCATTTTCGCTAAAAATATTGACGGGAAGAGGTTTTAAAATTTTTTTGAATTTTTTTACTATTTTTTTAGAAATTTTCTTGCCCGGGTCGAGCATGAATGTAATTCGGGAGTAAAATTTTGTTTTCTCTTTTTCGACCTATCTCATCCCGTTTTAGCTAAAAATAATGCCGGGAAGAGGATTTATAATTTTTTGAATTTTTTTACTATCTTTTTCCGAATTTTCTTGCCCGGGTCGAGTATGAACGGAATTCGGGACGATTATTTTGTTTTCATTTTTTCGGCCTGTCTCATCCCGTTTTTGCTAAAAATAATGCCGGGAAGAGGTTTTATAATTTGTTGAATTTTTTTACTATTTTTTTCGGAATTTTCTTTTCCGGGTCGTGTTTGAACAGAATTCGGGACTAAAATTTAGTTTTCACTTTTTCGGCCTATCTCATCCCGTTTTCGCTAAAAATATTGCCGGGAAGAGGTTTTATAATTTTTTGAATTTTTTTAATATTTTTTTCTGAATTTTCTTTCCCGGGTCCAGCATGAACGGAATTCGGGACTAAAATTTTTTTATCACTTTTTCGGCCTATCTAATCCCGTTTTAGCTAGAAATAATGCCGGGAAGCGGTTTTATAATTTTTTGAATTTTTTTACTATTTTTTTCGGAATTTTCTTTTCCGGGTCGAGTATGAACGGAATTCGGGAGGAAAATTTTGTTTTCATTTTTTTGGCCTATCTCATCCGATTTCGCTAAAAATAATGCCGGGAAGAGGTTTTATAATTTTTGAATTTTTTTACTATTTTTTTCGGAATTTTCTTGCCCGAGTAAGCACGAACGGAATTTGGGACTAAAATTTTGTTTTCTCTTTTTCGGCCTATCTAATCCCATTTTCGCTAAAAATAATGCCGGGAAGAGGTTTTATAAGTTTTTGAATTTTTTTACTATATTTTTAGAAATTTTCTTGCCCGGGTTGAGCATGAACGGAATTCGGGACTAAAATTTTGTTTTCTCTTTTTCGGCCTATCTCATCCCGTTTTAGCTAAAAATAATGCCGGGAAGAGGATTTATAATTTTTTCAATTTTTTTACTATTTTTTTCCGAATTTTCTTGCCCGGGTCGAGTATGAACGGAATTCGGGAAGATTATTTTGTTTTCATTTTTTAGGCCTGTCTCATCCCGTTTTCGCTAAAAATAATGCCGGGAAAAGGTTTTATATATTTTTGAATTTTTTTACTATTTTTTTCGGAATTTTCTTTCCCGGGTCGTGTTTGAACGGAATTCGGGTCTAAAATTTTGTTTTCACTTTTTCGGCCAATATCATCCCGTTTTCGCTAGAAATAATGCCGGGAAGAGGTTCTAAAATTTTTAGAATTTTCTTACTATTTTTTTCGGAATTTTCTTTCCCGGGTCGAGTATGAGCGGAATTCGGGACGAAAATTTTATTTTCATTTTTTCGGCCTATCTCATCATATTTTCGCTAAAAATATTGCCGGGAAGAGGTTTTATAATTTTTGAATTTTTTTACTATATTTTTCAGAATTTTTTGCCCGTGTCGAGCATGAACGGATTTCAGGACTAAAATTTTGTTTTGTCTTTATCGGCCTATCTCATCCCGTTTTGACTAAAAATAATGCCGGGAAGAGGTTTTATAATTTTTTGAATTTTTTTACTATTTTTTTCATAATTTTCTTGCCCGAGTCGAACATTAACAGAATTCGGGACTAAAATTTTGTTTTTACTTTTTCGGCCTATCTCATCCCTTTTTGACTAAAAATAATGCTGGGAAGAGGTTTTATAATTTTTTGAATTTTTTTACTATTTTTTTCGGAATTTTCTTGCCCGGGTCGACCATGAACGGATTTCAGGACTAAAATTTTGTTTTCTCTTTTTCGGACTATCTCATCCCGTTTTGAATAAAAATAATGCCGGGAAGAGGTTTTATAATTTTTTTGAATTTTTTTACTTTTTCGTTCGGAATTTTCTTTCCCGAGTCGAGTATGAACGGAATTCGGGACGAAAATTTTGTTTTCATTTTTTCGGCCTATCTCATCCCTTTTCGCTAAAAATATTGCCGGGAGGAGGTTTTATAATTTTTCGAATTTTGTTACTATTTTTTTTCGGAATTTTTTGCCGTGGTCGAGCATGAACGGAATTCGGGACTAAAATTTTGTTTTCCCTTTTTCGGCCTATCTCATCCTGTTTTGACTAAAAATAATGCAGGGAAGAGGTTTTATAATTTTTTGAATTTTTTTACTATTTTTTTCGGAATTTTCTTTCCCGGGTCGTGTTTGAACAGAATTCGGGACTAAAATTTAGTTTTCACTTTTTCGGCCTATCTCATCCCGTTTTCGCTAAAAATATTGCCGGGAAGAGGTTTTATAATTTTTTGATTTTTTTTAATATTTTTTTCGGAATTTTCTTTCCCGGGTCCAGCATGAACGGAATTCGGGACTAAAATTTTTTTATCACTTTTTCGGCCTATCTAATCCCGTTTTAGCTAAAAATAATGCCGGGAAGCGGTTTTATAATTTTTTGAATTTTTTTACTATTTTTTTCGGAATTTTCTTTTCCGGGTCGAGTATGAACGGAATTCGGGAGGAAAATTTTGTTTTCATTTTTTTGGCCTATCTCATCCGATTTCGCTAAAAATAATGCCGGGAAGAGGTTTTATAATTTTTAAATTTTTTTACTATTTTTTTCGGAATTTTCTTGCTCGGGTCGAGCATGAACGGAATTCGGGACTAAACTTTTGTTTTCTCTTTTTCGGCCTATATCATCCCGTTTTGGCCGAAAATAATGCCGGGAAGAGGTTTTATAATTTTTCAAATTTTTTTACTATTTTTTTCGGAATTTTCTTGCCCTGGACGAGCATGAACGGAATTCGGGACTAAAATTTTGTTTTCATTTTTTCGGCCTATATTATCCCCATATTGACTAAATATAATGACGGGAAGAGGTTTTATAATTTTTTGAATTCTTTTACTATTTTTTTCGGAATTTTTTTTCCGGGGTCGAGTATGAACGGAATTCGGTAGTAAAATTTTGTTTTCACTTTTTCGGCCTATCTCATCCCGTTTTGACTAAAAATAATGCCGGGAAGAGGTATTATAATTTTTTGAATTTTTTTACTATTTTTTTCGGAATTTTCTTGCCCGGGTTGAGCATGAACGGAATTCGGGACTAAAATTTTTTTATCACTTTTTCGGCCTATCTAATCCCGTTTTAGATAAAAATAATGCCGGGAAGCGGTTTTATTATTTTTTGAATTTTTTTACGATTTTTTTCAGAATTTTCTTTCCCGGGTCGAGCATGAACGGAATTCGGGAGGAAAATTTTTTTTTCATTTTTTTTTCCTATCTGATCCCTATTTCGATAAAAATAATGCCGGGAAGTGGTTTTATAATTTTTTGAATTTTTTTACTATTTTTTTCGAAATTTTCTTGCCCGAGTAAGCAAGAACGGAATTTGGGACTAAAATTTTCTTTTCTCTTTTTCAGCCTATCTAATCCCATTTTCGCTAAAAATATTGCCGGGAAGAGGTTTTAAAATTTTTTTGAATTTTTTTACTATTTTTTTAGAAATTTTCTTGCCCGGGTCGAGCATGAACGGAATTCGGGAGTAAAATTTTGTTTTCTCTTTTTCGGCCTATCTCATCCCGTTTTAGCTAAAAATAATGCCGGGAAGAGGATTTATAATTTTTTGAATTTTTTTACTATCTTTTTCCGAATTTTTTGCCCGTGTCGAGCATGAACGGATTTCAGGACTAAAATTTTGTTTTGACTTTATCGGCCTATCTCATCCCGTTTTGACTAAAAATAATGCCGGGAAGAGGTTTTATAATTTTTTGAATTTTTTTACTATTTTTTTCGGAATTTTAATTCCCGGGTCGTGTTTGAACATAATTCGGGACTAAAATTTAGTTTTCACTTTTTCGGCCTATCTCATCCCGTTTTCGCTAAAAATATTGCCGGGAAGAGGTTTTATAATTTTTTGAATTTTTTTAATATTTTTTTCGGAATTTTCTTTCCCGGGTCCAGCATGAACGGAATTCGGGACTAAAATTTTTTTATCACTTTTTCGGCCTATCTAATCCCGTTTTAGCTAAAAATAATGCCGGGAAGCGGTTTTATAATTTTTTGAATTTTCTTACTATTTTTTTCGGAATTTTCTTTTCCGGGTCGAGTATGAAGGGAATTCGGGAGGAAAATTTTGTTTTCATTTTTTTGGCCTATCTCATCCGATTTCGCTAAAAATAATGCCGGGAAGAGGTTTTATAATTTTTGAATTTTTTTACTATTTTTTTCGGAATTTTCTTGCCCGAGTAAGCACGAACGGAATTTGGGACTAAAATTTTGTTTTCTCTTTTTCGGCCTATCTAATCCCATTTTCGCTAAAAATAATGCCGGGAAGAGGTTTTATAAGTTTTTGAATTTTTTTACTATTTTTTTAGAAATTTTCTTGCCCTGGTTGAGCATGAACGGAATTCGGGACTAAAATTTTGTTTTCTCTTTTTCGGCCTATCTCATCCCGTTTTAGCTAAAAATAATGCCGGGAAGAGGATTTATAATTTTTTCAATTTTTTTACTATTTTTTTCCGAATTTTCTTGCCCGGTTCGAGTATGAACGGAATTCGGGAAGATTATTTTGTTTTCATTTTTTCGGCCTGTCTCATCCCGTTTTCGCTAAAAATAATGCCGGGAAAAGGTTTTATAATTTTTTGAATTTTTTTACTATTTTTTTCGGAATTTTCTTTCCCGGGTCGTGTTTGAACGGAATTCGGGACTAAAATTTTGTTTTCACTTTTTCGGCCAATATCATCCCGTTTTCGCTAAAAATAATGCCGGGAAGAGGTTCTAAAATTTTTAGAATTTTCTTACTATTTTTTTCGGAATTTTCTTTCCCCGGTAGAGTATGAGCGGAATTCGGGACGAAAATTTTATTTTCATTTTTTCGGCCTATCTCATCATATTTTCGCTAAAAATATTGCCGGGAAGAGGTTTTATAATTTTTGAATTTTTTTACTATATTTTTCGGAATTTTTTGCCCGTGTCGAGCATGAACGGATTTCAGGACTAAAATTTTGTTTTGTCTTTATCGGCCTATCTCATCCCGTTTTGACTAAAAATAATGCCGGGAAGAGGTTTTATAATTTTTTGAATTTTTTTACTATTTTTTTCATAATTTTCTTGCCCGAGTCGAACATTAACAAAATTCGGGACTAAAATTTTGTTTTCACTTTTTCGGCCTATCTCATCCCTTTTTGACTAAAAATAATGCTGGGAAGAGGTTTTATAATTTTTTGAATTTTTTTACTATTTTTTTCGGAATTTTCTTTCCCTGGTCGAGCATGAACGGAATTCGGGACTAAAATTTTGTTTTCCCTTTTTCGGCGTATCTCATCCTATTTTGACCAAAAATAATGCCGGGAAGAGGTTTTATAATTTTTTGAATTTTTATACTATTTTTTTCGGAATTTTCTTTCCCGGGTCGTGTTTGAACGGAATTCGGGACTAAAATTTTGTTTTTACTTTTTCGGCCTATCTCATCCCATTTTCGCTAAAAATATTGCCGGGAAGAGGTTTTATAATTTTTTGAATTTTTTTACTATTTTTTTCGGAATTTTCTTTCCCGGGTCCAGCATGAACGGAATTCGGGACTAAAATTTTTTTATCACTTTTTCGGCCTATCTAATCCCGTTTTAGCTAAAAATAATGCCGGGAAGCGGTTTTTTAATTTTTTGAATTTTTTTACTATTTTTTTGGAACTTTCTTTCCCGGGTCGTGTATGAACGGAATTCGGTAGTAAAATTTTGTTTTCACTTTTTCAGTTTATCTCTTCCCGTTTTGACCAAAAATAGTGCCGGAAGAGGTATTATAATTTTTTGAATTTTTTTACTATTTTTTTCGGAATTTTCTTGCCCGGGTTGAGCATGAACGGAATTCGGGACTCAAATTTTTTTTTCGCCTTTTCGGCCTATATCATCCCGTTTTGGCCAAAAATAAAGCCGGGAAGAGGTTTTAAAATTTTTAGAATTTTTTTACTATCTTTTTTGGAATTTTCTTTCCCGGGTCGAGTATGAGCGGAATTCGGGACGAAAATTTCATTTTCATTTTTTCGGCCTATCTCATCACGTTTTCTCTAAAAATATTGCCGGGAAGAGGTTTTATAATTTTTGAATTTTTTTACTATATTTTTCGGAATCTTTTGCCCGTGTCGAGCATGAACGGATTTCAGGACTAAAATTTTGTTTTCTCTTTTTCGGACTATCTCATCCCGTTTTGAATAAAAATAATGCCAGGAAGAGGTTTTATAATTTTTTTTAATTTTTTTACTTTTTTTTTTGGGAATTTTCTTTCCCGAGTCGAGTATGAACGGAATTCGGGACGAAAATTTTGTTTTCATTTTTTCGGCCTATCTCATCCCTTTTCGCTAAAAATATTGCCGGGAGGAGGTTTTACAATTTTTCGAATTGTGTTACTATTTTTTTTCGGAATTTTTTGCCGTGGTCGAGCATGTACGGAATTCGGGACTAAAATTTTGTTTTCCCTTTTTCAGCCTATCTCATCCTCTGTTGACTAAAAATAATGCCGGGAAGAGGTTTTATAATTTTTTGAATTTTTTTACTATTTTTTTCGAAATTTTCTTTCCCGGGTCGTGTTTGAACAGAATTCGGGACTAAAATTTCGTTTTCACTTTTTCGGCCTATCTCATCCCGTTTTCGCTAAAAATATTGCCGGGAAGAGGTTTTATAATTTTTTGAATTTTTTTACTATTTTTTTCGGAATTTTCTTTCCCGGGTCCAGCATGAACGGAATTAGGGACTAAAATTTTTTTTATCACTTTTTCGGCCTATCTAATCCCGTTTTAGCTAAAAATAATGCCGGGAAGCGGTTTTATAATTTTTTGAATTTTTTTACTATTTTTTTCGGAATTTTCTTTTCCGGGACGAGTATGAACGGAATTCGGGAGGAAAATTTTGTTTTCATTTTTTTGGCCTATCTCATCCGGTTTCGCTAAAAATAATGCCGGGAAGAGGTTTTGTAATTTTTTGAATTTTTTTACTATTTTTTTCGGAATTTTCTTTCCCGGGTCGTGTTTGAACGGAATTCGGGACTAAAATTTTGTTTTCACTTTTTCGGCCAATATCATCCCGTTTTCGCTAAAAATAATGCCGGGAAGAGGTTCTAAATTTTTTAGAATTTTCTTACTATTTTTTTCGGAATTTTCTTTCCCCGGTCGAGTATGAGCGGAATTCGGGACGAAAATTTTATTTTCATTTTTTCGGCCTATCTCATCATATTTTCGCTAAAAATATTGCCCGGAAGAGGTTTTATAATTTTTGAATTTTTTTACTATATTTTTCGGAATTTTTTGCCCGTGTCGAGCATGAACGGATTTCAGGACTAAAATTTTGTTTTGTCTTTATCGGCCTATCTCATCCCGTTTTGACTAAAAATAATGCCGGGAAGAGGTTTTATAATTTTTTGAATTTTTTTACTATTTTTTTCATAATTTTCTTGCCCGAGTCGAACATTAACAGAATTCGGGACTAAAATTTTGTTTTTACTTTTTAGGCCTATCTCATCCCTTTTTGACTAAAAATAATGCTGGGAAGAGGTTTTATAATTTTTTGAATTTTTTTACTATTTTTTTCGGAATTTTCTTGCCCGGGTCGAGTATGAACGGAATTCGAGACGAAAATTTTGTTTTCATTTTTTCGGCCTATCTCATCCCTTTTCGCTAAAAATATTGCCGGGAGGAGGTTTTATAATTTTTCGAATTTTGTTACTATTTTTTTTCGGAATTTTTTGCCGTGGTCGAGCATGAACGGAATTCGGGACTAAAATTTTGTTTTCCCTTTTTCGGCCTATCTCATCCTGTTTTGACTAAAAATAATGCAGGGAAGAGGTTTTATAATTTTTTGAATTTTTTTACTATTTTTTTCGGAATTTTCTTTCCCGGGTCGTGTTTGAACATAATTCGGGACTAAAATTTAGTTTTCACTTTTTCGGCCTATCTCATCCCGTTTTCGCTAAAAATATTGCCGGGAAGAGGTTTTATAATTTTTTGAATTTTTTTAATATTTTTTTCGGAATTTTCTTTCCCGGGTCCAGCATGAACGGAATTCGGGACTAAAATTTTTTTATCACTTTTTCGGCCTATCTAATTCCGTTTTAGCTAAAAATAATGCCGGGAAGCGGTTTTATAATTTTTTGAATTTTTTTACTATTTTTTTCGGAATTTTCTTTCCCGGGTCGTGTTTGAACAGAATTCGGGACTAAAATTTAGTTTTCACTTTTTCGGCCTATCTCATCCCGTTTTCGCTAAAAATATTGCCGGGAAGAGGTTTTATAATTTTTTGAATTTTTTTAATATTTTTTTCGGAATTTTCTTTCCCGGGTCCAGCATGAACGGAATTCGGGACTAAAATTTTTTTATCACTTTTTCGGCCTATCTAATCCCGTTTTAGCTAAAAATAATGCCGGGAAGCGGTTTTATAATTTTTTGAATTTTTTTACTATTTTTTTCGGAATTTTCTTTCCCGGGTCGTGTTTGAACAGAATTCGGGACTAAAATTTAGTTTTCACTTTTTCGGCCTATCTCATCCCGTTTTCGCTAAAAATATTGCCGGGAAGAGGTTTTATAATTTTTTGAATTTTTTTAATATTTTTTTCGGAATTTTCTTTCCCGGGTCCAGCATGAACGGAATTCGGGACTAAAATTTTTTTATCACTTTTTCGGCCTATCTAATCCCGTTTTAGCTAAAAATAATGCCGGGAAGCGGTTTTATAATTTTTTGAATTTTTTTACTATTTTTTTCGGAATTTTCTTTTCCGGGTCGAGTATGAACGGAATTCGGGAGGAAAATTTTGTTTTCATTTTTTTGGCCTATCTCATCCGATTTCGCTAAAAATAATGCCGGGAAGAGGTTTTATAATTTTTAAATTTTTTTACTATTTTTTTCGGAATTTTCTTGCTCGGGTCGAGCATGAACGGAATTCGGGACTAAACTTTTGTTTTCTCTTTTTCGGCCTTTATCTTCCCGTTTTGGCCGAAAATAATGCCGGGAAGAGGTTTTATAATTTTTCAAATTTTTTTACTATTTTTTTCGGAATTTTCTTGCCCTGGACGAGCATGAACGGAATTCGGGACTAAAATTTTGTTTTCATTTTTTCGGCCTATATTATCCCCATATTGACTAAAAATAATGACGGGAAGAGGTTTTATAATTTTTTGAATTCTTTTACTATTTTTTTCGGAATTTTCTTTCCGGAGTCGAGTATGAACGGAATTCGGTAGTAAAATTTTGTTTTCACTTTTTCGGCCTATCTCATCCCGTTTTGACTAAAAATAATGCCGGGAAGAGGTATTATAATTTTTTGAATTTTTTTACTATTTTTTTCGGAATTTTCTTGCCCGGGTTGAGCATGAACGGAATTCGGGACTAAAATCTTTTTATCACTTTTTCGGCCTATCTAATCCCGTTTTAGATTAAAATAATGCCGGGAAGCGGTTTTATTATTTTTTGAATTTTTTTACGATTTTTTTCAGAATTTTCTTTCCCGGGTCGAGCATGAATGGAATTCGGGAGGAAAATTTTTTTTTCATTTTTTTTTCCTATCTGATCCCTATTTCGATAAAAATAATGCCGAGAAGTGGTTTTATAATTTTTTGAATTTTTTTACTATTTTTTTCGAAATTTTCTTGCCCGAGTAAGCAAGAACGGAATTTGGGACTAAAATTTTGTTTTTACTTTTTCGGCCTATCTCATCCCATTTTCGCTAAAAATATTGCCGGGAAGAGGTTTTATAATTTTTTGAATTTTTTTACTATCTTTTTCCGAATTTTTTGCCCGTGTCGAGCATGAACGGATTTCAGGACTAAAATTTTGTTTTGACTTTATCGGCCTATCTCATCCCGTTTTGACTAAAAATAATGCCGGGAAGAGGTTTTATAATTTTTTGAATTTTTTTACTATTTTTTTCGGAATTTTAATTCCCGGGTCGTGTTTGAACATAATTCGGGACTAAAATTTAGTTTTCACTTTTTCGGCCTATCTCATCCCGTTTTCGCTAAAAATATTGCCGGGAAGAGGTTTTATAATTTTTTGAATTTTTTTAATATTTTTTTCGGAATTTTCTTTCCCGGGTCCAGCATGAACGGAATTCGGGACTAAAATTTTTTTATCACTTTTTCGGCCTATCTAATCCCGTTTTAGCTAAAAATAATGCCGGGAAGCGGTTTTATAATTTTTTGAATTTTTTTACTATTTTTTTCGGAATTTTCTTTTCCGGGTCGAGTATGAACGGAATTCGGGACGAAAATTTTGTTTTCATTTTTTCGGCCTATCTCATCCCTTTTCGCTAAAAATATTGCCGGGAGGAGGTTTTATAATTTTTCGAATTTTAATAATATTTTTTTTCGGAATTTTCTTTTCCTGGTCGAGTATGAACGGAATTCGGGAGGAAAATTTTGTTTTCATTTTTTTGGCCTATCTCATCCGATTTCGCTAAAAATAATGCCGGGAAGAGGTTTTATAATTTTTGAATTTTTTTACTATTTTTTTCGGAATTTTCTTGCCCGAGTAAGCACGAACGGAATTTGGGACTAAAATTTTGTTTTCTCTTTTTCGGCCTATCTAATCCCATTTTCGCTAAAAATAATGCCGGGAAGAGGTTTTATAAGTTTTTGAATTTTTTTACTATTTTTTTAGAAATTTTCTTGCCCGGGTTGAGCATGAACGGAATTCGGGACTAAAATTTTGTTTTCTCTTTTTCGGCCTATCTCATCCCGTTTTAGCTAAAAATAATGCCGGGAAGAGGATTTATAATTTTTTCAATTTTTTTACTATTTTTTTCCGAATTTTCTTGCCCGGTTCGAGTATGAACGGAATTCGGGAAGATTATTTTGTTTTCATTTTTTCGGCCTGTCTCATCCCGTTTTCGCTAAAAATAATGCCGGGAAAAGGTTTTATAATTTTTTGAATTTTTTTACTATTTTTTTCGGAATTTTCTTTCCCGGGTCGTGTTTGAACGGAATTCGGGACTAAAATTTTGTTTTCACTTTTTCGGCCAATATCATCCCGTTTTCGCTAAAAATAATGCCGGGAAGAGGTTCTAAAATTTTTAGAATTTTCTTACTATTTTTTTCGGAATTTTCTTTCCCCGGTAGAGTATGAGCGGAATTCGGGACGAAAATTTTATTTTCATTTTTTCGGCCTATCTCATCATATTTTCGCTAAAAATATTGCCGGGAAGAGGTTTTATAATTTTTGAATTTTTTTACTATATTTTTCGGAATTTTTTGCCTGTGTCGAGCATGAACGGATTTCAGGACTAAAATTTTGTTTTGTCTTTATCGACCTATCTCATCCCGTTTTGACTAAAAATAATGCCGGGAAGAGGTTTTATAATTTTTTGAATTTTTTTACTATTTTTTTCATAATTTTCTTGCCCGAGTCGAACATTAACAGAATTCGGGACTAAAATTTTGTTTTCACTTTTTCGGCCTATCTCATCCCTTTTTGACTAAAAATAATGCTGGGAAGAGGTTTTATAATTTTTTGAATTTTTTTACTATTTTTTTCGGAATTTTCTTTCCCGGGTCGTGTTTGAATGGAATTCGGGACTAAAATTTTGTTTTTACTTTTTCGGCCTATCTCATCCCATTTTCGCTAAAAATATTGCCGGGAAGAGGTTTTATAATTTTTTGAATTTTTTTACTATTTTTTTCGGAATTTTCTTTCCCGGATCCAGCATGAACGGAATTCGGGACTAAAATTTTTTTATCACTTTTTCGGCCTATCTAATCCCGTTTTAGCTAAAAATAATGCCGGGAAGCGGTTTTATAATTTTTTGAATTTTTTTACTATTTTTTTGGAACTTTCTTTCCCGGGTCGTGTATGAACGGAATTCGGTAGTAAAATTTTGTTTTCACTTTTTCAGTCTATCTCTTCCCGTTTTGACCAAAAATAGTGCCGGGAAGAGGTATTATAATTTTTTGAATTTTTTTACTATTTTTTTCGGAATTTTCTTGCCCGGGTTGAGCATGAACGGAATTCGGGACTCAAATTTTTTTTTCGCCTTTTCGGCCTATATCATCCCGTTTTGGCCAAAAATAAAGCCGGGAAGAGGTTTTAAAATTTTTAGAATTTTTTTACTATCTTTTTTGGAATTTTCTTTCTCGGGTCGAGTATGAGCGGAATTCGGGACGAAAATTTCATTTTCATTTTTTCGGCCTATCTCATCACGTTTTCTCTAAAAATATTGCCGGGAAGAGGTTTTATAATTTTTGAATTTTTTTACTATATTTTTCGGAATCTTTTGCCCGTGTCGAGCATGAACGGATTTCAGGACTAAAATTTTGTTTTCTCTTTTTCGGACTATCTCATCCCGTTTTGAATAAAAATAATGCCAGGAACAGGTTTTATAATTTTTTTTAATTTTTTTACTTTTTTTTTTGGGAATTTTCTTTCCCGAGTCGAGTATGAACGGAATTCGGGACGAAAATTTTGTTTTCATTTTTTCGGCCTATCTCATCCCTTTTCGCTAAAAATATTGCCGGGAGGAGGTTTTACAATTTTTCGAATTTTGTTACTATTTTTTTTCGGAATTTTTTGCCGTGGTCGAGCATGAACGGAATTCGGGACTAAAATTTTGTTTTCCCTTTTTCAGCCTATCTCATCCTCTGTTGACTAAAAATAATGCCGGGAAGAGGTTTTATAATTTTTTGAATTTTTTTACTATTTTTTTCGAAATTTTCTTTCCCGGGTCGTGTTTGAACAGAATTCGGGACTAAAATTTCGTTTTCACTTTTTCGGCCTATCTCATCCCGTTTTCGCTAAAAATATTGCCGGGAGGAGGTTTTATAATTTTTTGAATTTTTTTACTATTTTTTTCGGAATTTTCTTTCCCTGGTCCAGCATGAACGGAATTCGGGACTAAAATTTTTTTATCACTTTTTCGGCCTATCTAATCCCGTTTTAGCTAAAAATAATGCCGGGAAGCGGTTTTATAATTTTTTGAATTTTTTTACTATTTTTTTCGGAATTTTCTTTTCCGGGACGAGTATGAACGGAATTCGGGAGGAAAATTTTGTTTCCATTTTTTTGGCCTATCTCATCCGGTTTCGCTAAAAATAATGCCGGGAAGAGGTTCTATAATTTTTTGAATTTTTTTACTATTTTTTTCGGAATTTTCTTTCCCGGGTCGTGTTTGAACGGAATTCGGGACTAAAATTTTGTTTTCACTTTTTCGGCCAATATCATCCCGTTTTCGCTAAAAATAATGCCGGGAAGAGGTTCTAAAATTTTTAGAATTTTCTTACTATTTTTTTCGGAATTTTCTTTCCCCGGTCGAGTATGAGCGGAATTCGGGACGAAAATTTTATTTTCATTTTTTCGGCCTATCTCATCATATTTTCGCTAAAAATATTGCCGGGAAGAGGTTTTATAATTTTTGAATTTTTTTACTATATTTTTCGGAATTTTTTGCCCGTGTCGAGCATGAACGGATTTCAGGACTAAAATTTTGTTTTGTCTTTATCGGCCTATCTCATCCCGTTTTGACTAAAAATAATGCCGGGAAGAGGTTTTATAATTTTTTGAATTTTTTTACTATTTTTTTGCATAATTTTCTTGCCCGAGTCGAACATTAACAGAATTCGGGACTAAAATTTTGTTTTCACTTTTTCGGCCTATCTCATCCCTTTTTGACTAAAAATAATGCTGGGAAGAGGTTTTATAATTTTTTGAATATTTTTACTATTTTTGTCGGAATTTTCTTTCCCGGGTCGAGCATGAACGGAATTCGGGACTAAAATTTTGTTTTCCCTTTTTCGGCCTATCTCATCCTATTTTGACTAAAAATAATGCCGGGAAGAGGTTTTATAATTTTTTGAATTTTTTTACTATTTTTTTCGGAATTTTCTTTCCCGGGTCGTGTTTGAACGGAATTCGGGACTAAAATTTTGTTTTTACTTTTTCGGCCTATCTCATCCCATTTTCGCTAAAAATATTGCCGGGAAGAGGTTTTATAATTTTTTGAATTTTTTTACTATTTTTTTCGGAATTTTAATTCCCGGGTCGTGTTTGAACATAATTCGGGACTAAAATTTAGTTTTCACTTTTTCGGCCTATCTCATCCCGTTTTCGGTAAAAATATTGCCGGGAAGAGGTTTTATAATTTTTTGAATTTTTTTAATATTTTTTTCGGAATTTTCTTTCCCGGGTCCAGCATGAATGGAATTCGGGACTAAAATTTTTTTATCACTTTTTTGGCCTATCTAATCCCGTTTTAGCTAAAAATAATGCCGGGAAGCGGTTTTATAATTTTTTGAATTTTTTTACTATTTTTTTCGGAATTTTCTTTTCCGGGTCGAGTATGAACGGAATTCGGGACGAAAATTTTGTTTTCATTTTTTCGGCCTATCTCATCCCTTTTCGCTAAAAATATTGCCGGGAGGAGGTTTTATAATTTTTCGAATTTTATTACTATTTTTTTTCGGAATTTTTTGCCGTGGTCGAGCAAGAACGGAATTCGGGACTAAAATTTTGTTTTCCCTTTTTCGGCCTATCTCATCTTGTTTTGACTAAAAATAATGCAGGGAAGAGGTTTTATACTTTTTTGAATTTTTTTACTATTTTTTTCGGAATTTTCTTTCCCTGGTCGTGTTTGAACAGAATTCGGGACTAAAATTTAGTTTTCACTTTTTCGGCCTATCTCATCCCGTTTTCGCTAAAAATATTGCCGGCAAGAGGTTTTATAATTTTTTGAATTTTTTTAATATTTTTTTCGGAATTTTCTTTCCCGGGTCCAGCATGAACGGAATTCGGGACTAAAATTTTTTTATCACTTTTTCGGCCTATCTAATCCCGTTTTAGTTAAAAATAATGCCGGGAAGCGGTTTTATAATTTTTTGAATTTTCTTACTATTTTTTTCGGAATTTTCTTTTCCGGGTCGAGTATGAACGGAATTCGGGAGGAAAATTTTGTTTTCATTTTTTTGGCCTATCTCTTCCGATTTCGCTAAAAATAATGCCGGGAAGAGGTTTTATAATTTTTGAATTTTTTTACTATTTTTTTCGGAATTTTCTTGCCCGAGTAAGCACGAACGGAATTTGGGACTAAAATTTTGTTTTCTCTTTTTCGGCCTATCTAATCCCATTTTCGCTAAAAATAATGCCGGGAAGAGGTTTTATAAGTTTTTGAATTTTTTTACTATTTTTTTAGAAATTTTCTTGCCCGGGTTGAGCATGAACGGAATTCGGGACTAAAATTTTGTTTTCTCTTTTTCGGCCTATCTCATCCCGTTTTAGCTAAAAATAATGCCGGGAAGAGGATTTATAATTTTTTCAATTTTTTTACTATTTTTTTCCGAATTCTCTTGCCCGGTTCGAGTATGAACGGAATTCGGGAAGATTATTTTGTTTTCATTTTTTCGGCCTGTCTCATCCCGTTTTCGCTAAAAATAATGCCGGGAAAAGGTTTTATAATTTTTTGAATTTTTTTACTATTTTTTTCGGAATTTTCTTTCCCGGGTCGTGTTTGAACGGAATTCGGGACTAAAATTTTGTTTTCACTTTTTCGGCCAATATCATCCCGTTTTCGCTAAAAATAATGCCGGGAAGAGGTTCTAAAATTTTTAGAATTTTCTTACTATTTTTTTCGGAATTTTCTTTCCCCGGTAGAGTATGAGCGGAACTCGGGACGAAAATTTTATTTTCATTTTTTCGGCCTATCTCATCATATTTTCGCTAAAAATATTGCCGGGAAGAGGTTTTATAATTTTTGAATTTTTTTACTATATTTTTCGGAATTTTTTGCCCGTGTTGAGCATGAACGGATTTCAGGACTAAAATTTTGTTTTGTCTTTATCGGCCTATCTCATCCCGTTTTGACTAAAAATAATGCCGGGAAGAGGTTTTATAATTTTTTGAATTTTTTTACTATTTTTTTCATAATTTTCTTGCCCGAGTCGAACATTAACAGAATTCGGGACTAAAATTTTGTTTTCACTTTTTCGTCCTATCTCATCCCTTTTTGACTAAAAATAATGCTGGGAAGAGGTTTTATAATTTTTTCTATTTTTTTCGGAATTTTCTTTCCCGGGTCGAGCATGAACGGAATTCGGGACTAAAATTTTGTTTTCCCTTTTTCGGCCTATCTCATCCTATTTTGACCAAAAATAATGCCGGGAAGAGGTTTTATAATTTTTTGAATTTTTATACTATTTTTTTCGGAATTTTCTTTCCCGGGTCGTGTTTGAACGGAATTCGGGACTAAAATTTTGTTTTTACTTTTTCGGCCTATCTCATCCCATTTTCGCTAAAAATATTGCCGGGAAGAGGTTTTATAATTTTTTGAATTTTTTTACTATTTTTTTCGGAATTTTCTTTCCCGGGTCCAGCATGAACGGAATTCGGGACTAAAATTTTTTTATCACTTTTTCGGCCTATCTAATCCCGTTTTAGCTAAAAATAATGCCGGGAAGCGGTTTTATAATTTTTTGAATTTTTTTACTATTTTTTTGGAACTTTCTTTCCCGGGTCGTGTATGAACGGAATTCGGTAGTAAAATTTTGTTTTCACTTTTTCAGTCTATCTCTTCCCGTTTTGACCAAAAATAGTGCCGGGAAGAGGTATTATAATTTTTTGAATTTTTTTACTATTTTTTTCGGAATTTTCTTGCCCGGGTTGAGCATGAACGGAATTCGGGACTCAAATTTTTTTTTCGCCTTTTCGGCCTATATCATCCCGTTTTGGCCAAAAATAAAGCCGGGAAGAGGTTTTAAAATTTTTAGAATTTTTTTCCTATCTTTTTTGGGAATTTTCTTTCCCGAGTCGAGTATGAACGGAATTCGGGACGAAAATTTCATTTTCATTTTTTCGGCCTATCTCATCACGTTTTCTCTAAAAATATTGCCGGGAAGAGGTTTTATAATTTTTGAATTTTTTTACTATATTTTTCGGAATCTTTTGCCCGTGTCGAGCATGAACGGATTTCAGGACTAAAATTTTGTTTTCTCTTTTTCGGACTATCTCATCCCGTTTTGAATAAAAATAATGCCAGGAAGAGGTTTTATAATTTTTTTTAATTTTTTTACTTTTTTTTTTGGGAATTTTCTTTCCCGAGTCGAGTATGAACGGAATTCGGGACGAAAATTTTGTTTTCATTTTTTCGGCCTATCTCATCCCTTTTCGCTAAAAATATTGCCGGGAGGAGGTTTTACAATTTTTCGAATTGTGTTACTATTTTTTTTCGGAATTTTTTGCCGTGGTCGAGCATGAACGGAATTCGGGACTAAAATTTTGTTTTCCCTTTTTCAGCCTATCTCATCCTCTGTTGACTAAAAATAATGCCGGGAAGAGGTTTTATAATTTTTTGAATTTTTTTACTATTTTTTTCGAAATTTTCTTTCCCGGGTCGTGTTTGAACAGAATTCGGGACTAAAATTTTGTTTTTACTTTTTCGGCCTATCTCATCCCATTTTCGCTAAAAATATTGCCGGGAAGAGGTTTTATAATTTTTTGAATTTTTTTACTATTTTTTTCGGAATTTTCTTTCCCGGGTCCAGCATGAACGGAATTAGGGACTAAAATTTTTTTTATCACTTTTTCGGCCTATCTAATCCCGTTTTAGCTAAAAATAATGCCGGGAAGCGGTTTTATAATTTTTTGAATTTTTTTACTATTTTTTTCGGAATTTTCTTTTCCGGGACGAGTATGAACGGAATTCGGGAGGAAAATTTTGTTTTCATTTTTTTGGCCTATCTCATCCGGTTTCGCTAAAAATAATGCCGGGAAGAGGTTTTATAATTTTTTGAATTTTTTTACTATTTTTTTCGGAATTTTCTTTCCCGGGTCGTGTTTGAACGGAATTCGGGACAAAAATTTTGTTTTCACTTTTTCGGCCAATATCATCCCGTTTTCGCTAAAAATAATGCCGGGAAGAGGTTCTAAATTTTTTAGAATTTTCTTACTATTTTTTTCGGAATTTTCTTTCCCCGGTCGAGTATGAGCGGAATTCGGGACGAAAATTTTATTTTCATTTTTTCGGCCTATCTCATCATATTTTCGCTAAAAATATTGCCGGGAAGAGGTTTTATAATTTTTGAATTTTTTTACTATATTTTTCGGAATTTTTTGCCCGTGTCGAGCATGAACGGATTTCAGGACTAAAATTTTGTTTTGTCTTTATCGGCCTATCTCATCCCGTTTTGACTAAAAATAATGCCGGGAAGAGGTTTTATAATTTTTTGAATTTTTTTACTATTTTTTTCATAATTTTCTTGCCCGAGTCGAACATTAACAGAATTCGGGACTAAAATTTTGTTTTTACTTTTTAGGCCTATCTCATCCCTTTTTGACTAAAAATAATGCTAGGAAGAGGTTTTATAATTTTTTGAATTTTTTTACTATTTTTTTCGGAATTTTCTTGCCCGGGTCGAGTATGAACGGAATTCGAGACGAAAATTTTGTTTTCATTTTTTCGGCCTATCTCATCCCTTTTCGCTAAAAATATTGCCGGGAGGAGGTTTTATAATTTTTCGAATTTTGTTACTATTTTTTTTCGGAATTTTTTGCCGTGGTCGAGCATGAACGGAATTCGGGACTAAAATTTTGTTTTCCCTTTTTCGGCCTATCTCATCCTGTTTTGACTAAAAATAATGCAGGGAAGAGGTTTTATAATTTTTTGAATTTTTTTACTATTTTTTTCGGAATTTTCTTTCCCGGGTCGTGTTTGAACAGAATTCGGGACTAAAATTTAGTTTTCACTTTTTCGGCCTATCTCATCCCGTTTTCACTAAAAATATTGCCGGGAAGAGGTTTTATAATTTTTTGAATTTTTTTAATCTTTTTTTCGGAATTTTCTTTCCCGGGTCCAGCATGAACGGAATTCGGGACTAAAATTTTTTTATCACTTTTTCGGCCTATCTAATCCCGTTTTAGCTAAAAATAATGCCGGGAAGCGGTTTTATAATTTTTTGAATTTTTTTACTATTTTTTTCGGAATTTTCTTTTCCGGGTCGAGTATGAACGGAATTCGGGAGGAAAGTTTTGTTTTCATTTTTTTGGCCTATCTCATCCGATTTCGCTAAAAATAATGCCGGGAAGAGGTTTTATAATTTTTAAATTTTTTTACTATTTTTTTCGGAATTTTCTTGCTCGGGTCGAGCATGAACGGAATTCGGGACTAAACTTTTGTTTTCTCTTTTTCGGCCTTTATCTTCCCGTTTTGGCCGAAAATAATGCCGGGAAGAGGTTTTATAATTTTTCAAATTTTTTTACTATTTTTTTCGGAATTTTCTTGCCCTGGACGAGCATGAACGGAATTCGGGACTAAAATTTTGATTTCATTTTTTCGGCCTATATTATCCCCATATTGACTAAAAATAATGACGGGAAGAGGTTTTATAATTTTTTGAATTCTTTTACTATTTTTTACGGAATTTTCTTTCCGGGGTCGAGTATGAACGGAATTCGGTAGTAAAATTTTGTTTTCACTTTTTCGGCCTATCTCATCCCGTTTTGACTAAAAATAATGCCGGGAAGAGGTATTATAATTTTTTGAATTTTTTTACTATTTTTTTCGGAATTTTCTTGCCCGGGTTGAGCATGAACGGAATTCGGGACTAAAATCTTTTTATCACTTTTTCGGCCTATCTAATCCCGTTTTAGATTAAAATAATGCCGGGAAGCGGTTTTATTATTTTTTGAATTTTTTTACGATTTTTTTCAGAATTTTCTTTCCCGGGTCGAGCATGAACGGAATTCGGGAGGAAAATTTTTTTTTCATTTTTTTTTCCTATCTGATCCCTATTTCGATAAAAATAATGCCGAGAAGTGGTTTTATAATTTTTTGAATTTTTTTACTATTTTTTTCGAAATTTTCTTGCCCGAGTAAGCAAGAACGGAATTTGGGACTAAAATTTTGTTTTCTCTTTTTCAGCCTATCTAATCCCATTTTCGCTAAAAATATTGCCGGGAAGAGGTTTTAAAATTTTTTTGAATTTTTTTACTATTTTTTTAGAAATTTTCTTGCCCGGGTCGAGCATGAACGGAATTCGGGAGTAAAATTTTGTTTTCTCTTTTTCGGCCTATCTCATCCCGTTTTAGCTAAAAATAATGCCGGGAAGAGGATTTATAATTTTTTGAATTTTTTTACTATCTTTTTCCGAATTTTTTGCCCGTGTCGAGCATGAACGGATTTCAGGACTAAAATTTTGTTTTGACTTTATCGGCCTATCTCATCCCGTTTTGACTAAAAATAATGCCGGGAAGAGGTTTTATAATTTTTTGAATTTTTTTACTATTTTTTTCGGAATTTTAATTCCCGGGTCGTGTTTGAACATAATTCGGGACTAAAATTTAGTTTTCACTTTTTCAGCCTATCTCATCCCGTTTTCGCTAAAAATATTGCCGGGAAGAGGTTTTATAATTTTTTGAATTTTTTTAATATTTTTTTCGGAATTTTCTTTCCCGGGTCCAGCATGAACGGAATTCGGGACTAAAATTTTTTTATCACTTTTTCGGCCTATCTAATCCCGTTTTAGCTAAAAATAATGCCGGGAAGCGGTTTTATAATTTTTTGAATTTTTTTACTATTTTTTTCGGAATTTTCTTTTCCGGGTCGAGTATGAACGGAATTCGGGACGAAAATTTTGTTTTCATTTTTTCGGCCTATCTCATCCCTTTTCGCTAAAAAAATTGCCGGGAGGAGGTTTTATAATTTTTCGAATTTTGTTACTATTTTTTTTCGGAATTTTCTTTTCCTGGTCGAGTATGAACGGAATTCGGGAGGAAAATTTTGTTTTCATTTTTTTGGCCTATCTCATCCGATTTCGCTAAAAATAATGCCGGGAAGAGGTTTTATAATTTTTTGAATTTTTTTACTATTTTTTTCGGAATTTTCTTTCCCGGGTCCAGCATGAACGGAATTAGGGACTAAAATTTTTTTTATCACTTTTTCGGCCTATCTAATCCCGTTTTAGCTAAAAATAATGCCGGGAAGCGGTTTTATAATTTTTTGAATTTTTTTACTATTTTTTTCGGAATTTTCTTTACCGGGACGAGTATGAACGGAATTCGGGAGGAAAATTTTGTTTTCATTTTTTTGGCCTATCTCATCCGGTTTCGCTAAAAATAATGCCGGGAAGAGGTTTTATAATTTTTTGAATTTTTTTACTATTTTTTTCGGAATTTTCTTTCCCGGGTCGTGTTTGAACGGAATTCGGGACAAAAATTTTGTTTTCACTTTTTCGGCCAATATCATCCCGTTTTCGCTAAAAATAATGCCGGGAAGAGGTTCTAAATTTTTTAGAATTTTCTTACTATTTTTTTCGGAATTTTCTTTCCCCGGTCGAGCATGAGCGGAATTCGGGACGAAAATTTTATTTTCATTTTTTCGGCCTATCTCATCATATTTTCGCTAAAAATATTGCCGGGAAGAGGTTTTATAATTTTTGAATTTTTTTACTATATTTTTCGGAATTTTTTGCCCGTGTCGAGCATGAACGGATTTCAGGACTAAAATTTTGTTTTGTCTTTATCGGCCAATCTCATCCCGTTTTGACTAAAAATAATGCCGGGAAGAGGTTTTATAATTTTTTGAATTTTTTTACTATTTTTTTCATAATTTTCTTGCCCGAGTCGAACATTAACAGAATTCGGGACTAAAATTTTGTTTTTACTTTTTCGGCCTATCTCATCCCTTTTTGACTAAAAATAATGCTGGGAAGAGGTTTTATAATTTTTTGAATTTTTTTACTATTTTTTTCGGAATTTTCTTGCCCGGGTCGAGTATGAACGGAATTCGAGACGAAAATTTTGTTTTCATTTTTTCGGCCTATCTCATCCCTTTTCGCTTAAAATATTGCCGGGAGGAGGTTTTATAATTTTTTGAATTTTGTTACTATTTTTTTTCGGAATTTTTTGCCGTGGTCGAGCATGAACGGAATTCGGGACTAAAATTTTGTTTTCCCTTTTTCGGCCTATCTCATCCTGTTTTGACTAAAAATAATGCAGGGAAGAGGTTTTATAATTTTTTGAATTTTTTTACTATTTTTTTCGGAATTTTCTTTCCCGGGTCGTGTTTGAACAGAATTCGGGACTAAAATTTAGTTTTCACTTTTTCGGCCTATCTCATCCCGTTTTTGCTAAAAATATTGCCGGGAAGAGGTTTTATAATTTTTTGAATTTTTTTAATATTTTTTTCGGAATTTTCTTTCCCGGGTCCAGCATGAACGGAATTCGGGACTAAAATTTTTTTATCACTTTTTCGGCCTATCTAATCCCGTTTTAGCTAAAAATAATGCCGGGAAGCGGTTTTATAATTTTTTGAATTTTTTTACTATTTTTTTCGGAATTTTCTTTTCCGGGTCGAGTATGAACGGAATTCGGGAGGAAAATTTTGTTTTCATTTTTTTGGCCTATCTCATCCGATTTCGCTAAAAATAATGCCGGGAAGAGGTTTTATAATTTTTAAATTTTTTTACTATTTTTTTCGGAATTTTCTTGCTCGGGTCGAGCATGAACGGAATTCGGGACTAAACTTTTGTTTTCTCTTTTTCGGCCTTTATCATCCCGTTTTGGCCGAAAATAATGCCGGGAAGAGGTTTTATAATTTTTCAAATTTTTTTACTATTTTTTTCGGAATTTTCTTGCCCTGGACGAGCATGAACGGAATTCGGGACTAAAATTTTGTTTTCATTTTTTCGGCCTATATTATCCCCATATTGACTAAAAATAATGACGGGAAGAGGTTTTATAATTTTTTGAATTCTTTTACTATTTTTTTCGGAATTTTCTTTCCGGGGTCGAGTATGAACGGAATTCGGTAGTAAAATTTTGTTTTCACTTTTTCGGCCTATCTCATCCCGTTTTGACTAAAAATAATGCCGGGAAGAGGTATTATAATTTTTTGAATTTTTTTACTATTTTTTTCGGAATTTTCTTGCCCGGGTTGAGCATGAACGGAATTCGGGACTAAAATCTTTTTATCACTTTTTCGGCCTATCTAATCCCGTTTTAGATTAAAATAATGCCGGGAAGCGGTTTTATTATTTTTTGAATTTTTTTACGATTTTTTTCAGAATTTTCTTTCCCGGGTCGAGCATGAACGGAATTCGGGAGGAAAATTTTTTTTTCATTTTTTTTTCCTATCTGATCCCTATTTCGATAAAAATAATGCCGAGAAGTGGTTTTATAATTTTTTGAATTTTTTTACTATTTTTTTCGAAATTTTCTTGCACGAGTAAGCAAGAACGGAATTTGGGACTAAAATTTTGTTTTCTCTTTTTCAGCCTATCTAATCCCATTTTCGCTAAAAATATTGCCGGGAAGAGGTTTTAAAATTTTTTTGAATTTTTTTACTATTTTTTTAGAAATTTTCTTGCTCGGGTCGAGCATGAACGGAATTCGGGAGTAAAATTTTGTTTTCTCTTTTTCGGCCTATCTCATCCCGTTTTAGCTAAAAATAATGCCGGGAAGAGGATTTATAATTTTTTCAATTTTTTTACTATCTTTTTCCGAATTTTTTGCCCGTGTCGAGCATGAACGGATTTCAGGACTAAAATTTTGTTTTGACTTTATCGGCCTATCTCATCCCGTTTTGACAAAAAATAATGCCGGGAAGAGGTTTTATAATTTTTTGAATTTTTTTACTATTTTTTTCGGAATTTTCTTTTCCGGGTCGAGTATGAACGGAATTCGGGACGAAAATTTTGTTTTCATTTTTTCGGCCTATCTCATCCCTTTTCGCTAAAAATATTGCCGGGAGGAGGTTTTATAATTTTTCGAATTTTATTACTATTTTTTTTCGGAATTTTCTTTTCCTGGTCGAGTATGAACGGAATTCGGGAGGAAAATTTTGTTTTCATTTTTTTGGCCTATCTCATCCGATTTCGCTAAAAATAATGTCGGGAAGAGGTTTTATAATTTTTGAATTTTTTTACTATTTTTTTCGGAATTTTCTTGCCCGAGTAAGCACGAACGGAATTTGGGACTAAAATTTTGTTTTCTCTTTTTCGGCCTATCTAATCCCATTTTCGCTAAAAATAATGCCGGGAAGAGGTTTTATAAGTTTTTGAATTTTTTTACTATTTTTTTAGAAATTTTCTTGCCCGGGTTGAGCATGAACGGAATTCGGGACTAAAATTTTGTTTTCTCTTTTTCGGCCTATCTCATCCCGTTTTAGCTAAAAATAATGCCGGGAAGAGGATTTATAATTTTTTCAATTTTTTTACTATTTTTTTCCGAATTTTCTTGCCCGGTTCGAGTATGAACGGAATTCGGGAAGATTATTTTGTTTTCATTTTTTCGGCCAGTCTCATCCCGTTTTCGCTAAAAATAATGCCGGGAAAAGGTTTTATAATTTTTTGAATTTTTTTACTATTTTTTTCGGAATTTTCTTTCCCGGGTCGTGTTTGAACGGAATTCGGGACTAAAATTTTGTTTTCACTTTTTCGGCCAATATCATCCCGTTTTCGCTAAAAATAATGCCGGGAAGAGGTTCTAAAATTTTTAGAATTTTCTTACTATTTTTTTCGGAATTTTCTTTCCCCGGTAGAGTATGAGCGGAATTCGGGACGAAAATTTTATTTTCATTTTTTCGGCCTATCTCATCATATTTTCGCTAAAAATATTGCCGGGAAGAGGTTTTATAATTTTTGAATTTTTTTACTATATTTTTCGGAATTTTTTGCCTGTGTCGAGCATGAACGGATTTCAGGACTAAAATTTTGTTTTGTCTTTATCGACCTATCTCATCCCGTTTTGACTAAAAATAATGCCGGGAAGAGGTTTTATAATTTTTTGAATTTTTTTACTATTTTTTTCATAATTTTCTTGCCCGAGTCGAACATTAACAGAATTCGGGACTAAAATTTTGTTTTCACTTTTTCGGCCTATCTCATCCCTTTTTGACAAAAAATAATGCTGGGAAGAGGTTTTATAATTTTTTGAATTTTTTTACTATTTTTTTCGGAATTTTCTTTCCTGGGTCGAGCATGAACGGAATTCGGGACTAAAATTTTGTTTTCCCTTTTTCGGCCTATCTCATCCTATTTTGACTAAAAATAATGCCGGGAAAAGGTTTTATAATTTTTTGAATTTTTTTACTATTTTTTTCGGAATTTTCTTTCCCGGGTCGTGTTTGAATGGAATTCGGGACTAAAATTTTGTTTTTACTTTTTCGGCCTATCTCATCCCATTTTCGCTAAAAATATTGCCGGGAAGAGGTTTTATAATTTTTTGAATTTTTTTACTATTTTTTTCGGAATTTTCTTTCCCGGGTCCAGCATGAACGGAATTCGGGACTAAAATTTTTTTATCACTTTTTCGGCCTATCTAATCCCGTTTTAGCTAAAAATAATGCCGGGAAGCGGTTTTATAATTTTTTGAATTTTTTTACTATTTTTTTGGAACTTTCTTTCCCGGGTCGTGTATGAACGGAATTCGGTAGTAAAATTTTGTTTTCACTTTTTCAGTCTATCTCTTCCCGTTTTGACCAAAAATAGTGCCGGGAAGAGGTATTATAATTTTTTGAATTTTTTTACTATTTTTTTCGGAATTTTCTTGCCCGGGTTGAGCATGAACGGAATTCGGGACTCAAATTTTTTTTTCGCCTTTTCGGCCTATATCATCCCGTTTTGGCCAAAAATAAAGCCGGGAAGAGGTTTTAAAATTTTTAGAATTTTTTTACTATCTTTTTTGGAATTTTCTTTCCCGGGTCGAGTATGAGCGGAATTCGGGACGAAAATTTCATTTTCATTTTTTCGGACTATCTCATCACGTTTTCTCTAAAAATATTGCCGGGAAGAGGTTTTATAATTTTTGAATTTTTTTACTATATTTTTCGGAATCTTTTGCCCGTGTCGAGCATGAACGGATTTCAGGACTAAAATTTTGTTTTCTCTTTTTCGGACTATCTCATCCCGTTTTCAATAAAAATAATGCCAGGAAGAGGTTTTATAATTTTTTTACTTTTTTTTTTGGGAATTTTCTTTCCCGAGTCGAGTATGAACGGAATTCGGGACGAAAATTTTGTTTTCATTTTTTCGGCCTATCTCATCCCTTTTCGCTAAAAATATTGCCGGGAGGAGGTTTTACAATTTTTCGAATTTTGTTACTATTTTTTTTCGTAATTTTTTGCCGTGGTCGAGCATGAACGGAATTCGGGACTAAAATTTTGTTTTCCCTTTTTCAGCCTATCTCATCCTCTGTTGACTAAAAATAATGCCGGGAAGAGGTTTTATAATTTTTGGAATTTTTTTACTATTTTTTTCGAAATTTTCTTTCCCGGGTCGTGTTTGAACAGAATTCGGGACTAAAATTTCGTTTTCACTTTTTCGGCCTATCTCATCCCGTTTTCGCTAAAAATATTGCCGGGAAGAGGTTTTATAATTTTTTTAATTTTTTTACTATTTTTTTCGGAATTTTCTTTCCCGGGTCCAGCATGAACGGAATTCGGGACTAAAATTTTTTTATCACTTTTTCGGCCTATCTAATCCCGTTTTAGCTAAAAATAATGCCGGGAAGCGGTTTTATAATTTTTTGAATTTTTTTACTATTTTTTTCGGAATTTTCTTTTCCGGGACGAGTATGAACGGAATTCGGGAGGAAAATTTTGTTTTCATTTTTTTGGCCTATCTCATCCGGTTTCGCTAAAAATAATGCCGGGAAGAGGTTTTATAATTTTTCGAATTTTTTTACTATTTTTTTCGGAATTTTCTTTCCCGGGTCGTGTTTGAACGGAATTCGGGACTAAAATTTTGTTTTCACTTTTTCGGCCAATATCATCCCGTTTTCGCTAAAAATAATGCCGGGAAGAGGTTCTAAAATTTTTAGAATTTTCTTACTATTTTTTTCGGAATTTTCTTTCCCCGGTCGAGTATGAGCGGAATTCGGGACGAAAATTTTATTTTCATTTTTTCGGCCTATCTCATCATATTTTCGCTAAAAATATTGCCGGGAAGAGGTTTTATAATTTTTTAATTTTTTTACTATATTTTTCGGAATTTTTTGCCCGTGTCGAGCATGAACGGATTTCAGGACTAAAATTTTGTTTTGTCTTTATCGGCCTATCTCATCCCGTTTTGACTAAAAATAATGCCGGGAAGAGGTTTTATAATTTTTTGAATTTTTTTACTATTTTTTTCATAATTTTCTTGCCCGAGTCGAACATTAACAGAATTCGGGACTAAAATTTTGTTTTCGCTTTTTCGGCCTATCTCATCCCTTTTTGACTAAAAATAATGCTGGGAAGAGGTTTTATAATTTTTTGAATTTTTTTACTATTTTTTTCGGAATTTTCTTTCCCGGGTCGAGCATGAACGGAATTCGGGACTAAAATTTTGTTTTCCGTTTTTCGGCCTATCTCATCCTATTTTGACTAAAAATAATGCCGGGAAGAGGTTTTATAATTTTTTGAATTTTTTTACTGTTTTTTTCGGAATTTTCTTTCCCGGGTCGTGTTTGAACGGAATTCGGGACTAAAATTTTGTTTTTACTTTTTCGGCCTATCTCATCCCATTTTCGCTAAAAATATTGCCGGGAAGAGGTTTTATAATTTTTTGAATTTTTTTACTATTTTTTTCGGAATTTTCTTTCCCGGGTCCAGCATGAACGGAATTCGGGACTAAAATTTTTTTATCACTTTTACGGCCTATCTAATCCCGTTTTAGCTAAAAATAATGCCGGAAAGCGGTTTTATAATTTTTTGAATTTTTTTACTATTTTTTTGGAACTTTCTTTCCCGGGTCGTGTATGAACGGAATTCGGTAGTAAAATTTTGTTTTCACTTTTTCAGTCTATCTCTTCCCGTTTTGACCAAAAATAGTGCCGGGAAGAGGTATTATAATTTTTTGAATTTTTTTACTATTTTTTTCGGAATTTTCTTGCCCGGGTTGAGCATGAACGGAATTCGGGACTCAAATTTTTTTTTCGCCTTTTCGGCCTATATCATCCCGTTTTGGCCAAAAATAAAGCCGGGAAGAGGTTTTAAAATTTTTAGAATTTTTTTACTATCTTTTTCGGAATTTTCTTTCCCGGGTCGAGTATGAGCGGAATTCGGGACGAAAATTTCATTTTCATTTTTTCGGCCTATCTCATCACGTTTTCTCTAAAAACATTGCCGGGAAGAGGTTTTATAATTTTTGAATTTTTTTACTATATTTTTCGGAATCTTTTGCCCGTGTCGAGCATGAACGGATTTCAGGACTAAAATTTTGTTTTCTCTTTTTCGGCCTATCTCATCCCGTTTTAGCTAAAAATAATGCCGGGAAGAGGATTTATAATTTTTTGAATTTTTTTACTATCTTTTTCCGAATTTTTTGCCCGTGTCGAGCATGAACGGATTTCAGGACTAAAATTTTGTTTTGACTTTATCGGCCTATCTCATCCCGTTTTGACTAAAAATAATGCCGGGAAGAGGTTTTATAATTTTTTGAATTTTTTTACTATTTTTTTCGGAATTTTAATTCCCGGGTCGTGTTTGAACATAATTCGGGACTAAAATTTAGTTTTCACTTTTTCAGCCTATCTCATCCCGTTTTCGCTAAAAATATTGCCGGGAAGAGGTTTTATAATTTTTTGAATTTTTTTAATATTTTTTTCGGAATTTTCTTTCCCGGGTCCAGCATGAACGGAATTCGGGACTAAAATTTTTTTATCACTTTTTCGGCCTATCTAATCCCGTTTTAGCTAAAAATAATGCCGGGAAGCGGTTTTATAATTTTTTGAATTTTTTTGCTATTTTTTTCGGAATTTTCTTTTCCGGGTCGAGTATGAACGGAATTCGGGACGAAAATTTTGTTTTCATTTTTTCGGCCTATCTCATCCCTTTTCGCTAAAAAAATTGCCGGGAGGAGGTTTTATAATTTTTCGAATTTTATTACTATTTTTTTTCGGAATTTTCTTTTCCTGGTCGAGTATGAACGGAATTCGGGAGGAAAATTTTGTTTTCATTTTTTTGGCCTATCTCATCCGATTTCGCTAAAAATAATGCCGGGAAGAGGTTTTATAATTTTTTGAATTTTTTTACTATTTTTTTCGGAATTTTCTTTCCCGGGTCCAGCATGAACGGAATTAGGGACTAAAATTTTTTTTATCACTTTTTCGGCCTATCTAATCCCGTTTTAGCTAAAAATAATGCCGGGAAGCGGTTTTATAATTTTTTGAATTTTTTTACTATTTTTTTCGGAATTTTCTTTTCCGGGACGAGTATGAACGGAATTCGGGAGGAAAATTTTGTTTTCATTTTTTTGGCCTATCTCATCCGGTTTCGCTAAAAATAATGCCGGGAAGAGGTTTTATAATTTTTTGAATTTTTTTACTATTTTTTTCGGAATTTTCTTTCCCGGGTCGTGTTTGAACGGAATTCGGGACTAAAATTTTGTTTTCACTTTTTCGGCCAATATCATCCCGTTTTCGCTAAAAATAATGCCGGGAAGAGGTTCTAAAATTTTTAGAATTTTCTTACTATTTTTTTCGGAATTTTCTTTCCCCGGTCGAGTATGAGCGGAATTCGGGACGAAAATTTTATTTTCATTTTTTCGGCCTATCTCATCATATTTTCGCTAAAAATATTGCCGGGAAGAGGTTTTATAATTTTTGAATTTTTTTACTATATTTTTCGGAATTTTTTGCCCGTGTCGAGCATGAACGGATTTCAGGACTAAAATTTTGTTTTGTCTTTATCGGCCAATCTCATCCCGTTTTGACTAAAAATAATGCCGGGAAGAGGTTTTATAATTTTTTGAATTTTTTTACTATTTTTTTCATAATTTTCTTGCCCGAGTCGAACATTAACAGAATTCGGGACTAAAATTTTGTTTTTACTTTTTCGGCCTATCTCATCCCTTTTTGACTAAAAATAATGCTGGGAACAGGTTTTATAATTTTTTGAATTTTTTTACTATTTTTTTCGGAATTTTCTTGCCCGGGTCGAGTATGAACGGAATTCGAGACGAAAATTTTGTTTTCATTTTTTCGGCCTATCTCATCCCTTTTCGCTTAAAATATTGCCGGGAGGAGGTTTTATAATTTTTCGAATTTTGTTACTATTTTTTTTCGGAATTTTTTGCCGTGGTCGAGCATGAACGGAATTCGGGACTAAAATTTTGTTTTCCCTTTTTCGGCCTATCTCATCCTGTTTTGACTAAAAATAATGCAGGGAAGAGGTTTTATAATTTTTTGAATTTTTTTACTATTTTTTTCGGAATTTTCTTTCCCGGGTCGTGTTTGAACAGAATTCGGGACTAAAATTTAGTTTTCACTTTTTCGGCCTATCTCATCCCGTTTTCGCTAAAAATATTGCCGGGAAGAGGTTTTATAATTTTTTGAATTTTTTTAATATTTTTTTCGGAATTTTCTTTCCCGGGTCCAGCATGAACGGAATTCGGGACTAAAATTTTTTTATCACTTTTTCGGCCTATCTAATCCCGTTTTAGCTAAAAATAATGACGGGAAGCGGTTTTATAATTTTTTGAATTTTTTTACTATTTTTTTCGGAATTTTCTTTTCCGGGTCGAGTATGAACGGAATTCGGGAGGAAAATTTTGTTTTCATTTTTTTGGCCTATCTCATCCGATTTCGCTAAAAATAATGCCGGGAAGAGGTTTTATAATTTTTAAATTTTTTTACTATTTTTTTCGGAATTTTCTTGCTCGGGTCGAGCATGAACGGAATTCGGGACTAAACTTTTGTTTTCTCTTTTTCGGCCTTTATCATCCCGTTTTGGCCGAAAATAATGCCGGGAAGAGGTTTTATAATTTTTCAAATTTTTTTACTATTTTTTTCGGAATTTTCTTGCCCTGGACGAGCATGAACGGAATTCGGGACTAAAATTTTGTTTTCATTTTTTCGGCCTATATTATCCCCATATTGACTAAAAATAATGACGGGAAGAGGTTTTATAATTTTTTGAATTCTTTTACTATTTTTTTCGGAATTTTCTTTCCGGGGTCGAGTATGAACGGAATTCGGTAGTAAAATTTTGTTTTCACTTTTTCGGCCTATCTCATCCCGTTTTGACTAAAAATAATGCCGGGAAGAGGTATTATAATTTTTTGAATTTTTTTACTATTTTTTTCGGAATTTTCTTGCCCGGGTTGAGCATGAACGGAATTCGGGACTAAAATCTTTTTATCACTTTTTCGGCCTATCTAATCCCGTTTTAGATTAAAATAATGCCGGGAAGCGGTTTTATTATTTTTTGAATTTTTTTACGATTTTTTTCAGAATTTTCTTTCCCGGGTCGAGCATGAACGGAATTCGGGAGGAAAATTTTTTTTTCATTTTTTTTTCCTATCTGATCCCTATTTCGATAAAAATAATGCCGAGAAGTGGTTTTATAATTTTTTGAATTTTTTTACTATTTTTTTCGAAATTTTCTTGCCCGAGTAAGCAAGAACGGAATTTGGGACTAAAATTTTGTTTTCTCTTTTTCAGCCTATCTAATCCCATTTTCGCTAAAAATATTGCCGGGAAGAGGTTTTAAAATTTTTTTGAATTTTTTTACTATTTTTTTAGAAATTTTCTTGCCCGGGTCGAGCATGAACGGAATTCGGGAGTAAAATTTTGTTTTCTCTTTTTCGGCCTATCTCATCCCGTTTTAGCTAAAAATAATGCCGGGAAGAGGATTTATAATTTTTTGAATTTTTTTACTATCTTTTTCCGAATTTTTTGCCCGTGTCGAGCATGAACGGATTTCAGGACTAAAATTTTGTTTTGACTTTATCGGCCTATCTCATCCCGTTTTGACAAAAAATAATGCCGGGAAGAGGTTTTATAATTTTTTGAATTTTTTTACTATTTTTTTCGGAATTTTAATTCCCGGGTCGTGTTTGAACATAATTCGGGACTAAAATTTAGTTTTCACTTTTTCGGCCTATCTCATCCCGTTTTCGCTAAAAATATTGCCGGGAAGAGGTTTTATAATTTTTTGAATTTTTTTAATATTTTTTTCGGAATTTTCTTTCCCGGGTCCAGCATGAACGGAATTCGGGACTAAAATTTTTTTATCACTTTTTCGGCCTATCTAATCCCGTTTTAGCTAAAAATAATGCCGGGAAGCGGTTTTATAATTTTTTGAATTTTTTTACTATTTTTTTCGGAATTTTCTTTTCCGGGTCGAGTATGAACGGAATTCGGGACGAAAATTTTGTTTTCATTTTTTCGGCCTATCTCATCCCTTTTCGCTAAAAATATTGCCGGGAGGAGGTTTTATAATTTTTCGAATTTTATTACTATTTTTTTTCGGAATTTTCTTTTCCTGGTCGAGTATGAACGGAATTCGGGAGGAAAATTTTGTTTTCATTTTTTTGGCCTATCGCATCCGATTTCGCTAAAAATAATGTCGGGAAGAGGTTTTATAATTTTTGAATTTTTTTACTATTTTTTTCGGAATTTTCTTGCCCGAGTAAGCACGAACGGAATTTGGGACTAAAATTTTGTTTTCTCTTTTTCGGCCTATCTAATCCCATTTTCGCTAAAAATAATGCCGGGAAGAGGTTTTATAAGTTTTTGAATTTTTTTACTATTTTTTTAGAAATTTTCTTGCCCGGGTTGAGCATGAACGGAATTCGGGACTAAAATTTTGTTTTCTCTTTTTCGGCCTATCTCATCCCGTTTTAGCTAAAAATAATGCCGGGAAGAGGATTTATAATTTTTTCAATTTTTTTACTATTTTTTTCCGAATTTTCTTGCCCGGTTCGAGTATGAACGGAATTCGGGAAGATTATTTTGTTTTCATTTTTTCGGCCTGTCTCATCCCGTTTTCGCTAAAAATAATGCCGGGAAAAGGTTTTATAATTTTTTGAATTTTTTTACTATTTTTTTCGGAATTTTCTTTCCCGGGTCGTGTTTGAACGGAATTCGGGACTAAAATTTTGTTTTCACTTTTTCGGCCAATATCATCCCGTTTTCGCTAAAAATAATGCCGGGAAGAGGTTCTAAAATTTTTAGAATTTTCTTACTATTTTTTTCGGAATTTTCTTTCCCCGGTAGAGTATGAGCGGAATTCGGGACGAAAATTTTATTTTCATTTTTTCGGCCTATCTCATCATATTTTCGCTAAAAATATTGCCGGGAAGAGGTTTTATAATTTTTGAATTTTTTTACTATATTTTTCGGAATTTTTTGCCTGTGTCGAGCATGAACGGATTTCAGGACTAAAATTTTGTTTTGTCTTTATCGACCTATCTCATCCCGTTTTGACTAAAAATAATGCCGGGAAGAGGTTTTATAATTTTTTGAATTTTTTTACTATTTTTTTCATAATTTTCTTGCCCGAGTCGAACATTAACAGAATTCGGGACTAAAATTTTGTTTTCACTTTTTCGGCCTATCTCATCCCTTTTTGACAAAAAATAATGCTGGGAAGAGGTTTTATAATTTTTTGAATTTTTTTACTATTTTTTTCGGAATTTTCTTTCCCGGGTCGAGCATGAACGGAATTCGGGACTAAAATTTTGTTTTCCCTTTTTCGGCCTATCTCATCCTATTTTGACTAAAAATAATGCCGGGAAAAGGTTTTATAATTTTTTGAATTTTTTTACTATTTTTTTCGGAATTTTCTTTCCCGGGTCGTGTTTGAATGGAATTCGGGACTAAAATTTTGTTTTTACTTTTTCGGCCTATCTCATCCCATTTTCGCTAAAAATATTGCCGGGAAGAGGTTTTATAATTTTTTGAATTTTTTTACTATTTTTTTCGGAATTTTCTTTCCCGGGTCCAGCATGAACGGAATTCGGGACTAAAATTTTTTTATCACTTTTTCGGCCTATCTAATCCCGTTTTAGCTAAAAATAATGCCGGGAAGCGGTTTTATAATTTTTTGAATTTTTTTACTATTTTTTTGGAACTTTCTTTCCCGGGTCGTGTATGAACGGAATTCGGTAGTAAAATTTTGTTTTCACTTTTTCAGTCTATCTCTTCCCGTTTTGACCAAAAATAGTGCCGGGAAGAGGTATTATAATTTTTTGAATTTTTTTACTATTTTTTTCGGAATTTTCTTGCCCGGGTTGAGCATGAACGGAATTCGGGACTCAAATTTTTTTTTCGCCTTTTCGGCCTATATCATCCCGTTTTGGCCAAAAATAAAGCCGGGAAGAGGTTTTAAAATTTTTAGAATTTTTTTACTATCTTTTTTGGAATTTTCTTTCCCGGGTCGAGTATGAGCGGAATTCGGGACGAAAATTTCATTTTCATTTTTTCGGCCTATCTCATCACGTTTTCTCTAAAAATATTGCCGGGAAGAGGTTTTATAATTTTTGAATTTTTTTACTATATTTTTCGGAATCTTTTGCCCGTGTCGAGCATGAACGGATTTCAGGACTAAAATTTTGTTTTCTCTTTTTCGGACTATCTCATCCCGTTTTGAATAAAAATAATGCCAGGAAGAGGTTTTACAATTTTTTTTAATTTTTTTACTTTTTTTTTTGGGAATTTTCTTTCCCGAGTCGAGTATGAACGGAATTCGGGACGAAAATTTTGTTTTCATTTTTTCGGCCTATCTCATCCCTTTTCGCTAAAAATATTGCCGGGAGGAGGTTTTACAATTTTTCGAATTTTGTTACTATTTTTTTTCGGAATTTTTTGCCGTGGTCGAGCATGAACGGAATTCGGGACTAAAATTTTGTTTTCCCTTTTTCAGCCTATCTCATCCTCTGTTGACTAAAAATAATGCCGGGAAGAGGTTTTATAATTTTTGGAATTTTTTTACTATTTTTTTCGAAATTTTCTTTCCCGGGTCGTGTTTGAACAGAATTCGGGACTAAAATTTCGTTTTCACTTTTTCGGCCTATCTCATCCCGTTTTCGCTAAAAATATTGCCGGGAGGAGGTTTTATAATTTTTTGAATTTTTTTACTATTTTTTTCGGAATTTTCTTTCCCTAGTCCAGCATGAACGGAATTCGGGACTAAAATTTTTTTATCATTTTTTCGGCCTATCTAATCCCGTTTTAGCTAAAAATAATGCCGGGAAGCGGTTTTATAATTTTTTGAATTTTTTTACTATTTTTTTCGAAATTTTCTTTTCTGGGACGAGTATGAACGGAATTCGGGAGGAAAATTTTGTTTTCATTTTTTTGGCAGATCTCATCCGGTTTCGCTAAAAATAATGCCGGGAAGAGGTTCTATAATTTTTTGAATTTTTTTACTATTTTTTTCGGAATTTTCTTTCCCGGGTCGTGTTTGAACGGAATTCGGGACTAAAATTTTGTTTTCACTTTTTCGGCCAATATCATCCCGTTTTCGCTAAAAATAATGCCGGGAAGAGGTTCTAAAATTTTTAGAATTTTCTTACTATTTTTTTCGGAATTTTCTTTCCCCGGTCGAGTATGAGCGGAATTCGGGACGAAAATTTTATTTTCATTTTTTCGGCCTATCTCATCATATTTTCGCTAAAAATATTGCCGGGAAGAGGTTTTATAATTTTTGAATTTTTTTACTATATTTTTCGGAATTTTTTGCCCGTGTCGAGCATGAACGGATTTCAAGACTAAAATTTTGTTTTGTCTTTATCGGCCTATCTCATCCCATTTTGACTAAAAATAATGCCGGGAAGAGGTTTTATAATTTTTTGAATTTTTTTACTATTTTTTTGCATAATTTTCTTGCCCGAGTCGAACATTAACAGAATTCGGGACTAAAATTTTGTTTTCACTTTTTCGGCCTATCTCATCCCTTTTTGACTAAAAATAATGCTGGGAAGAGGTTTTATAATTTTTTGAATTTTTTTACTATTTTTTTCGGAATTTTCTTTCCCGGGTCGAGCATGAACGGAATTCGGGACTAAAATTTTGTTTTCCCTTTTTCGGCCTATCTCATCCTATTTTGACTAAAAATAATGCCGGGAAGAGGTTTTATAATTTTTTGAATTTTTTTACTATTTTTTTCGGAATTTTCTTTCCCGGGTCGTGTTTGAACGGAATTCGGGACTAAAATTTTGTTTTTACTTTTTCGGCCTATCTCATCCCATTTTCGCTAAAAATATTGCCGGGAAGAGGTTTTATAATTTTTTGAATTTTTTTACTATTTTTTTCGGAATTTTCTTTCCCGGGTCCAGCATGAACGGAATTCGGGACTAAAATTTTTTTATCACTTTTTCGGCCTATCTAATCCCGTTTTAGCTAAAAATAATGCCGGGAAGCGGTTTTATAATTTTTTGAATTTTTTTACTATTTTTTTGGAACTTTCTTTCCCGGGTCGTGTATGAACGGAATTCGGTAGTAAAATTTTGTTTTCACTTTTTCAGTCTATCTCTTCCCGTTTTGACCAAAAATAGTGCCGGGAAGAGGTATTATAATTTTTTGAATTTTTTTACTATTTTTTTCGGACTTTTCTTGCCCGGGTTGAGCATGAACGGAATTCGGGACTCAAATTTTTTTTTCGCCTTTTCGGCCTATATCATCCCGTTTTGGCCAAAAATAAAGCCGGGTAGAGGTTTTAAAATTTTTAGAATTTTTTTACTATCTTTTTTGGAATTTTCTTTCCCGGGTCGAGTATGAGCGGAATTCGGGACGAAAATTTCATTTTCATTTTTTCGGCCTATCTCATCACGTTTTCTCTAAAAATATTGCCGGGAAGAGGTTTTATAATTTTTGAATTTTTTTACTATATTTTTCGGAATCTTTTGCCCGTGTCGAGCATGAACGGATTTCAGGACTAAAATTTTGTTTTCTCTTTTTCGGACTATCTCATCCCGTTTTGAATAAAAATAATGTCAGGAAGAGGTTTTATAATTTTTTTTAATTTTTTTACTTTTTTTTTTTGGGAATTTTCTTTCCCGAGTCGAGTATAAACGGAATTCGGGACGAAAATTTTGTTTTCATTTTTTCGGCCTATCTCATCCCTTTTCGCTAAAAATATTGCCGGGAGGAGGTTTTACAATTTTTCTAATTTTGTTACTATTTTTTTTCGGAATTTTTTGCCGTGGTCGAGCATGAACGGAATTCGGGACTAAAATTTTGTTTTCCCTTTTTCAGCCTATCTCATCCTCTGTTGACTAAAAATAATGCCGGGAAGAGGTTTTATAATTTTTTGAATTTTTTTACTATTTTTTTTGAAATTTTCTTTCCCGGGTCGTGTTTGAACAGAATTCGGGACTAAAATTTCGTTTTCACTTTTTCGGCCTATCTCATCCCGTTTTCGCTAAAAATATTGCCGGGATGAGGTTTTATAATTTTTTGAATTTTTTTACTATTTTTTTCGGAATTTTCTTTCCCGGGTCCAGCATGAACGGAATTCGGGACTAAAATTTTTTTATCACTTTTTCGGCCTATCTAATCCCGTTTTAGCTAAAAATAATGCCGGGAAGCGGTTTTATAATTTTTTGAATTTTTTTACTATTTTTTTCGGAATTTTCTTTTCCGGGACGAGTATGAACGGAATTCGGGAGGAAAATTTTGTTTTCATTTTTTTGGCCTATCTCATCCGGTTTCACTAAAAATAATGCCGGGAAGAGGTTTTATAATTTTTTGAATTTTTTTACTATTTTTTTCGGAATTTTCTTTCCCGGGGTCGTGTTTGAACGGAATTCGGGACTAAAATTTTGTTTTCACTTTTTCGGCCAATATCATCCCGTTTTCGCTAAAAATAATGCCGGGAAGAGGTTCTAAAATTTTTAGAATTTTCTTACTATTTTTTTCGGAATTTTCTTTCCCCGGTCGAGTATGAGCGGAATTCGGGACGAAAATTTTATTTTCATTTTTTCGGCCTATCTCATCATATTTTCGCTAAAAATATTGCCGGGAAGAGGTTTTATAATTTTTGAATTTTTTTACTATATTTTTCGGAATTTTTTGCCCGTGTCGAGCATGAACGGATTTCAGGACTAAAATTTTGTTTTGTCTTTATCGGCCTATCTCATCCCGTTTTGACTAAAAATAATGCCGGGAAGAGATTTTATAATTTTTTGAATTTTTTTACTATTTTTTTCATAATTTTCTTGCCCGAGTCGAACATTAACAGAATTCGGGACTAAAATTTTGTTTTCACTTTTTCGGCCTATCTCATCCCTTTTTGACTAAAAATATTGCCGGGAGGAGGTTTTACAAATTTTCGAATTTTGTTACTATTTTTTTTCGGAATTTTTTGCCGTGGTCGAGCATGAACGGAATTCGGGACAAAAATTTTGTTTTCCCTTTTTCAGCCTATCTCATCCTCTGTTGACTAAAAATAATGCCGGGAAGAGGTTTTATAATTTTTTGAATTTTTTTACTATTTTTTTTGAAATTTTCTTTCCCGGGTCGTGTTTGAACAGAATTCGGGACTAAAATTTCGTTTTCACTTTTTCGCCCTATCTCATCCCGTTTTCGCTAAAAATATTGCCGGGAAGAGGTTTTATAATTTTTTGAATTTTTTTACTATTTTTTTCGGAATTTTCTTTCCCGGGTCCAGCATGAACGGAATTCGGGACTAAAATTTTTTTTATCACTTTTTCGGCCTATCTAATCCCATTTTAGCTAAAAATAATGCCGGGAAGCGGTTTTATAATTTTTTGAATTTTTTTACTTTTTTTTCGGAATTTTCTTTTCCGGGACGAGTATGAACGGAATTCGGGAGGAAAATTTTGTTTTCATTTTTTTGGCCTATCTCATCACGTTTTCTCTAAAAATATTGCCGGGAAGAGGTTTTATAATTTTTGAATTTTTTTACTATATTTTTCGGAATCTTTTGCCCGTGTCGAGCATGAACGGATTTCAGGACTAAAATTTTGTTTTCTCTTTTTCGGACTATCTCATCCCGTTTTGAATAAAAATAATGCCAGGAAGAGGTTTTATAATTTTTTTTAATTTTTTTACTTTTTTTTTTGGGAATTTTCTTTCCCGAGTCGAGTATGAACGGAATTCGGGACGAAAATTTTGTTTTCATTTTTTCGGCCTATCTCATCCCTTTTCGCTAAAAATATTGCCGGGAGGAGGTTTTACAATTTTTCGAAATTTGTTACTATTTTTTTTCGGAATTTTTTGCCGTGGTCGAGCATGAACGGAATTCGGGACTAAAATTTTGTTTTCCCTTTTTCAGCCTATCTCATCCTCTGTTGACTAAAAATAATGCCGGGAAGAGGTTTTATAATTTTTGGAATTTTTTTAGTATTTTTTTCGAAATTTTCTTTCCCGGGTCGTGTTTGAACGGAATTCGGGACTAAAATTTCGTTTTCACTTTTTCGGCCTATCTCATCCCGTTTTCGCTAAAAATATTGCCGGGAAGAGGTTTTATAATTTTTTGAATTTTTTTACTATTTTTTTCGGAATTTTCTTTCCCGGGTCCAGCATGAACGGAATTCGGGACTAAAATTTTTTTATCACTTTTTCGGCCTATCTAATCCCGTTTTAGCTAAAAATAATGCCGGGAAGCGGTTTTATAATTTTTTGAATTTTTTTACTATTTTTTTGGAACTTTCTTTCCCGGGTCGTGTATGAACGGAATTCGGTAGTAAAATTTTGTTTTCACTTTTTCAGTCTATCTCTTCCCGTTTTGACCAAAAATAGTGCCGGGATGAGGTATTATAATTTTTTGAATTTTTTTACTATTTTTTTTGGAATTTTCTTGCCCAGGTTGAGCATGAACGGAATTCGGGACTCAAATTTTTTTTTCGCCTTTTCGGCCTATATCATCCCGTTTTGGCCAAAAATAAAGCCGGGAAGAGGTTTTAAAATTTTTAGAATTTTTTTACTATCTTTTTTGGAATTTTCTTTCCCGGGTCGAGTATGAGCGGAATTCGGGACGAAAATTTCATTTTCATTTTTTCGGCCTATCTCATCACGTTTTCTCTAAAAATATTGCCGGGAAGAGGTTTTATAATTTTTGAATTTTTTTACTATATTTTTCGGAATCTTTTGCCCGTGTCGAGCATGAACGGATTTCAGGACTAAAATTTTGTTTTCTCTTTTTCGGACTATCTCATCCCGTTTTGAATAAAAATAATGCCAGGAAGAGGTTTTATAATTTTTTTTAATTTTTTTACTTTTTTTTTTGGGAATTTTCTTTCCCGAGTCGAGTATGAACGGAATTCGGGACGAAAATTTAGTTTTCATTTTTTCGGCCTATCTCATCCCTTTTCGCTAAAAATATTGCCGGGAGGAGGTTTTACAATTTTTCGAATTTTGTTACTATTTTTTTTCGGAATTTTTTGCCGTGGTCGAGCATGAACGGAATTCGGGACTAAAATTTTGTTTTCCCTTTTTCAGCCTATCTCATCCTCTGTTGACTAAAAATAATGCCGGGAAGAGGTTTTATAATTTTTGGAATTTTTTTACTATTTTTTTCGAAATTTTCTTTCCCGGGTCGTGTTTGAACAGAATTCGGGACTAAAATTTCGTTTTCACTTTTTCGGCCTATCTCATCCCGTTTTCGCTAAAAATATTGCCGGGAAGAGGTTTTATAATTTTTTGAATTTTTTTACTATTTTTTTCGGAATTTTCTTTCCCGGGTCCAGCATGAACGGAATTCGGGACTAAAATTTTTTTATCACTTTTTTGGCCTATCTAATCCCGTTTTAGCTAAAAATAATGCCGGGAAGCGGTTTTATAATTTTTTGAATTTTTTTACTATTTTTTTCGGAATTTTCTTTTCCGGGACGAGTATGAACGGAATTCGGGAGGAAAATTTTGTTTTCATTTTTTTGGCCTATCTCATCTGGTTTCGCTAAAAATAATGCCGGGAAGAGGTTTTATAATTTTTCGAATTTTTTTACTATTTTTTTCGGAATTTTCTTTCCCGGGTCGTGTTTGAACGGAATTCGGGACTAAAATTTTGTTTTCACTTTTTCGGCCAATATCATCCCGTTTTCGCTAAAAATAATGCCGGGAAGAGGTTCTAAAATTTTTAGAATTTTCTTACTATTTTTTTCTGAATTTTCTTTCCCCGGTCGAGTATGAGCGGAATTCGGGACGAAAATTTTATTTTCATTTTTTCGGCCTATCTCATCATATTTTCGCTAAAAATATTGCCGGGAAGAGGTTTTATAATTTTTGAATTTTTTTACTATAATTTTCGGAATTTTTTGCCCGTGTCGAGCATGAACGGATTTCAGGACTAAAATTTTGTTTTGTCTTTATCGGCCTATCTCATCCCGTTTTGACTAAAAATAATGCCGGGAAGAGGTTTTATAATTTTTTGAATTTTTTTACTATTTTTTTCATAATTTTCTTGCCCGAGTCGAACATTAACAGAATTCGGGACTAAAATTTTGTTTTCACTTTTTCGGCCTATCTCATCCCTTTTTGACTAAAAATAATGCTGGGAAGAGGTTTTATAATTTTTTGAATTTTTTTACTATTTTTTTCATAATTTTCTTGCCCGAGTCGAACATTAACAGAATTCGGGACTAAAATTTTGTTTTCACTTTTTCGGCCTATCTCATCCCTTTTTGACTAAAAATATTGCCGGGAGGAGGTTTTACAAATTTTCGAATTTTGTTACTATTTTTTTTCGGAATTTTTTGCCGTGGTCGAGCATGAACGGAATTCGGGACTAAAATTTTGTTTTCCCTTTTTCAGCCTATCTCATCCTCTGTTGACTAAAAATAATGCCGGGAAGAGGTTTTATAATTTTTTGAATTTTTTTACTATTTTTTTTGAAATTTTCTTTCCCGGGTCGTGTTTGAACAGAATTCGGGACTAAAATTTCGTTTTCACTTTTTCGGCCTATCTCATCCCGTTTTCGCTAAAAATATTGCCGGGAAGAGGTTTTATAATTTTTTGAATTTTTTTACTATTTTTTTCGGAATTTTCTTTCCCGGGTCCAGCATGAACGGAATTCGGGACTAAAATTTTTTTTATCACTTTTTCGGCCTATCTAATCCCGTTTTAGCTAAAAATAATGCCGGGAAGCGGTTTTATAATTTTTTGAATTTTTTTACTTTTTTTTCGGAATTTTCTTTTCCGGGACGAGTATGAACGGAATTCGGGAGGAAAATTTTGTTTTCATTTTTTTGGCCTATCTCATCACGTTTTCTCTAAAAATATTGCCGGGAAGAGGTTTTATAATTTTTGAATTTTTTTACTATATTTTTCGGAATCTTTTGCCCGTGTCGAGCATGAACGGATTTCAGGACTAAAATTTTGTTTTCTCTTTTTCGGACTATCTCATCCCGTTTTGAATAAAAATAATGCCAGGAAGAGGTTTTATAATTTTTTTTAATTTTTTTACTTTTTTTTTTGGGAATTTTCTTTCCCGAGTCGAGTATGAACGGAATTCGGGACGAAAATTTAGTTTTCATTTTTTCGGCCTATCTCATCCCTTTTCGCTAAAAATATTGCCGGGAGGAGGTTTTACAATTTTTCGAATTTTGTTACTATTTTTTTTCGGAATTTTTTGCCGTGGTCGAGCATGAACGGAATTCGGGACTAAAATTTTGTTTTCCCTTTTTCAGCCTATCTCATCCTCTGTTGACTAAAAATAATGCCGGGAAGAGGTTTTATAATTTTTGGAATTTTTTTACTATTTTTTTCGAAATTTTCTTTCCCGGGTCGTGTTTGAACAGAATTCGGGACTAAAATTTCGTTTTCACTTTTTCGGCCTATCTCATCCCGTTTTCGCTAAAAATATTGCCGGGAAGAGGTTTTATAATTTTTTGAATTTTTTTACTATTTTTTTCGGAATTTTCTTTCCCGGGTCCAGCATGAACGGAATTCGGGACTAAAATTTTTTTATCACTTTTTCGGCCTATCTAATCCCGTTTTAGCTAAAAATAATGCCGGGAAGCGGTTTTATAATTTTTTGAATTTTTTTACTATTTTTTTCGGAATTTTCTTTTCCGGGACGAGTATGAACGGAATTCGGGAGGAAAATTTTGTTTTCATTTTTTTGGCCTATCTCATCCGGTTTCGCTAAAAATAATGCCGGGAAGAGGTTTTATAATTTTTCGAATTTTTTTACTATTTTTTTCGGAATTTTCTTTCCCGGGTCGTGTTTGAACGGAATTCGGGACTAAAATTTTGTTTTCACTTTTTCGGCCAATATCATCCCGTTTTCGCTAAAAATAATGCCGGGAAGAGGTTCTAAAATTTTTAGAATTTTCTTACTATTTTTTTCGGAATTTTCTTTCCCCGGTCGAGTATGAGCGGAATTCGGGACGAAAATTTTATTTTCATTTTTTCGGCCTATCACATCATATTTTCGCTAAAAATATTGCCGGGAAGAGGTTTTATAATTTTTGAATTTTTTTACTATAATTTTCGGAATTTTTTGCCCGTGTCGAGCATGAACGGATTTCAGGACTAAAATTTTGTTTTGTCTTTATCGGCCTATCTCATCCCGTTTTGACTAAAAATAATGCCGGGAAGAGGTTTTATAATTTTTTGAATTTTTTTACTATTTTTTTCATAATTTTCTTGCCCGAGTCGAACATTAACAGAATTCGGGACTAAAATTTTGTTTTCACTTTTTCGGCCTATCTCATCCCTTTTTGACTAAAAATAATGCTGGGAAGAGGTTTTATAATTTTTTGAATTTTTTTACTATTTTTTTCGGAATTTTCTTTCCCGGGTCGAGCATGAACGGAATTCGGGACTAAAATTTTGTTTTCCCTTTTTCGGCCTATCTCATCCTATTTTGACTAAAAATAATGCCGGGAAGAGGTTTTATAATTTTTTGAATTTTTTTACTATTTTTTTCGGAATTTTCTTTCCCGGGTCGTGTTTGAACGGAATTCGGGACTAAAATTTTGTTTTTACTTTTTCGGCCTATCTCATCCCATTTTCGCTAAAAATATTGCCGGGAAGAGGTTTTATAATTTTTTGAATTTTTTTACTATTTTTTTCGGAATTTTCTTTCCCGGGTCCAGCATGAACGGAATTCGGGACTAAAATTTTTTTATCACTTTTTCGGCCTATCTAATCCCGTTTTAGCTAAAAATAATGCCGGGAAGCGGTTTTATAATTTTTTGAATTTTTTTACTATTTTTTTGGAACTTTCTTTCCCGGGTCGTGTATGAACGGAATTCGGTAGTAAAATTTTGTTTTCACTTTTTCAGTCTATCTCTTCCCGTTTTGACCAAAAATAGTGCCGGGAAGAGGTATTATAATTTTTTGAATTTTTTTACTATTTTTTTCGGAATTTTCTTGCCCGGGTTGAGCATGAACGGAATTCGGGACTCAAATTTTTTTTTCGCCTTTTCGGCCTATATCATCCCGTTTTGGCCAAAAATAAAGCCGGGAAGAGGTTTTAAAATATTTAGAATTTTTTTACTATCTTTTTTGGAATTTTCTTTCCCGGGTCGAGTATGAGCGGAATTCGGGACGAAAATTTCATTTTCATTTTTTCGGCCTATCTCATCACGTTTTCTCTAAAAATATTGCCGGGAAGAGGTTTTATAATTTTTGAATTTTTTTACTATATTTTTCGGAATCTTTTGCCCGTGTCGAGCATGAACGGATTTCAGGACTAAAATTTTGTTTTCTCTTTTTCGGACTATCTCATCCCGTTTTGAATAAAAATAATGCCAGGAAGAGGTTTTATAATTTTTTTACTTTTTTTTTTGGGAATTTTCTTTCCCGAGGCGAGTATGAACGGAATTCGGGACGAAAATTTTGTTTTCATTTTTTCGGCCTATCTCATCCCTTTTCGCTAAAAATATTGCCGGGAGGAGGTTTTACAATTTTTCAAATTTTGTTACTATTTTTTTTCGTAATTTTTTGCCGTGGTCGAGCATGAACGGAATTCGGGACTAAAATTTTGTTTTCCCTTTTTCAGCCTATCTCATCCTCTGTTGACTAAAAATAATGCCGGGAAGAGGTTTTATAATTTTTGGAATTTTTTTACTATTTTTTTCGAAATTTTCTTTCCCGGGTCGTGTTTGAACAGAATTCGGGACTAAAATTTCGTTTTCACTTTTTCGGCCTATCTCATCCCGTTTTCGCTAAAAATATTGCCGGGAAGAGGTTTTATAATTTTTTGAATTTTTTTACTATTTTTTTCGGAATTTTCTTTCCCGGGTCCAGCATGAACGGAATTCGGGACTAAAATTTTTTTATCACTTTTTCGGCCTATCTAATCCCGTTTTAGCTAAAAATAATGCCGGGAAGCGGTTTTATAATTTTTTGAATTTTTTTACTATTTTTTTCGGAATTTTCTTTTCCGGGACGAGTATGAACGGAATTCGGGAGGAAAATTTTGTTTTCATTTTTTTGGCCTATCTCATCCGGTTTCGCTAAAAATAATGCCGGGAAGAGGTTTTATAATTTTTCGAATTTTTTTACTATTTTTTTCGGAATTTTCTTTCCCGGGTCGTGTTTGAACGGAATTCGGGACTAAAATTTTGTTTTCACTTTTTCGGCCAATATCATCCCGTTTTCGCTAAAAATAATGCCGGGAAGAGGTTCTAAAATTTTTAGAATTTTCTTACTATTTTTTTCGGAATTTTCTTTCCCCGGTCGAGTATGAGCGGAATTCGGGACGAAAATTTTATTTTCATTTTTTCGGCCTATCTCATCATATTTTCGCTAAAAATATTGCCGGGAAGAGGTTTTATAATTTTTTAATTTTTTTACTATATTTTTCGGAATTTTTTGCCCGTGTCGAGCATGAACGGATTTCAGGACTAAAATTTTGTTTTGTCTTTATCGGCCTATCTCATCCCGTTTTGACTAAAAATAATGCCGGGAAGAGGTTTTATAATTTTTTGAATTTTTTTACTATTTTTTTCATAATTTTCTTGCCCGAGTCGAACATTAACAGAATTCGGGACTAAAATTTTGTTTTCACTTTTTCGGCCTATCTCATCCCTTTTTGACTAAAAATAATGCTGGGAAGAGGTTTTATAATTTTTTGAATTTTTTTACTATTTTTTTCGGAATTTTCTTTCCCGGGTCGAGCATGAACGGAATTCGGGACTAAAATTTTGTTTTCCGTTTTTCGGCCTATCTCATCCTATTTTGACTAAAAATAATGCCGGGAAGAGGTTTTATAATTTTTTGAATTTTTTTACTATTTTTTTCGGAATTTTCTTTCCCGGGTCGTGTTTGAACGGAATTCGGGACTAAAATTTTGTTTTTACTTTTTCGGCCTATCTCATCCCATTTTCGCTAAAAATATTGCCGGGAAGAGGTTTTATAATTTTTTGAATTTTTTTACTATTTTTTTCGGAATTTTCTTTCCCGGGTCCAGCATGAACGGAATTCGGGACTAAAATTTTTTTATCACTTTTACGGCCTATCTAATCCCGTTTTAGCTAAAAATAATGCCGGGAAGCGGTTTTATAATTTTTTGAATTTTTTTACTATTTTTTTGGAACTTTCTTTCCCGGGTCGTGTATGAACGGAATTCGGTAGTAAAATTTTGTTTTCACTTTTTCAGTCTATCTCTTCCCGTTTTGACCAAAAATAGTGCCGGGAAGAGGTATTATAATTTTTTGAATTTTCTTACTATTTTTTTCGGAATTTTCTTGCCCGGGTTGAGCATGAACGGAATTCGGGACTCAAATTTTTTTTTCGCCTTTTCGGCCTATATCATCCCGTTTTGGCCAAAAATAAAGCCGGGAAGAGGTTTTAAAATTTTTAGAATTTTTTTACTATCTTTTTTGGAATTTTCTTTCCCGGGTCGAGTATGAGCGGAATTCGGGACGAAAATTTCATTTTCATTTTTTCGGCCTATCTCATCACGTTTTCTCTAAAAATATTGCCGGGAAGAGGTTTTATAATTTTTGAATTTTTTTACTATATTTTTCGGAATCTTTTGCCCGTGTCGAGCATGAACGGATTTCAGGACTAAAATTTTGTTTTCTCTTTTTCGGACTATCTCATCCCGTTTTGAATAAAAATAATGCCAGGAAGAGGTTTTATAATTTTTTATAATTTTTTTACTTTTTTTTTTGGGAATTTTCTTTCCCGAGTCGAGTATGAACGGAATTCGGGACGAAAATTTTGTTTTCATTTTTTCGGCCTATCTCATCCCTTTTCGCTAAAAATATTGCCGGGAGGAGGTTTTACAATTTTTCGAATTTTGTTACTATTTTTTTTCGTAATTTTTTGCCGTGGTCGAGCATGAACGGAATTCGGGACTAAAATTTTGTTTTCCCTTTTTCAGCCTATCTCATCCTCTGTTGACTAAAAATAATGCCGGGAAGAGGTTTTATAATTTTTGGAATTTTTTTACTATTTTTTTCGAAATTTTCTTTCCCGGGTCGTGTTTGAACAGAATTCGGGACTAAAATTTCGTTTTCACTTTTTCGGCCTATCTCATCCCGTTTTCGCTAAAAATATTGCCGGGAAGAGGTTTTATAATTTTTTGAATTTTTTTACTATTTTTTTCGGAATTTTCTTTCCCGGGTCCAGCATGAATGGAATTCGGGACTAAAATTTTTTTTATCACTTTTTCGGCCTATCTAATCCCGTTTTAGCTAAAAATAATGCCGGGAAGCGGTTTTATAATTTTTTGAATTTTTTTACTTTTTTTTCGGAATTTTCTTTTCCGGGACGAGTATGAACGGAATTCGGGAGGAAAATTTTGTTTTCATTTTTTTGGCCTATCTCATCACGTTTTCTCTAAAAATATTGCCGGGAAGAGGTTTTATAATTTTTGAATTTTTTTACTATATTTTTCGGAATCTTTTGCCCGTGTCGAGCATGAACGGATTTCAGGACTAAAATTTTGTTTTCTCTTTTTCGGACTATCTCATCCCGTTTTGAATAAAAATAATGCCAGGAAGAGGTTTTATAATTTTTTTTAATTTTTTTACTTTTTTTTTTGGGAATTTTCTTTCCCGAGTCGAGTATGAACGGAATTCGGGACGAAAATTTAGTTTTCATTTTTTCGGCCTATCTCATCCCTTTTCGCTAAAAATATTGCCGGGAGGAGGTTTTACAATTTTTCGAATTTTGTTACTATTTTTTTTCGGAATTTTTTGCCGTGGTCGAGCATGAACGGAATTCGGGACTAAAATTTTGTTTTCCCTTTTTCAGCCTATCTCATCCTCTGTTGACTAAAAATAATGCCGGGAAGAGGTTTTATAATTTTTGGAATTTTTTTACTATTTTTTTCGAAATTTTCTTTCCCGGGTCGTGTTTGAACAGAATTCGGGACTAAAATTTCGTTTTCACTTTTTCGGCCTATCTCATCCCGTTTTCGCTAAAAATATTGCCGGGAAGAGGTTTTATAATTTTTTGAATTTTTTTACTATTTTTTTCGGAATTTTCTTTCCCGGGTCCAGCATGAACGGAATTCGGGACTAAAATTTTTTTATCACTTTTTCGGCCTATCTAATCCCGTTTTAGCTAAAAATAATGCCGGGAAGCGGTTTTATAATTTTTTGAATTTTTTTACTATTTTTTTCGGAATTTTCTTTTCCGGGACGAGTATGAACGGAATTCGGGAGGAAAATTTTGTTTTCATTTTTTTGGCCTATCTCATCCGGTTTCGCTAAAAATAATGCCGGGAAGAGGTTTTATAATTTTTCGAATTTTTTTACTATTTTTTTCGGAATTTTCTTTCCCGGGTCGTGTTTGAACGGAATTCGGGACTAAAATTTTGTTTTCACTTTTTCGGCCAATATCATCCCGTTTTCGCTAAAAATAATGCCGGGAAGAGGTTCTAAAATTTTTAGAATTTTCTTACTATTTTTTTCGGAATTTTCTTTCCCCGGTCGAGTATGAGCGGAATTCGGGACGAAAATTTTATTTTCATTTTTTCGGCCTATCTCATCATATTTTCGCTAAAAATATTGCCGGGAAGAGGTTTTATAATTTTTGAATTTTTTTACTATAATTTTCGGAATTTTTTGCCCGTGTCGAGCATGAACGGATTTCAGGACTAAAATTTTGTTTTGTCTTTATCGGCCTATCTCATCCCGTTTTGACTAAAAATAATGCCGGGAAGAGGTTTTATAATTTTTTGAATTTTTTTACTATTTTTTTCATAATTTTCTTGCCCGAGTCGAACATTAACAGAATTCGGGACTAAAATTTTGTTTTCACTTTTTCGGCCTATCTCATCCCTTTTTGACTAAAAATAATGCTGGGAAGAGGTTTTATAATTTTTTGAATTTTTTTACTATTTTTTTCGGAATTTTCTTTCCCGGGTCGAGCATGAACGGAATTCGGGACTAAAATTTTGTTTTCCCTTTTTCGGCCTATCTCATCCTATTTTGACTAAAAATAATGCCGGGAAGAGGTTTTATAATTTTTTGAATTTTTTTACTATTTTTTTCGGAATTTTCTTTCCCGGGTCGTGTTTGAACGGAATTCGGGACTAAAATTTTGTTTTTACTTTTTCGGCCTATCTCATCCCATTTTCGCTAAAAATATTGCCGGGAAGAGGTTTTATAATTTTTTGAATTTTTTTACTATTTTTTTCGGAATTTTCTTTCCCGGGTCCAGCATGAACGGAATTCGGGACTAAAATTTTTTTATCACTTTTTCGGCCTATCTAATCCCGTTTTAGCTAAAAATAATGCCGGGAAGCGGTTTTATAATTTTTTGAATTTTTTTACTATTTTTTTGGAACTTTCTTTCCCGGGTCGTGTATGAACGGAATTCGGTAGTAAAATTTTGTTTTCACTTTTTCAGTCTATCTCTTCCCGTTTTGACCAAAAATAGTGCCGGGAAGAGGTATTATAATTTTTTGAATTTTTTTACTATTTTTTTCGGAATTTTCTTGCCCGGGTTGAGCATGAACGGAATTCGGGACTCAAATTTTTTTTTCGCCTTTTCGGCCTATATCATCCCGTTTTGGCCAAAAATAAAGCCGGGAAGAGGTTTTAAAATATTTAGAATTTTTTTACTATCTTTTTTGGAATTTTCTTTCCCGGGTCGAGTATGAGCGGAATTCGGGACGAAAATTTCATTTTCATTTTTTCGGCCTATCTCATCACGTTTTCTCTAAAAATATTGCCGGGAAGAGGTTTTATAATTTTTGAATTTTTTTACTATATTTTTCGGAATCTTTTGCCCGTGTCGAGCATGAACGGATTTCAGGACTAAAATTTTGTTTTCTCTTTTTCGGACTATCTCATCCCGTTTTGAATAAAAATAATGCCAGGAAGAGGTTTTATAATTTTTTTACTTTTTTTTTTGGGAATTTTCTTTCCCGAGTCGAGTATGAACGGAATTCGGGACGAAAATTTTGTTTTCATTTTTTCGGCCTATCTCATCCCTTTTCGCTAAAAATATTGCCGGGAGGAGGTTTTACAATTTTTCGAATTTTGTTACTATTTTTTTTCGTAATTTTTTGCCGTGGTCGAGCATGAACGGAATTCGGGACTAAAATTTTGTTTTCCCTTTTTCAGCCTATCTCATCCTCTGTTGACTAAAAATAATGCCGGGAAGAGGTTTTATAATTTTTGGAATTTTTTTACTATTTTTTTCGAAATTTTCTTTCCCGGGTCGTGTTTGAACAGAATTCGGGACTAAAATTTCGTTTTCACTTTTTCGGCCTATCTCATCCCGTTTTCGCTAAAAATATTGCCGGGAAGAGGTTTTATAATTTTTTGAATTTTTTTACTATTTTTTTCGGAATTTTCTTTCCCGGGTCCAGCATGAACGGAATTCGGGACTAAAATTTTTTTATCACTTTTTCGGCCTATCTAATCCCGTTTTAGCTAAAAATAATGCCGGGAAGCGGTTTTATAATTTTTTGAATTTTTTTACTATTTTTTTCGGAATTTTCTTTTCCGGGACGAGTATGAACGGAATTCGGGAGGAAAATTTTGTTTTCATTTTTTTGGCCTATCTCATCCGGTTTCGCTAAAAATAATGCCGGGAAGAGGTTTTATAATTTTTCGAATTTTTTTACTATTTTTTTCGGAATTTTCTTTCCCGGGTCGTGTTTGAACGGAATTCGGGACTAAAATTTTGTTTTCACTTTTTCGGCCAATATCATCCCGTTTTCGCTAAAAATAATGCCGGGAAGAGGTTCTAAAATTTTTAGAATTTTCTTACTATTTTTTTCGGAATTTTCTTTCCCCGGTCGAGTATGAGCGGAATTCGGGACGAAAATTTTATTTTCATTTTTTCGGCCTATCTCATCATATTTTCGCTAAAAATATTGCCGGGAAGAGGTTTTATAATTTTTTAATTTTTTTACTATATTTTTCGGAATTTTTTGCCCGTGTCGAGCATGAACGGATTTCAGGACTAAAATTTTGTTTTGTCTTTATCGGCCTATCTCATCCCGTTTTGACTAAAAATAATGCCGGGAAGAGGTTTTATAATTTTTTGAATTTTTTTACTATTTTTTTCATAATTTTCTTGCCCGAGTCGAACATTAACAGAATTCGGGACTAAAATTTTGTTTTCACTTTTTCGGCCTATCTCATCCCTTTTTGACTAAAAATAATGCTGGGAAGAGGTTTTATAATTTTTTGAATTTTTTTACTATTTTTTTCGGAATTTTCTTTCCCGGGTCGAGCATGAACGGAATTCGGGACTAAAATTTTGTTTTCCGTTTTTCGGCCTATCTCATCCTATTTTGACTAAAAATAATGCCGGGAAGAGGTTTTATAATTTTTTGAATTTTTTTACTATTTTTTTCGGAATTTTCTTTCCCGGGTCGTGTTTGAACGGAATTCGGGACTAAAATTTTGTTTTTACTTTTTCGGCCTATCTCATCCCATTTTCGCTAAAAATATTGCCGGGAAGAGGTTTTATAATTTTTTGAATTTTTTTACTATTTTTTTCGGAATTTTCTTTCCCGGGTCCAGCATGAACGGAATTCGGGACTAAAATTTTTTTATCACTTTTACGGCCTATCTAATCCCGTTTTAGCTAAAAATAATGCCGGGAAGCGGTTTTATAATTTTTTGAATTTTTTTACTATTTTTTTGGAACTTTCTTTCCCGGGTCGTGTATGAACGGAATTCGGTAGTAAAATTTTGTTTTCACTTTTTCAGTCTATCTCTTCCCGTTTTGACCAAAAATAGTGCCGGGAAGAGGTATTATAATTTTTTGAATTTTCTTACTATTTTTTTCGGAATTTTCTTGCCCGGGTTGAGCATGAACGGAATTCGGGACTCAAATTTTTTTTTCGCCTTTTCGGCCTATATCATCCCGTTTTGGCCAAAAATAAAGCCGGGAAGAGGTTTTAAAATTTTTAGAATTTTTTTACTATCTTTTTTGGAATTTTCTTTCCCGGGTCGAGTATGAGCGGAATTCGGGACGAAAATTTCATTTTCATTTTTTCGGCCTATCTCATCACGTTTTCTCTAAAAATATTGCCGGGAAGAGGTTTTATAATTTTTGAATTTTTTTACTATATTTTTCGGAATCTTTTGCCCGTGTCGAGCATGAACGGATTTCAGGACTAAAATTTTGTTTTCTCTTTTTCGGACTATCTCATCCCGTTTTGAATAAAAATAATGCCAGGAAGAGGTTTTATAATTTTTTTTAATTTTTTTACTTTTTTTTTTGGGAATTTTCTTTCCCGAGTCGAGTATGAACGGAATTCGGGACGAAAATTTTGTTTTCATTTTTTCGGCCTATCTCATCCCTTTTCGCTAAAAATATTGCCGGGAGGAGGTTTTACAATTTTTCGAATTTTGTTACTATTTTTTTTCGTAATTTTTTGCCGTGGTCGAGCATGAACGGAATTCGGGACTAAAATTTTGTTTTCCCTTTTTCAGCCTATCTCATCCTCTGTTGACTAAAAATAATGCCGGGAAGAGGTTTTATAATTTTTGGAATTTTTTTACTATTTTTTTCGAAATTTTCTTTCCCGGGTCGTGTTTGAACAGAATTCGGGACTAAAATTTCGTTTTCACTTTTTCGGCCTATCTCATCCCGTTTTCGCTAAAAATATTGCCGGGAAGAGGTTTTATAATTTTTTGAATTTTTTTACTATTTTTTTCGGAATTTTCTTTCCCGGGTCCAGCATGAATGGAATTCGGGACTAAAATTTTTTTTATCACTTTTTCGGCCTATCTAATCCCGTTTTAGCTAAAAATAATGCCGGGAAGCGGTTTTATAATTTTTTGAATTTTTTTACTTTTTTTTCGGAATTTTCTTTTCCGGGACGAGTATGAACGGAATTCGGGAGGAAAATTTTGTTTTCATTTTTTTGGCCTATCTCATCACGTTTTCTCTAAAAATATTGCCGGGAAGAGGTTTTATAATTTTTGAATTTTTTTACTATATTTTTCGGAATCTTTTGCCCGTGTCGAGCATGAACGGATTTCAGGACTAAAATTTTGTTTTCTCTTTTTCGGACTATCTCATCCCGTTTTGAATAAAAATAATGCCAGGAAGAGGTTTTATAATTTTTTTTAATTTTTTTACTTTTTTTTTTGGGAATTTTCTTTCCCGAGTCGAGTATGAACGGAATTCGGGACGAAAATTTAGTTTTCATTTTTTCGGCCTATCTCATCCCTTTTCGCTAAAAATATTGCCGGGAGGAGGTTTTACAATTTTTCGAATTTTGTTACTATTTTTTTTCGGAATTTTTTGCCGTGGTCGAGCATGAACGGAATTCGGGACTAAAATTTTGTTTTCCCTTTTTCAGCCTATCTCATCCTCTGTTGACTAAAAATAATGCCGGGAAGAGGTTTTATAATTTTTGGAATTTTTTTACTATTTTTTTCGAAATTTTCTTTCCCGGGTCGTGTTTGAACAGAATTCGGGACTAAAATTTCGTTTTCACTTTTTCGGCCTATCTCATCCCGTTTTCGCTAAAAATATTGCCGGGAAGAGGTTTTATAATTTTTTGAATTTTTTTACTATTTTTTTCGGAATTTTCTTTCCCGGGTCCAGCATGAACGGAATTCGGGACTAAAATTTTTTTATCACTTTTTCGGCCTATCTAATCCCGTTTTAGCTAAAAATAATGCCGGGAAGCGGTTTTATAATTTTTTGAATTTTTTTACTATTTTTTTCGGAATTTTCTTTTCCGGGACGAGTATGAACGGAATTCGGGAGGAAAATTTTGTTTTCATTTTTTTGGCCTATCTCATCCGGTTTCGCTAAAAATAATGCCGGGAAGAGGTTTTATAATTTTTCGAATTTTTTTACTATTTTTTTCGGAATTTTCTTTCCCGGGTCGTGTTTGAACGGAATTCGGGACTAAAATTTTGTTTTCACTTTTTCGGCCAATATCATCCCGTTTTCGCTAAAAATAATGCCGGGAAGAGGTTCTAAAATTTTTAGAATTTTCTTACTATTTTTTTCGGAATTTTCTTTCCCCGGTCGAGTATGAGCGGAATTCGGGACGAAAATTTTATTTTCATTTTTTCGGCCTATCACATCATATTTTCGCTAAAAATATTGCCGGGAAGAGGTTTTATAATTTTTGAATATTTTTACTATAATTTTCGGAATTTTTTGCCCGTGTCGAGCATGAACGGATTTCAGGACTAAAATTTTGTTTTGTCTTTATCGGCCTATCTCATCCCGTTTTGACTAAAAATAATGCCGGGAAGAGGTTTTATAATTTTTTGAATTTTTTTACTATTTTTTTCATAATTTTCTTGCCCGAGTCGAACATTAACAGAATTCGGGACTAAAATTTTGTTTTCACTTTTTCGGCCTATCTCATCCCTTTTTGACTAAAAATAATGCTGGGAAGAGGTTTTATAATTTTTTGAATTTTTTTACTATTTTTTTCGGAATTTTCTTGCCCGGGTTGAGCATGAACGGAATTCGGGACTCAAATTTTTTTATCACTTTTACGGCCTATCTAATCCCGTTTTAGCTAAAAATAATGCCGGGAAGCGGTTTTATAATTTTTTGAATTTTTTTACTATTTTTTTGGAACTTTCTTTCCCGGGTCGTGTATGAACGGAATTCGGTAGTAAAATTTTGTTTTCACTTTTTCAGTCTATCTCTTCCCGTTTTGACCAAAAATAGTGCCGGGAAGAGGTATTATAATTTTTTGAATTTTCTTACTATTTTTTTCGGAATTTTCTTGCCCGGGTTGAGCATGAACGGAATTCGGGACTCAAATTTTTTTTTCGCCTTTTCGGCCTATATCATCCCGTTTTGGCCAAAAATAAAGCCGGGAAGAGGTTTTAAAATTTTTAGAATTTTTTTACTATCTTTTTTGGAATTTTCTTTCCCGGGTCGAGTATGAGCGGAATTCGGGACGAAAATTTCATTTTCATTTTTTCGGCCTATCTCATCACGTTTTCTCTAAAAATATTGCCGGGAAGAGGTTTTATAATTTTTGAATTTTTTTACTATATTTTTCGGAATCTTTTGCCCGTGTCGAGCATGAACGGATTTCAGGACTAAAATTTTGTTTTCTCTTTTTCGGACTATCTCATCCCGTTTTGAATAAAAATAATGCCAGGAAGAGGTTTTATAATTTTTTTTAATTTTTTTACTTTTTTTTTTGGGAATTTTCTTTCCCGAGTCGAGTATGAACGGAATTCGGGACGAAAATTTTGTTTTCATTTTTTCGGCCTATCTCATCCCTTTTCGCTAAAAATATTGCCGGGAGGAGGTTTTACAATTTTTCGAATTTTGTTACTATTTTTTTTCGTAATTTTTTGCCGTGGTCGAGCATGAACGGAATTCGGGACTAAAATTTTGTTTTCCCTTTTTCAGCCTATCTCATCCTCTGTTGACTAAAAATAATGCCGGGAAGAGGTTTTATAATTTTTGGAATTTTTTTACTATTTTTTTCGAAATTTTCTTTCCCGGGTCGTGTTTGAACAGAATTCGGGACTAAAATTTCGTTTTCACTTTTTCGGCCTATCTCATCCCGTTTTCGCTAAAAATATTGCCGGGAAGAGGTTTTATAATTTTTTGAATTTTTTTACTATTTTTTTCGGAATTTTCTTTCCCGGGTCCAGCATGAATGGAATTCGGGACTAAAATTTTTTTTATCACTTTTTCGGCCTATCTAATCCCGTTTTAGCTAAAAATAATGCCGGGAAGCGGTTTTATAATTTTTTGAATTTTTTTACTTTTTTTTCGGAATTTTCTTTTCCGGGACGAGTATGAACGGAATTCGGGAGGAAAATTTTGTTTTCATTTTTTTGGCCTATCTCATCACGTTTTCTCTAAAAATATTGCCGGGAAGAGGTTTTATAATTTTTGAATTTTTTTACTATATTTTTCGGAATCTTTTGCCCGTGTCGAGCATGAACGGATTTCAGGACTAAAATTTTGTTTTCTCTTTTTCGGACTATCTCATCCCGTTTTGAATAAAAATAATGCCAGGAAGAGGTTTTATAATTTTTTTTAATTTTTTTACTTTTTTTTTTGGGAATTTTCTTTCCCGAGTCGAGTATGAACGGAATTCGGGACGAAAATTTAGTTTTCATTTTTTCGGCCTATCTCATCCCTTTTCGCTAAAAATATTGCCGGGAGGAGGTTTTACAATTTTTCGAATTTTGTTACTATTTTTTTTCGGAATTTTTTGCCGTGGTCGAGCATGAACGGAATTCGGGACTAAAATTTTGTTTTCCCTTTTTCAGCCTATCTCATCCTCTGTTGACTAAAAATAATGCCGGGAAGAGGTTTTATAATTTTTGGAATTTTTTTACTATTTTTTTCGAAATTTTCTTTCCCGGGTCGTGTTTGAACAGAATTCGGGACTAAAATTTCGTTTTCACTTTTTCGGCCTATCTCATCCCGTTTTCGCTAAAAATATTGCCGGGAAGAGGTTTTATAATTTTTTGAATTTTTTTACTATTTTTTTCGGAATTTTCTTTCCCGGGTCCAGCATGAACGGAATTCGGGACTAAAATTTTTTTATCACTTTTTCGGCCTATCTAATCCCGTTTTAGCTAAAAATAATGCCGGGAAGCGGTTTTATAATTTTTTGAATTTTTTTACTATTTTTTTCGGAATTTTCTTTTCCGGGACGAGTATGAACGGAATTCGGGAGGAAAATTTTGTTTTCATTTTTTTGGCCTATCTCATCCGGTTTCGCTAAAAATAATGCCGGGAAGAGGTTTTATAATTTTTCGAATTTTTTTACTATTTTTTTCGGAATTTTCTTTCCCGGGTCGTGTTTGAACGGAATTCGGGACTAAAATTTTGTTTTCACTTTTTCGGCCAATATCATCCCGTTTTCGCTAAAAATAATGCCGGGAAGAGGTTCTAAAATTTTTAGAATTTTCTTACTATTTTTTTCGGAATTTTCTTTCCCCGGTCGAGTATGAGCGGAATTCGGGACGAAAATTTTATTTTCATTTTTTCGGCCTATCACATCATATTTTCGCTAAAAATATTGCCGGGAAGAGGTTTTATAATTTTTGAATATTTTTACTATAATTTTCGGAATTTTTTGCCCGTGTCGAGCATGAACGGATTTCAGGACTAAAATTTTGTTTTGTCTTTATCGGCCTATCTCATCCCGTTTTGACTAAAAATAATGCCGGGAAGAGGTTTTATAATTTTTTGAATTTTTTTACTATTTTTTTCATAATTTTCTTGCCCGAGTCGAACATTAACAGAATTCGGGACTAAAATTTTGTTTTCACTTTTTCGGCCTATCTCATCCCTTTTTGACTAAAAATAATGCTGGGAAGAGGTTTTATAATTTTTTGAATTTTTTTACTATTTTTTTCGGAATTTTCTTTCCCGGGTCGAGCATGAACGGAATTCGGGACTAAAATTTTGTTTTCCCTTTTTCGGCCTATCTCATCCTATTTTGACTAAAAATAATGCCGGGAAGAGGTTTTATAATTTTTTGAATTTTTTTACTATTTTTTTCGGAATTTTCTTTCCCGGGTCGTGTTTGAACGGAATTCGGGACTAAAATTTTGTTTTTACTTTTTCGGCCTATCTCATCCCATTTTCGCTAAAAATATTGCCGGGAAGAGGTTTTATAATTTTTTGAATTTTTTTACTATTTTTTTCGGAATTTTCTTTCCCGGGTCCAGCATGAACGGAATTCGGGACTAAAATTTTTTTATCACTTTTTCGGCCTATCTAATCCCGTTTTAGCTAAAAATAATGCCGGGAAGCGGTTTTATAATTTTTTGAATTTTTTTACTATTTTTTTGGAACTTTCTTTCCCGGGTCGTGTATGAACGGAATTCGGTAGTAAAATTTTGTTTTCACTTTTTCAGTCTATCTCTTCCCGTTTTGACCAAAAATAGTGCCGGGAAGAGGTATTATAATTTTTTGAATTTTCTTACTATTTTTTTCGGAATTTTCTTTCCCGGGTCGTGTTTGAACGGAATTCGGGACTAAAATTTTGTTTTCACTTTTTCGGCCAATATCATCCCGTTTTCGCTAAAAATAATGCCGGGAAGAGGTTCTAAAATTTTTAGAATTTTCTTACTATTTTTTTCGGAATTTTCTTTCCCCGGTCGAGTATGAGCGGAATTCGGGACGAAAATTTTATTTTCATTTTTTCGGCCTATCACATCATATTTTCGCTAAAAATATTGCCGGGAAGAGGTTTTATAATTTTTGAATATTTTTACTATAATTTTCGGAATTTTTTGCCCGTGTCGAGCATGAACGGATTTCAGGACTAAAATTTTGTTTTGTCTTTATCGGCCTATCTCATCCCGTTTTGACTAAAAATAATGCCGGGAAGAGGTTTTATAATTTTTTGAATTTTTTTACTATTTTTTTCATAATTTTCTTGCCCGAGTCGAACATTAACAGAATTCGGGACTAAAATTTTGTTTTCACTTTTTCGGCCTATCTCATCCCTTTTTGACTAAAAATAATGCTGGGAAGAGGTTTTATAATTTTTTGAATTTTTTTACTATTTTTTTCGGAATTTTCTTGCCCGGGTTGAGCATGAACGGAATTCGGGACTCAAATTTTTTTATCACTTTTACGGCCTATCTAATCCCGTTTTAGCTAAAAATAATGCCGGGAAGCGGTTTTATAATTTTTTGAATTTTTTTACTATTTTTTTGGAACTTTCTTTCCCGGGTCGTGTATGAACGGAATTCGGTAGTAAAATTTTGTTTTCACTTTTTCAGTCTATCTCTTCCCGTTTTGACCAAAAATAGTGCCGGGAAGAGGTATTATAATTTTTTGAATTTTCTTACTATTTTTTTCGGAATTTTCTTGCCCGGGTTGAGCATGAACGGAATTCGGGACTCAAATTTTTTTTTCGCCTTTTCGGCCTATATCATCCCGTTTTGGCCAAAAATAAAGCCGGGAAGAGGTTTTAAAATTTTTAGAATTTTTTTACTATCTTTTTTGGAATTTTCTTTCCCGGGTCGAGTATGAGCGGAATTCGGGACGAAAATTTCATTTTCATTTTTTCGGCCTATCTCATCACGTTTTCTCTAAAAATATTGCCGGGAAGAGGTTTTATAATTTTTGAATTTTTTTACTATATTTTTCGGAATCTTTTGCCCGTGTCGAGCATGAACGGATTTCAGGACTAAAATTTTGTTTTCTCTTTTTCGGACTATCTCATCCCGTTTTGAATAAAAATAATGCCAGGAAGAGGTTTTATAATTTTTTTTAATTTTTTTACTTTTTTTTTTGGGAATTTTCTTTCCCGAGTCGAGTATGAACGGAATTCGGGACGAAAATTTTGTTTTCATTTTTTCGGCCTATCTCATCCCTTTTCGCTAAAAATATTGCCGGGAGGAGGTTTTACAATTTTTCGAATTTTGTTACTATTTTTTTTCGTAATTTTTTGCCGTGGTCGAGCATGAACGGAATTCGGGACTAAAATTTTGTTTTCCCTTTTTCAGCCTATCTCATCCTCTGTTGACTAAAAATAATGCCGGGAAGAGGTTTTATAATTTTTGGAATTTTTTTACTATTTTTTTCGAAATTTTCTTTCCCGGGTCGTGTTTGAACAGAATTCGGGACTAAAATTTCGTTTTCACTTTTTCGGCCTATCTCATCCCGTTTTCGCTAAAAATATTGCCGGGAAGAGGTTTTATAATTTTTTGAATTTTTTTACTATTTTTTTCGGAATTTTCTTTCCCGGGTCCAGCATGAATGGAATTCGGGACTAAAATTTTTTTTATCACTTTTTCGGCCTATCTAATCCCGTTTTAGCTAAAAATAATGCCGGGAAGCGGTTTTATAATTTTTTGAATTTTTTTACTTTTTTTTCGGAATTTTCTTTTCCGGGACGAGTATGAACGGAATTCGGGAGGAAAATTTTGTTTTCATTTTTTTGGCCTATCTCATCACGTTTTCTCTAAAAATATTGCCGGGAAGAGGTTTTATAATTTTTGAATTTTTTTACTATATTTTTCGGAATCTTTTGCCCGTGTCGAGCATGAACGGATTTCAGGACTAAAATTTTGTTTTCTCTTTTTCGGACTATCTCATCCCGTTTTGAATAAAAATAATGCCAGGAAGAGGTTTTATAATTTTTTTTAATTTTTTTACTTTTTTTTTTGGGAATTTTCTTTCCCGAGTCGAGTATGAACGGAATTCGGGACGAAAATTTAGTTTTCATTTTTTCGGCCTATCTCATCCCTTTTCGCTAAAAATATTGCCGGGAGGAGGTTTTACAATTTTTCGAATTTTGTTACTATTTTTTTTCGGAATTTTTTGCCGTGGTCGAGCATGAACGGAATTCGGGACTAAAATTTTGTTTTCCCTTTTTCAGCCTATCTCATCCTCTGTTGACTAAAAATAATGCCGGGAAGAGGTTTTATAATTTTTGGAATTTTTTTACTATTTTTTTCGAAATTTTCTTTCCCGGGTCGTGTTTGAACAGAATTCGGGACTAAAATTTCGTTTTCACTTTTTCGGCCTATCTCATCCCGTTTTCGCTAAAAATATTGCCGGGAAGAGGTTTTATAATTTTTTGAATTTTTTTACTATTTTTTTCGGAATTTTCTTTCCCGGGTCCAGCATGAACGGAATTCGGGACTAAAATTTTTTTATCACTTTTTCGGCCTATCTAATCCCGTTTTAGCTAAAAATAATGCCGGGAAGCGGTTTTATAATTTTTTGAATTTTTTTACTATTTTTTTCGGAATTTTCTTTTCCGGGACGAGTATGAACGGAATTCGGGAGGAAAATTTTGTTTTCATTTTTTTGGCCTATCTCATCCGGTTTCGCTAAAAATAATGCCGGGAAGAGGTTTTATAATTTTTCGAATTTTTTTACTATTTTTTTCGGAATTTTCTTTCCCGGGTCGTGTTTGAACGGAATTCGGGACTAAAATTTTGTTTTCACTTTTTCGGCCAATATCATCCCGTTTTCGCTAAAAATAATGCCGGGAAGAGGTTCTAAAATTTTTAGAATTTTCTTACTATTTTTTTCGGAATTTTCTTTCCCCGGTCGAGTATGAGCGGAATTCGGGACGAAAATTTTATTTTCATTTTTTCGGCCTATCACATCATATTTTCGCTAAAAATATTGCCGGGAAGAGGTTTTATAATTTTTGAATATTTTTACTATAATTTTCGGAATTTTTTGCCCGTGTCGAGCATGAACGGATTTCAGGACTAAAATTTTGTTTTGTCTTTATCGGCCTATCTCATCCCGTTTTGACTAAAAATAATGCCGGGAAGAGGTTTTATAATTTTTTGAATTTTTTTACTATTTTTTTCATAATTTTCTTGCCCGAGTCGAACATTAACAGAATTCGGGACTAAAATTTTGTTTTCACTTTTTCGGCCTATCTCATCCCTTTTTGACTAAAAATAATGCTGGGAAGAGGTTTTATAATTTTTTGAATTTTTTTACTATTTTTTTCGGAATTTTCTTTCCCGGGTCGAGCATGAACGGAATTCGGGACTAAAATTTTGTTTTCCCTTTTTCGGCCTATCTCATCCTATTTTGACTAAAAATAATGCCGGGAAGAGGTTTTATAATTTTTTGAATTTTTTTACTATTTTTTTCGGAATTTTCTTTCCCGGGTCGTGTTTGAACGGAATTCGGGACTAAAATTTTGTTTTTACTTTTTCGGCCTATCTCATCCCATTTTCGCTAAAAATATTGCCGGGAAGAGGTTTTATAATTTTTTGAATTTTTTTACTATTTTTTTCGGAATTTTCTTTCCCGGGTCCAGCATGAACGGAATTCGGGACTAAAATTTTTTTATCACTTTTTCGGCCTATCTAATCCCGTTTTAGCTAAAAATAATGCCGGGAAGCGGTTTTATAATTTTTTGAATTTTTTTACTATTTTTTTGGAACTTTCTTTCCCGGGTCGTGTATGAACGGAATTCGGTAGTAAAATTTTGTTTTCACTTTTTCAGTCTATCTCTTCCCGTTTTGACCAAAAATAGTGCCGGGAAGAGGTATTATAATTTTTTGAATTTTCTTACTATTTTTTTCGGAATTTTCTTGCCCGGGTTGAGCATGAACGGAATTCGGGACTCAAATTTTTTTTTCGCCTTTTCGGCCTATATCATCCCGTTTTGGCCAAAAATAAAGCCGGGAAGAGGTTTTAAAATATTTAGAATTTTTTTACTATCTTTTTTGGAATTTTCTTTCCCGGGTCGAGTATGAGCGGAATTCGGGACGAAAATTTCATTTTCATTTTTTCGGCCTATCTCATCACGTTTTCTCTAAAAATATTGCCGGGAAGAGGTTTTATAATTTTTGAATTTTTTTACTATATTTTTCGGAATCTTTTGCCCGTGTCGAGCATGAACGGATTTCAGGACTAAAATTTTGTTTTCTCTTTTTCGGACTATCTCATCCCGTTTTGAATAAAAATAATGCCAGGAAGAGGTTTTATAATTTTTTTACTTTTTTTTTTGGGAATTTTCTTTCCCGAGTCGAGTATGAACGGAATTCGGGACGAAAATTTTGTTTTCATTTTTTCGGCCTATCTCATCCCTTTTCGCTAAAAATATTGCCGGGAGGAGGTTTTACAATTTTTCGAATTTTGTTACTATTTTTTTTCGTAATTTTTTGCCGTGGTCGAGCATGAACGGAATTCGGGACTAAAATTTTGTTTTCCCTTTTTCAGCCTATCTCATCCTCTGTTGACTAAAAATAATGCCGGGAAGAGGTTTTATAATTTTTGGAATTTTTTTACTATTTTTTTCGAAATTTTCTTTCCCGGGTCGTGTTTGAACAGAATTCGGGACTAAAATTTCGTTTTCACTTTTTCGGCCTATCTCATCCCGTTTTCGCTAAAAATATTGCCGGGAAGAGGTTTTATAATTTTTTGAATTTTTTTACTATTTTTTTCGGAATTTTCTTTCCCGGGTCCAGCATGAACGGAATTCGGGACTAAAATTTTTTTATCACTTTTTCGGCCTATCTAATCCCGTTTTAGCTAAAAATAATGCCGGGAAGCGGTTTTATAATTTTTTGAATTTTTTTACTATTTTTTTCGGAATTTTCTTTTCCGGGACGAGTATGAACGGAATTCGGGAGGAAAATTTTGTTTTCATTTTTTTGGCCTATCTCATCCGGTTTCGCTAAAAATAATGCCGGGAAGAGGTTTTATAATTTTTCGAATTTTTTTACTATTTTTTTCGGAATTTTCTTTCCCGGGTCGTGTTTGAACGGAATTCGGGACTAAAATTTTGTTTTCACTTTTTCGGCCAATATCATCCCGTTTTCGCTAAAAATAATGCCGGGAAGAGGTTCTAAAATTTTTAGAATTTTCTTACTATTTTTTTCGGAATTTTCTTTCCCCGGTCGAGTATGAGCGGAATTCGGGACGAAAATTTTATTTTCATTTTTTCGGCCTATCTCATCATATTTTCGCTAAAAATATTGCCGGGAAGAGGTTTTATAATTTTTTAATTTTTTTACTATATTTTTCGGAATTTTTTGCCCGTGTCGAGCATGAACGGATTTCAGGACTAAAATTTTGTTTTGTCTTTATCGGCCTATCTCATCCCGTTTTGACTAAAAATAATGCCGGGAAGAGGTTTTATAATTTTTTGAATTTTTTTACTATTTTTTTCATAATTTTCTTGCCCGAGTCGAACATTAACAGAATTCGGGACTAAAATTTTGTTTTCACTTTTTCGGCCTATCTCATCCCTTTTTGACTAAAAATAATGCTGGGAAGAGGTTTTATAATTTTTTGAATTTTTTTACTATTTTTTTCGGAATTTTCTTTCCCGGGTCGAGCATGAACGGAATTCGGGACTAAAATTTTGTTTTCCGTTTTTCGGCCTATCTCATCCTATTTTGACTAAAAATAATGCCGGGAAGAGGTTTTATAATTTTTTGAATTTTTTTACTATTTTTTTCGGAATTTTCTTTCCCGGGTCGTGTTTGAACGGAATTCGGGACTAAAATTTTGTTTTTACTTTTTCGGCCTATCTCATCCCATTTTCGCTAAAAATATTGCCGGGAAGAGGTTTTATAATTTTTTGAATTTTTTTACTATTTTTTTCGGAATTTTCTTTCCCGGGTCCAGCATGAACGGAATTCGGGACTAAAATTTTTTTATCACTTTTACGGCCTATCTAATCCCGTTTTAGCTAAAAATAATGCCGGGAAGCGGTTTTATAATTTTTTGAATTTTTTTACTATTTTTTTGGAACTTTCTTTCCCGGGTCGTGTATGAACGGAATTCGGTAGTAAAATTTTGTTTTCACTTTTTCAGTCTATCTCTTCCCGTTTTGACCAAAAATAGTGCCGGGAAGAGGTATTATAATTTTTTGAATTTTCTTACTATTTTTTTCGGAATTTTCTTGCCCGGGTTGAGCATGAACGGAATTCGGGACTCAAATTTTTTTTTCGCCTTTTCGGCCTATATCATCCCGTTTTGGCCAAAAATAAAGCCGGGAAGAGGTTTTAAAATTTTTAGAATTTTTTTACTATCTTTTTTGGAATTTTCTTTCCCGGGTCGAGTATGAGCGGAATTCGGGACGAAAATTTCATTTTCATTTTTTCGGCCTATCTCATCACGTTTTCTCTAAAAATATTGCCGGGAAGAGGTTTTATAATTTTTGAATTTTTTTACTATATTTTTCGGAATCTTTTGCCCGTGTCGAGCATGAACGGATTTCAGGACTAAAATTTTGTTTTCTCTTTTTCGGACTATCTCATCCCGTTTTGAATAAAAATAATGCCAGGAAGAGGTTTTATAATTTTTTTACTTTTTTTTTTGGGAATTTTCTTTCCCGAGTCGAGTATGAACGGAATTCGGGACGAAAATTTTGTTTTCATTTTTTCGGCCTATCTCATCCCTTTTCGCTAAAAATATTGCCGGGAGGAGGTTTTACAATTTTTCGAATTTTGTTACTATTTTTTTTCGTAATTTTTTGCCGTGGTCGAGCATGAACGGAATTCGGGACTAAAATTTTGTTTTCCCTTTTTCAGCCTATCTCATCCTCTGTTGACTAAAAATAATGCCGGGAAGAGGTTTTATAATTTTTGGAATTTTTTTACTATTTTTTTCGAAATTTTCTTTCCCGGGTCGTGTTTGAACAGAATTCGGGACTAAAATTTCGTTTTCACTTTTTCGGCCTATCTCATCCCGTTTTCGCTAAAAATATTGCCGGGAAGAGGTTTTATAATTTTTTGAATTTTTTTACTATTTTTTTCGGAATTTTCTTTCCCGGGTCCAGCATGAACGGAATTCGGGACTAAAATTTTTTTTATCACTTTTTCGGCCTATCTAATCCCGTTTTAGCTAAAAATAATGCCGGGAAGCGGTTTTATAATTTTTTGAATTTTTTTACTTTTTTTTCGGAATTTTCTTTTCCGGGACGAGTATGAACGGAATTCGGGAGGAAAATTTTGTTTTCATTTTTTTGGCCTATCTCATCACGTTTTCTCTAAAAATATTGCCGGGAAGAGGTTTTATAATTTTTGAATTTTTTTACTATATTTTTCGGAATCTTTTGCCCGTGTCGAGCATGAACGGATTTCAGGACTAAAATTTTGTTTTCTCTTTTTCGGACTATCTCATCCCGTTTTGAATAAAAATAATGCCAGGAAGAGGTTTTATAATTTTTTTTAATTTTTTTACTTTTTTTTTTGGGAATTTTCTTTCCCGAGTCGAGTATGAACGGAATTCGGGACGAAAATTTAGTTTTCATTTTTTCGGCCTATCTCATCCCTTTTCGCTAAAAATATTGCCGGGAGGAGGTTTTACAATTTTTCGAATTTTGTTACTATTTTTTTTCGGAATTTTTTGCCGTGGTCGAGCATGAACGGAATTCGGGACTAAAATTTTGTTTTCCCTTTTTCAGCCTATCTCATCCTCTGTTGACTAAAAATAATGCCGGGAAGAGGTTTTATAATTTTTGGAATTTTTTTACTATTTTTTTCGAAATTTTCTTTCCCGGGTCGTGTTTGAACAGAATTCGGGACTAAAATTTCGTTTTCACTTTTTCGGCCTATCTCATCCCGTTTTCGCTAAAAATATTGCCGGGAAGAGGTTTTATAATTTTTTGAATTTTTTTACTATTTTTTTCGGAATTTTCTTTCCCGGGTCCAGCATGAACGGAATTCGGGACTAAAATTTTTTTATCACTTTTTCGGCCTATCTAATCCCGTTTTAGCTAAAAATAATGCCGGGAAGCGGTTTTATAATTTTTTGAATTTTTTTACTATTTTTTTCGGAATTTTCTTTTCCGGGACGAGTATGAACGGAATTCGGGAGGAAAATTTTGTTTTCATTTTTTTGGCCTATCTCATCCGGTTTCGCTAAAAATAATGCCGGGAAGAGGTTTTATAATTTTTCGAATTTTTTTACTATTTTTTTCGGAATTTTCTTTCCCGGGTCGTGTTTGAACGGAATTCGGGACTAAAATTTTGTTTTCACTTTTTCGGCCAATATCATCCCGTTTTCGCTAAAAATAATGCCGGGAAGAGGTTCTAAAATTTTTAGAATTTTCTTACTATTTTTTTCGGAATTTTCTTTCCCCGGTCGAGTATGAGCGGAATTCGGGACGAAAATTTTATTTTCATTTTTTCGGCCTATCACATCATATTTTCGCTAAAAATATTGCCGGGAAGAGGTTTTATAATTTTTGAATTTTTTTACTATAATTTTCGGAATTTTTTGCCCGTGTCGAGCATGAACGGATTTCAGGACTAAAATTTTGTTTTGTCTTTATCGGCCTATCTCATCCCGTTTTGACTAAAAATAATGCCGGGAAGAGGTTTTATAATTTTTTGAATTTTTTTACTATTTTTTTCATAATTTTCTTGCCCGAGTCGAACATTAACAGAATTCGGGACTAAAATTTTGTTTTCACTTTTTCGGCCTATCTCATCCCTTTTTGACTAAAAATAATGCTGGGAAGAGGTTTTATAATTTTTTGAATTTTTTTACTATTTTTTTCGGAATTTTCTTTCCCGGGTCGAGCATGAACGGAATTCGGGACTAAAATTTTGTTTTCCCTTTTTCGGCCTATCTCATCCTATTTTGACTAAAAATAATGCCGGGAAGAGGTTTTATAATTTTTTGAATTTTTTTACTATTTTTTTCGGAATTTTCTTTCCCGGGTCGTGTTTGAACGGAATTCGGGACTAAAATTTTGTTTTTACTTTTTCGGCCTATCTCATCCCATTTTCGCTAAAAATATTGCCGGGAAGAGGTTTTATAATTTTTTGAATTTTTTTACTATTTTTTTCGGAATTTTCTTTCCCGGGTCCAGCATGAACGGAATTCGGGACTAAAATTTTTTTATCACTTTTTCGGCCTATCTAATCCCGTTTTAGCTAAAAATAATGCCGGGAAGCGGTTTTATAATTTTTTGAATTTTTTTACTATTTTTTTGGAACTTTCTTTCCCGGGTCGTGTATGAACGGAATTCGGTAGTAAAATTTTGTTTTCACTTTTTCAGTCTATCTCTTCCCGTTTTGACCAAAAATAGTGCCGGGAAGAGGTATTATAATTTTTTGAATTTTTTTACTATTTTTTTCGGAATTTTCTTGCCCGGGTTGAGCATGAACGGAATTCGGGACTCAAATTTTTTTTTCGCCTTTTCGGCCTATATCATCCCGTTTTGGCCAAAAATAAAGCCGGGAAGAGGTTTTAAAATATTTAGAATTTTTTTACTATCTTTTTTGGAATTTTCTTTCCCGGGTCGAGTATGAGCGGAATTCGGGACGAAAATTTCATTTTCATTTTTTCGGCCTATCTCATCACGTTTTCTCTAAAAATATTGCCGGGAAGAGGTTTTATAATTTTTGAATTTTTTTACTATATTTTTCGGAATCTTTTGCCCGTGTCGAGCATGAACGGATTTCAGGACTAAAATTTTGTTTTCTCTTTTTCGGACTATCTCATCCCGTTTTGAATAAAAATAATGCCAGGAAGAGGTTTTATAATTTTTTTACTTTTTTTTTTGGGAATTTTCTTTCCCGAGTCGAGTATGAACGGAATTCGGGACGAAAATTTTGTTTTCATTTTTTCGGCCTATCTCATCCCTTTTCGCTAAAAATATTGCCGGGAGGAGGTTTTACAATTTTTCGAATTTTGTTACTATTTTTTTTCGTAATTTTTTGCCGTGGTCGAGCATGAACGGAATTCGGGACTAAAATTTTGTTTTCCCTTTTTCAGCCTATCTCATCCTCTGTTGACTAAAAATAATGCCGGGAAGAGGTTTTATAATTTTTGGAATTTTTTTACTATTTTTTTCGAAATTTTCTTTCCCGGGTCGTGTTTGAACAGAATTCGGGACTAAAATTTCGTTTTCACTTTTTCGGCCTATCTCATCCCGTTTTCGCTAAAAATATTGCCGGGAAGAGGTTTTATAATTTTTTGAATTTTTTTACTATTTTTTTCGGAATTTTCTTTCCCGGGTCCAGCATGAACGGAATTCGGGACTAAAATTTTTTTATCACTTTTTCGGCCTATCTAATCCCGTTTTAGCTAAAACTAATGCCGGGAAGCGGTTTTATAATTTTTTGAATTTTTTTACTATTTTTTTCGGAATTTTCTTTTCCGGGACGAGTATGAACGGAATTCGGGAGGAAAATTTTGTTTTCATTTTTTTGGCCTATCTCATCCGGTTTCGCTAAAAATAATGCCGGGAAGAGGTTTTATAATTTTTCGAATTTTTTTACTATTTTTTTCGGAATTTTCTTTCCCGGGTCGTGTTTGAACGGAATTCGGGACTAAAATTTTGTTTTCACTTTTTCGGCCAATATCATCCCGTTTTCGCTAAAAATAATGCCGGGAAGAGGTTCTAAAATTTTTAGAATTTTCTTACTATTTTTTTCGGAATTTTCTTTCCCCGGTCGAGTATGAGCGGAATTCGGGACGAAAATTTTATTTTCATTTTTTCGGCCTATCTCATCATATTTTCGCTAAAAATATTGCCGGGAAGAGGTTTTATAATTTTTTAATTTTTTTACTATATTTTTCGGAATTTTTTGCCCGTGTCGAGCATGAACGGATTTCAGGACTAAAATTTTGTTTTGTCTTTATCGGCCTATCTCATCCCGTTTTGACTAAAAATAATGCCGGGAAGAGGTTTTATAATTTTTTGAATTTTTTTACTATTTTTTTCATAATTTTCTTGCCCGAGTCGAACATTAACAGAATTCGGGACTAAAATTTTGTTTTCACTTTTTCGGCCTATCTCATCCCTTTTTGACTAAAAATAATGCTGGGAAGAGGTTTTATAATTTTTTGAATTTTTTTACTATTTTTTTCGGAATTTTCTTTCCCGGGTCGAGCATGAACGGAATTCGGGACTAAAATTTTGTTTTCCGTTTTTCGGCCTATCTCATCCTATTTTGACTAAAAATAATGCCGGGAAGAGGTTTTATAATTTTTTGAATTTTTTTACTATTTTTTTCGGAATTTTCTTTCCCGGGTCGTGTTTGAACGGAATTCGGGACTAAAATTTTGTTTTTACTTTTTCGGCCTATCTCATCCCATTTTCGCTAAAAATATTGCCGGGAAGAGGTTTTATAATTTTTTGAATTTTTTTACTATTTTTTTCGGAATTTTCTTTCCCGGGTCCAGCATGAACGGAATTCGGGACTAAAATTTTTTTATCACTTTTACGGCCTATCTAATCCCGTTTTAGCTAAAAATAATGCCGGGAAGCGGTTTTATAATTTTTTGAATTTTTTTACTATTTTTTTGGAACTTTCTTTCCCGGGTCGTGTATGAACGGAATTCGGTAGTAAAATTTTGTTTTCACTTTTTCAGTCTATCTCTTCCCGTTTTGACCAAAAATAGTGCCGGGAAGAGGTATTATAATTTTTTGAATTTTCTTACTATTTTTTTCGGAATTTTCTTGCCCGGGTTGAGCATGAACGGAATTCGGGACTCAAATTTTTTTTTCGCCTTTTCGGCCTATATCATCCCGTTTTGGCCAAAAATAAAGCCGGGAAGAGGTTTTAAAATTTTTAGAATTTTTTTACTATCTTTTTTGGAATTTTCTTTCCCGGGTCGAGTATGAGCGGAATTCGGGACGAAAATTTCATTTTCATTTTTTCGGCCTATCTCATCACGTTTTCTCTAAAAATATTGCCGGGAAGAGGTTTTATAATTTTTGAATTTTTTTACTATATTTTTCGGAATCTTTTGCCCGTGTCGAGCATGAACGGATTTCAGGACTAAAATTTTGTTTTCTCTTTTTCGGACTATCTCATCCCGTTTTGAATAAAAATAATGCCAGGAAGAGGTTTTATAATTTTTTATAATTTTTTTACTTTTTTTTTTGGGAATTTTCTTTCCCGAGTCGAGTATGAACGGAATTCGGGACGAAAATTTTGTTTTCATTTTTTCGGCCTATCTCATCCCTTTTCGCTAAAAATATTGCCGGGAGGAGGTTTTACAATTTTTCGAATTTTGTTACTATTTTTTTTCGTAATTTTTTGCCGTGGTCGAGCATGAACGGAATTCGGGACTAAAATTTTGTTTTCCCTTTTTCAGCCTATCTCATCCTCTGTTGACTAAAAATAATGCCGGGAAGAGGTTTTATAATTTTTGGAATTTTTTTACTATTTTTTTCGAAATTTTCTTTCCCGGGTCGTGTTTGAACAGAATTCGGGACTAAAATTTCGTTTTCACTTTTTCGGCCTATCTCATCCCGTTTTCGCTAAAAATATTGCCGGGAAGAGGTTTTATAATTTTTTGAATTTTTTTACTATTTTTTTCGGAATTTTCTTTCCCGGGTCCAGCATGAACGGAATTCGGGACTAAAATTTTTTTTATCACTTTTTCGGCCTATCTAATCCCGTTTTAGCTAAAAATAATGCCGGGAAGCGGTTTTATAATTTTTTGAATTTTTTTACTTTTTTTTCGGAATTTTCTTTTCCGGGACGAGTATGAACGGAATTCGGGAGGAAAATTTTGTTTTCATTTTTTTGGCCTATCTCATCACGTTTTCTCTAAAAATATTGCCGGGAAGAGGTTTTATAATTTTTGAATTTTTTTACTATATTTTTCGGAATCTTTTGCCCGTGTCGAGCATGAACGGATTTCAGGACTAAAATTTTGTTTTCTCTTTTTCGGACTATCTCATCCCGTTTTGAATAAAAATAATGCCAGGAAGAGGTTTTATAATTTTTTTTAATTTTTTTACTTTTTTTTTTGGGAATTTTCTTTCCCGAGTCGAGTATGAACGGAATTCGGGACGAAAATTTAGTTTTCATTTTTTCGGCCTATCTCATCCCTTTTCGCTAAAAATATTGCCGGGAGGAGGTTTTACAATTTTTCGAATTTTGTTACTATTTTTTTTCGGAATTTTTTGCCGTGGTCGAGCATGAACGGAATTCGGGACTAAAATTTTGTTTTCCCTTTTTCAGCCTATCTCATCCTCTGTTGACTAAAAATAATGCCGGGAAGAGGTTTTATAATTTTTGGAATTTTTTTACTATTTTTTTCGAAATTTTCTTTCCCGGGTCGTGTTTGAACAGAATTCGGGACTAAAATTTCGTTTTCACTTTTTCGGCCTATCTCATCCCGTTTTCGCTAAAAATATTGCCGGGAAGAGGTTTTATAATTTTTTGAATTTTTTTACTATTTTTTTCGGAATTTTCTTTCCCGGGTCCAGCATGAACGGAATTCGGGACTAAAATTTTTTTATCACTTTTTCGGCCTATCTAATCCCGTTTTAGCTAAAAATAATGCCGGGAAGCGGTTTTATAATTTTTTGAATTTTTTTACTATTTTTTTCGGAATTTTCTTTTCCGGGACGAGTATGAACGGAATTCGGGAGGAAAATTTTGTTTTCATTTTTTTGGCCTATCTCATCCGGTTTCGCTAAAAATAATGCCGGGAAGAGGTTTTATAATTTTTCGAATTTTTTTACTATTTTTTTCGGAATTTTCTTTCCCGGGTCGTGTTTGAACGGAATTCGGGACTAAAATTTTGTTTTCACTTTTTCGGCCAATATCATCCCGTTTTCGCTAAAAATAATGCCGGGAAGAGGTTCTAAAATTTTTAGAATTTTCTTACTATTTTTTTCGGAATTTTCTTTCCCCGGTCGAGTATGAGCGGAATTCGGGACGAAAATTTTATTTTCATTTTTTCGGCCTATCTCATCATATTTTCGCTAAAAATATTGCCGGGAAGAGGTTTTATAATTTTTGAATTTTTTTACTATAATTTTCGGAATTTTTTGCCCGTGTCGAGCATGAACGGATTTCAGGACTAAAATTTTGTTTTGTCTTTATCGGCCTATCTCATCCCGTTTTGACTAAAAATAATGCCGGGAAGAGGTTTTATAATTTTTTGAATTTTTTTACTATTTTTTTCATAATTTTCTTGCCCGAGTCGAACATTAACAGAATTCGGGACTAAAATTTTGTTTTCACTTTTTCGGCCTATCTCATCCCTTTTTGACTAAAAATAATGCTGGGAAGAGGTTTTATAATTTTTTGAATTTTTTTACTATTTTTTTCGGAATTTTCTTTCCCGGGTCGAGCATGAACGGAATTCGGGACTAAAATTTTGTTTTCCCTTTTTCGGCCTATCTCATCCTATTTTGACTAAAAATAATGCCGGGAAGAGGTTTTATAATTTTTTGAATTTTTTTACTATTTTTTTCGGAATTTTCTTTCCCGGGTCGTGTTTGAACGGAATTCGGGACTAAAATTTTGTTTTTACTTTTTCGGCCTATCTCATCCCATTTTCGCTAAAAATATTGCCGGGAAGAGGTTTTATAATTTTTTGAATTTTTTTACTATTTTTTTCGGAATTTTCTTTCCCGGGTCCAGCATGAACGGAATTCGGGACTAAAATTTTTTTATCACTTTTTCGGCCTATCTAATCCCGTTTTAGCTAAAAATAATGCCGGGAAGCGGTTTTATAATTTTTTGAATTTTTTTACTATTTTTTTGGAACTTTCTTTCCCGGGTCGTGTATGAACGGAATTCGGTAGTAAAATTTTGTTTTCACTTTTTCAGTCTATCTCTTCCCGTTTTGACCAAAAATAGTGCCGGGAAGAGGTATTATAATTTTTTGAATTTTTTTACTATTTTTTTCGGAATTTTCTTGCCCGGGTTGAGCATGAACGGAATTCGGGACTCAAATTTTTTTTTCGCCTTTTCGGCCTATATCATCCCGTTTTGGCCAAAAATAAAGCCGGGAAGAGGTTTTAAAATATTTAGAATTTTTTTACTATCTTTTTTGGAATTTTCTTTCCCGGGTCGAGTATGAGCGGAATTCGGGACGAAAATTTCATTTTCATTTTTTCGGCCTATCTCATCACGTTTTCTCTAAAAATATTGCCGGGAAGAGGTTTTATAATTTTTGAATTTTTTTACTATATTTTTCGGAATCTTTTGCCCGTGTCGAGCATGAACGGATTTCAGGACTAAAATTTTGTTTTCTCTTTTTCGGACTATCTCATCCCGTTTTGAATAAAAATAATGCCAGGAAGAGGTTTTATAATTTTTTTACTTTTTTTTTTGGGAATTTTCTTTCCCGAGTCGAGTATGAACGGAATTCGGGACGAAAATTTTGTTTTCATTTTTTCGGCCTATCTCATCCCTTTTCGCTAAAAATATTGCCGGGAGGAGGTTTTACAATTTTTCGAATTTTGTTACTATTTTTTTTCGTAATTTTTTGCCGTGGTCGAGCATGAACGGAATTCGGGACTAAAATTTTGTTTTCCCTTTTTCAGCCTATCTCATCCTCTGTTGACTAAAAATAATGCCGGGAAGAGGTTTTATAATTTTTGGAATTTTTTTACTATTTTTTTCGAAATTTTCTTTCCCGGGTCGTGTTTGAACAGAATTCGGGACTAAAATTTCGTTTTCACTTTTTCGGCCTATCTCATCCCGTTTTCGCTAAAAATATTGCCGGGAAGAGGTTTTATAATTTTTTGAATTTTTTTACTATTTTTTTCGGAATTTTCTTTCCCGGGTCCAGCATGAACGGAATTCGGGACTAAAATTTTTTTATCACTTTTTCGGCCTATCTAATCCCGTTTTAGCTAAAAATAATGCCGGGAAGCGGTTTTATAATTTTTTGAATTTTTTTACTATTTTTTTCGGAATTTTCTTTTCCGGGACGAGTATGAACGGAATTCGGGAGGAAAATTTTGTTTTCATTTTTTTGGCCTATCTCATCCGGTTTCGCTAAAAATAATGCCGGGAAGAGGTTTTATAATTTTTCGAATTTTTTTACTATTTTTTTCGGAATTTTCTTTCCCGGGTCGTGTTTGAACGGAATTCGGGACTAAAATTTTGTTTTCACTTTTTCGGCCAATATCATCCCGTTTTCGCTAAAAATAATGCCGGGAAGAGGTTCTAAAATTTTTAGAATTTTCTTACTATTTTTTTCGGAATTTTCTTTCCCCGGTCGAGTATGAGCGGAATTCGGGACGAAAATTTTATTTTCATTTTTTCGGCCTATCTCATCATATTTTCGCTAAAAATATTGCCGGGAAGAGGTTTTATAATTTTTTAATTTTTTTACTATATTTTTCGGAATTTTTTGCCCGTGTCGAGCATGAACGGATTTCAGGACTAAAATTTTGTTTTGTCTTTATCGGCCTATCTCATCCCGTTTTGACTAAAAATAATGCCGGGAAGAGGTTTTATAATTTTTTGAATTTTTTTACTATTTTTTTCATAATTTTCTTGCCCGAGTCGAACATTAACAGAATTCGGGACTAAAATTTTGTTTTCACTTTTTCGGCCTATCTCATCCCTTTTTGACTAAAAATAATGCTGGGAAGAGGTTTTATAATTTTTTGAATTTTTTTACTATTTTTTTCGGAATTTTCTTTCCCGGGTCGAGCATGAACGGAATTCGGGACTAAAATTTTGTTTTCCGTTTTTCGGCCTATCTCATCCTATTTTGACTAAAAATAATGCCGGGAAGAGGTTTTATAATTTTTTGAATTTTTTTACTATTTTTTTCGGAATTTTCTTTCCCGGGTCGTGTTTGAACGGAATTCGGGACTAAAATTTTGTTTTTACTTTTTCGGCCTATCTCATCCCATTTTCGCTAAAAATATTGCCGGGAAGAGGTTTTATAATTTTTTGAATTTTTTTACTATTTTTTTCGGAATTTTCTTTCCCGGGTCCAGCATGAACGGAATTCGGGACTAAAATTTTTTTATCACTTTTACGGCCTATCTAATCCCGTTTTAGCTAAAAATAATGCCGGGAAGCGGTTTTATAATTTTTTGAATTTTTTTACTATTTTTTTGGAACTTTCTTTCCCGGGTCGTGTATGAACGGAATTCGGTAGTAAAATTTTGTTTTCACTTTTTCAGTCTATCTCTTCCCGTTTTGACCAAAAATAGTGCCGGGAAGAGGTATTATAATTTTTTGAATTTTCTTACTATTTTTTTCGGAATTTTCTTGCCCGGGTTGAGCATGAACGGAATTCGGGACTCAAATTTTTTTTTCGCCTTTTCGGCCTATATCATCCCGTTTTGGCCAAAAATAAAGCCGGGAAGAGGTTTTAAAATTTTTAGAATTTTTTTACTATCTTTTTTGGAATTTTCTTTCCCGGGTCGAGTATGAGCGGAATTCGGGACGAAAATTTCATTTTCATTTTTTCGGCCTATCTCATCACGTTTTCTCTAAAAATATTGCCGGGAAGAGGTTTTATAATTTTTGAATTTTTTTACTATATTTTTCGGAATCTTTTGCCCGTGTCGAGCATGAACGGATTTCAGGACTAAAATTTTGTTTTCTCTTTTTCGGACTATCTCATCCCGTTTTGAATAAAAATAATGCCAGGAAGAGGTTTTATAATTTTTTATAATTTTTTTACTTTTTTTTTTGGGAATTTTCTTTCCCGAGTCGAGTATGAACGGAATTCGGGACGAAAATTTTGTTTTCATTTTTTCGGCCTATCTCATCCCTTTTCGCTAAAAATATTGCCGGGAGGAGGTTTTACAATTTTTCGAATTTTGTTACTATTTTTTTTCGTAATTTTTTGCCGTGGTCGAGCATGAACGGAATTCGGGACTAAAATTTTGTTTTCCCTTTTTCAGCCTATCTCATCCTCTGTTGACTAAAAATAATGCCGGGAAGAGGTTTTATAATTTTTGGAATTTTTTTACTATTTTTTTCGAAATTTTCTTTCCCGGGTCGTGTTTGAACAGAATTCGGGACTAAAATTTCGTTTTCACTTTTTCGGCCTATCTCATCCCGTTTTCGCTAAAAATATTGCCGGGAAGAGGTTTTATAATTTTTTGAATTTTTTTACTATTTTTTTCGGAATTTTCTTTCCCGGGTCCAGCATGAACTGAATTCGGGACTAAAATTTTTTTATCACTTTTTCGGCCTATCTAATCCCGTTTTAGCTAAAAATAATGCCGGGAAGCGGTTTTATAATTTTTTGAATTTTTTTACTATTTTTTTCGGAATTTTCTTTTCCGGGACGAGTATGAACGGAATTCGGGAGGAAAATTTTGTTTTCATTTTTTTGGCCTATCTCATCCGGTTTCGCTAAAAATAATGCCGGGAAGAGGTTTTATAATTTTTCGAATTTTTTTACTATTTTTTTCGGAATTTTCTTTCCCGGGTCGTGTTTGAACGGAATTCGGGACTAAAATTTTGTTTTCACTTTTTCGGCCAATATCATCCCGTTTTCGCTAAAAATAATGCCGGGAAGAGGTTCTAAAATTTTTAGAATTTTCTTACTATTTTTTTCGGAATTTTCTTTCCCCGGTCGAGTATGAGCGGAATTCGGGACGAAAATTTTATTTTCATTTTTTCGGCCTATCTCATCATATTTTCGCTAAAAATATTGCCGGGAAGAGGTTTTATAATTTTTTAATTTTTTTACTATATTTTTCGGAATTTTTTGCCCGTGTCGAGCATGAACGGATTTCAGGACTAAAATTTTGTTTTGTCTTTATCGGCCTATCTCATCCCGTTTTGACTAAAAATAATGCCGGGAAGAGGTTTTATAATTTTTTGAATTTTTTTACTATTTTTTTCATAATTTTCTTGCCCGAGTCGAACATTAACAGAATTCGGGACTAAAATTTTGTTTTCACTTTTTCGGCCTATCTCATCCCTTTTTGACTAAAAATAATGCTGGGAAGAGGTTTTATAATTTTTTGAATTTTTTTACTATTTTTTTCGGAATTTTCTTTCCCGGGTCGAGCATGAACGGAATTCGGGACTAAAATTTTGTTTTCCGTTTTTCGGCCTATCTCATCCTATTTTGACTAAAAATAATGCCGGGAAGAGGTTTTATAATTTTTTGAATTTTTTTACTATTTTTTTCGGAATTTTCTTTCCCGGGTCGTGTTTGAACGGAATTCGGGACTAAAATTTTGTTTTTACTTTTTCGGCCTATCTCATCCCATTTTCGCTAAAAATATTGCCGGGAAGAGGTTTTATAATTTTTTGAATTTTTTTACTATTTTTTTCGGAATTTTCTTTCCCGGGTCCAGCATGAACGGAATTCGGGACTAAAATTTTTTTATCACTTTTACGGCCTATCTAATCCCGTTTTAGCTAAAAATAATGCCGGGAAGCGGTTTTATAATTTTTTGAATTTTTTTACTATTTTTTTGGAACTTTCTTTCCCGGGTCGTGTATGAACGGAATTCGGTAGTAAAATTTTGTTTTCACTTTTTCAGTCTATCTCTTCCCGTTTTGACCAAAAATAGTGCCGGGAAGAGGTATTATAATTTTTTGAATTTTCTTACTATTTTTTTCGGAATTTTCTTGCCCGGGTTGAGCATGAACGGAATTCGGGACTCAAATTTTTTTTTCGCCTTTTCGGCCTATATCATCCCGTTTTGGCCAAAAATAAAGCCGGGAAGAGGTTTTAAAATATTTAGAATTTTTTTACTATCTTTTTTGGAATTTTCTTTCCCGGGTCGAGTATGAGCGGAATTCGGGACGAAAATTTCATTTTCATTTTTTCGGCCTATCTCATCACGTTTTCTCTAAAAATATTGCCGGGAAGAGGTTTTATAATTTTTGAATTTTTTTACTATATTTTTCGGAATCTTTTGCCCGTGTCGAGCATGAACGGATTTCAGGACTAAAATTTTGTTTTCTCTTTTTCGGACTATCTCATCCCGTTTTGAATAAAAATAATGCCAGGAAGAGGTTTTATAATTTTTTTACTTTTTTTTTTGGGAATTTTCTTTCCCGAGGCGAGTATGAACGGAATTCGGGACGAAAATTTTGTTTTCATTTTTTCGGCCTATCTCATCCCTTTTCGCTAAAAATATTGCCGGGAGGAGGTTTTACAATTTTTCGAATTTTGTTACTATTTTTTTTCGTAATTTTTTGCCGTGGTCGAGCATGAACGGAATTCGGGACTAAAATTTTGTTTTCCCTTTTTCAGCCTATCTCATCCTCTGTTGACTAAAAATAATGCCGGGAAGAGGTTTTATAATTTTTGGAATTTTTTTACTATTTTTTTCGAAATTTTCTTTCCCGGGTCGTGTTTGAACAGAATTCGGGACTAAAATTTCGTTTTCACTTTTTCGGCCTATCTCATCCCGTTTTCGCTAAAAATATTGCCGGGAAGAGGTTTTATAATTTTTTGAATTTTTTTACTATTTTTTTCGGAATTTTCTTTCCCGGGTCCAGCATGAACGGAATTCGGGACTAAAATTTTTTTATCACTTTTTCGGCCTATCTAATCCCGTTTTAGCTAAAAATAATGCCGGGAAGCGGTTTTATAATTTTTTGAATTTTTTTACTATTTTTTTCGGAATTTTCTTTTCCGGGACGAGTATGAACGGAATTCGGGAGGAAAATTTTGTTTTCATTTTTTTGGCCTATCTCATCCGGTTTCGCTAAAAATAATGCCGGGAAGAGGTTTTATAATTTTTCGAATTTTTTTACTATTTTTTTCGGAATTTTCTTTCCCGGGTCGTGTTTGAACGGAATTCGGGACTAAAATTTTGTTTTCACTTTTTCGGCCAATATCATCCCGTTTTCGCTAAAAATAATGCCGGGAAGAGGTTCTAAAATTTTTAGAATTTTCTTACTATTTTTTTCGGAATTTTCTTTCCCCGGTCGAGTATGAGCGGAATTCGGGACGAAAATTTTATTTTCATTTTTTCGGCCTATCTCATCATATTTTCGCTAAAAATATTGCCGGGAAGAGGTTTTATAATTTTTTAATTTTTTTACTATATTTTTCGGAATTTTTTGCCCGTGTCGAGCATGAACGGATTTCAGGACTAAAATTTTGTTTTGTCTTTATCGGCCTATCTCATCCCGTTTTGACTAAAAATAATGCCGGGAAGAGGTTTTATAATTTTTTGAATTTTTTTACTATTTTTTTCATAATTTTCTTGCCCGAGTCGAACATTAACAGAATTCGGGACTAAAATTTTGTTTTCACTTTTTCGGCCTATCTCATCCCTTTTTGACTAAAAATAATGCTGGGAAGAGGTTTTATAATTTTTTGAATTTTTTTACTATTTTTTTCGGAATTTTCTTTCCCGGGTCGAGCATGAACGGAATTCGGGACTAAAATTTTGTTTTCCGTTTTTCGGCCTATCTCATCCTATTTTGACTAAAAATAATGCCGGGAAGAGGTTTTATAATTTTTTGAATTTTTTTACTATTTTTTTCGGAATTTTCTTTCCCGGGTCGTGTTTGAACGGAATTCGGGACTAAAATTTTGTTTTTACTTTTTCGGCCTATCTCATCCCATTTTCGCTAAAAATATTGCCGGGAAGAGGTTTTATAATTTTTTGAATTTTTTTACTATTTTTTTCGGAATTTTCTTTCCCGGGTCCAGCATGAACGGAATTCGGGACTAAAATTTTTTTATCACTTTTACGGCCTATCTAATCCCGTTTTAGCTAAAAATAATGCCGGGAAGCGGTTTTATAATTTTTTGAATTTTTTTACTATTTTTTTGGAACTTTCTTTCCCGGGTCGTGTATGAACGGAATTCGGTAGTAAAATTTTGTTTTCACTTTTTCAGTCTATCTCTTCCCGTTTTGACCAAAAATAGTGCCGGGAAGAGGTATTATAATTTTTTGAATTTTCTTACTATTTTTTTCGGAATTTTCTTGCCCGGGTTGAGCATGAACGGAATTCGGGACTCAAATTTTTTTTTCGCCTTTTCGGCCTATATCATCCCGTTTTGGCCAAAAATAAAGCCGGGAAGAGGTTTTAAAATTTTTAGAATTTTTTTACTATCTTTTTTGGAATTTTCTTTCCCGGGTCGAGTATGAGCGGAATTCGGGACGAAAATTTCATTTTCATTTTTTCGGCCTATCTCATCACGTTTTCTCTAAAAATATTGCCGGGAAGAGGTTTTATAATTTTTGAATTTTTTTACTATATTTTTCGGAATCTTTTGCCCGTGTCGAGCATGAACGGATTTCAGGACTAAAATTTTGTTTTCTCTTTTTCGGACTATCTCATCCCGTTTTGAATAAAAATAATGCCAGGAAGAGGTTTTATAATTTTTTTACTTTTTTTTTTGGGAATTTTCTTTCCCGAGGCGAGTATGAACGGAATTCGGGACGAAAATTTTGTTTTCATTTTTTCGGCCTATCTCATCCCTTTTCGCTAAAAATATTGCCGGGAGGAGGTTTTACAATTTTTCGAATTTTGTTACTATTTTTTTTCGTAATTTTTTGCCGTGGTCGAGCATGAACGGAATTCGGGACTAAAATTTTGTTTTCCCTTTTTCAGCCTATCTCATCCTCTGTTGACTAAAAATAATGCCGGGAAGAGGTTTTATAATTTTTGGAATTTTTTTACTATTTTTTTCGAAATTTTCTTTCCCGGGTCGTGTTTGAACAGAATTCGGGACTAAAATTTCGTTTTCACTTTTTCGGCCTATCTCATCCCGTTTTCGCTAAAAATATTGCCGGGAAGAGGTTTTATAATTTTTTGAATTTTTTTACTATTTTTTTCGGAATTTTCTTTCCCGGGTCCAGCATGAACGGAATTCGGGACTAAAATTTTTTTATCACTTTTTCGGCCTATCTAATCCCGTTTTAGCTAAAAATAATGCCGGGAAGCGGTTTTATAATTTTTTGAATTTTTTTACTATTTTTTTCGGAATTTTCTTTTCCGGGACGAGTATGAACGGAATTCGGGAGGAAAATTTTGTTTTCATTTTTTTGGCCTATCTCATCCGGTTTCGCTAAAAATAATGCCGGGAAGAGGTTTTATAATTTTTCGAATTTTTTTACTATTTTTTTCGGAATTTTCTTTCCCGGGTCGTGTTTGAACGGAATTCGGGACTAAAATTTTGTTTTCACTTTTTCGGCCAATATCATCCCGTTTTCGCTAAAAATAATGCCGGGAAGAGGTTCTAAAATTTTTAGAATTTTCTTACTATTTTTTTCGGAATTTTCTTTCCCCGGTCGAGTATGAGCGGAATTCGGGACGAAAATTTTATTTTCATTTTTTCGGCCTATCTCATCATATTTTCGCTAAAAATATTGCCGGGAAGAGGTTTTATAATTTTTTAATTTTTTTACTATATTTTTCGGAATTTTTTGCCCGTGTCGAGCATGAACGGATTTCAGGACTAAAATTTTGTTTTGTCTTTATCGGCCTATCTCATCCCGTTTTGACTAAAAATAATGCCGGGAAGAGGTTTTATAATTTTTTGAATTTTTTTACTATTTTTTTCATAATTTTCTTGCCCGAGTCGAACATTAACAGAATTCGGGACTAAAATTTTGTTTTCACTTTTTCGGCCTATCTCATCCCTTTTTGACTAAAAATAATGCTGGGAAGAGGTTTTATAATTTTTTGAATTTTTTTACTATTTTTTTCGGAATTTTCTTTCCCGGGTCGAGCATGAACGGAATTCGGGACTAAAATTTTGTTTTCCGTTTTTCGGCCTATCTCATCCTATTTTGACTAAAAATAATGCCGGGAAGAGGTTTTATAATTTTTTGAATTTTTTTACTATTTTTTTCGGAATTTTCTTTCCCGGGTCGTGTTTGAACGGAATTCGGGACTAAAATTTTGTTTTTACTTTTTCGGCCTATCTCATCCCATTTTCGCTAAAAATATTGCCGGGAAGAGGTTTTATAATTTTTTGAATTTTTTTACTATTTTTTTCGGAATTTTCTTTCCCGGGTCCAGCATGAACGGAATTCGGGACTAAAATTTTTTTATCACTTTTACGGCCTATCTAATCCCGTTTTAGCTAAAAATAATGCCGGGAAGCGGTTTTATAATTTTTTGAATTTTTTTACTATTTTTTTGGAACTTTCTTTCCCGGGTCGTGTATGAACGGAATTCGGTAGTAAAATTTTGTTTTCACTTTTTCAGTCTATCTCTTCCCGTTTTGACCAAAAATAGTGCCGGGAAGAGGTATTATAATTTTTTGAATTTTCTTACTATTTTTTTCGGAATTTTCTTGCCCGGGTTGAGCATGAACGGAATTCGGGACTCAAATTTTTTTTTCGCCTTTTCGGCCTATATCATCCCGTTTTGGCCAAAAATAAAGCCGGGAAGAGGTTTTAAAATTTTTAGAATTTTTTTACTATCTTTTTTGGAATTTTCTTTCCCGGGTCGAGTATGAGCGGAATTCGGGACGAAAATTTCATTTTCATTTTTTCGGCCTATCTCATCACGTTTTCTCTAAAAATATTGCCGGGAAGAGGTTTTATAATTTTTGAATTTTTTTACTATATTTTTCGGAATCTTTTGCCCGTGTCGAGCATGAACGGATTTCAGGACTAAAATTTTGTTTTCTCTTTTTCGGACTATCTCATCCCGTTTTGAATAAAAATAATGCCAGGAAGAGGTTTTATAATTTTTTATAATTTTTTTACTTTTTTTTTTGGGAATTTTCTTTCCCGAGTCGAGTATGAACGGAATTCGGGACGAAAATTTTGTTTTCATTTTTTCGGCCTATCTCATCCCTTTTCGCTAAAAATATTGCCGGGAGGAGGTTTTACAATTTTTCGAATTTTGTTACTATTTTTTTTCGTAATTTTTTGCCGTGGTCGAGCATGAACGGAATTCGGGACTAAAATTTTGTTTTCCCTTTTTCAGCCTATCTCATCCTCTGTTGACTAAAAATAATGCCGGGAAGAGGTTTTATAATTTTTGGAATTTTTTTACTATTTTTTTCGAAATTTTCTTTCCCGGGTCGTGTTTGAACAGAATTCGGGACTAAAATTTCGTTTTCACTTTTTCGGCCTATCTCATCCCGTTTTCGCTAAAAATATTGCCGGGAAGAGGTTTTATAATTTTTTGAATTTTTTTACTATTTTTTTCGGAATTTTCTTTCCCGGGTCCAGCATGAACGGAATTCGGGACTAAAATTTTTTTTATCACTTTTTCGGCCTATCTAATCCCGTTTTAGCTAAAAATAATGCCGGGAAGCGGTTTTATAATTTTTTGAATTTTTTTACTTTTTTTTCGGAATTTTCTTTTCCGGGACGAGTATGAACGGAATTCGGGAGGAAAATTTTGTTTTCATTTTTTTGGCCTATCTCATCACGTTTTCTCTAAAAATATTGCCGGGAAGAGGTTTTATAATTTTTGAATTTTTTTACTATATTTTTCGGAATCTTTTGCCCGTGTCGAGCATGAACGGATTTCAGGACTAAAATTTTGTTTTCTCTTTTTCGGACTATCTCATCCCGTTTTGAATAAAAATAATGCCAGGAAGAGGTTTTATAATTTTTTTTAATTTTTTTACTTTTTTTTTTGGGAATTTTCTTTCCCGAGTCGAGTATGAACGGAATTCGGGACGAAAATTTAGTTTTCATTTTTTCGGCCTATCTCATCCCTTTTCGCTAAAAATATTGCCGGGAGGAGGTTTTACAATTTTTCGAATTTTGTTACTATTTTTTTTCGGAATTTTTTGCCGTGGTCGAGCATGAACGGAATTCGGGACTAAAATTTTGTTTTCCCTTTTTCAGCCTATCTCATCCTCTGTTGACTAAAAATAATGCCGGGAAGAGGTTTTATAATTTTTGGAATTTTTTTACTATTTTTTTCGAAATTTTCTTTCCCGGGTCGTGTTTGAACAGAATTCGGGACTAAAATTTCGTTTTCACTTTTTCGGCCTATCTCATCCCGTTTTCGCTAAAAATATTGCCGGGAAGAGGTTTTATAATTTTTTGAATTTTTTTACTATTTTTTTCGGAATTTTCTTTCCCGGGTCCAGCATGAACGGAATTCGGGACTAAAATTTTTTTATCACTTTTTCGGCCTATCTAATCCCGTTTTAGCTAAAAATAATGCCGGGAAGCGGTTTTATAATTTTTTGAATTTTTTTACTATTTTTTTCGGAATTTTCTTTTCCGGGACGAGTATGAACGGAATTCGGGAGGAAAATTTTGTTTTCATTTTTTTGGCCTATCTCATCCGGTTTCGCTAAAAATAATGCCGGGAAGAGGTTTTATAATTTTTCGAATTTTTTTACTATTTTTTTCGGAATTTTCTTTCCCGGGTCGTGTTTGAACGGAATTCGGGACTAAAATTTTGTTTTCACTTTTTCGGCCAATATCATCCCGTTTTCGCTAAAAATAATGCCGGGAAGAGGTTCTAAAATTTTTAGAATTTTCTTACTATTTTTTTCGGAATTTTCTTTCCCCGGTCGAGTATGAGCGGAATTCGGGACGAAAATTTTATTTTCATTTTTTCGGCCTATCTCATCATATTTTCGCTAAAAATATTGCCGGGAAGAGGTTTTATAATTTTTGAATTTTTTTACTATAATTTTCGGAATTTTTTGCCCGTGTCGAGCATGAACGGATTTCAGGACTAAAATTTTGTTTTGTCTTTATCGGCCTATCTCATCCCGTTTTGACTAAAAATAATGCCGGGAAGAGGTTTTATAATTTTTTGAATTTTTTTACTATTTTTTTCATAATTTTCTTGCCCGAGTCGAACATTAACAGAATTCGGGACTAAAATTTTGTTTTCACTTTTTCGGCCTATCTCATCCCTTTTTGACTAAAAATAATGCTGGGAAGAGGTTTTATAATTTTTTGAATTTTTTTACTATTTTTTTCGGAATTTTCTTTCCCGGGTCGAGCATGAACGGAATTCGGGACTAAAATTTTGTTTTCCCTTTTTCGGCCTATCTCATCCTATTTTGACTAAAAATAATGCCGGGAAGAGGTTTTATAATTTTTTGAATTTTTTTACTATTTTTTTCGGAATTTTCTTTCCCGGGTCGTGTTTGAACGGAATTCGGGACTAAAATTTTGTTTTTACTTTTTCGGCCTATCTCATCCCATTTTCGCTAAAAATATTGCCGGGAAGAGGTTTTATAATTTTTTGAATTTTTTTACTATTTTTTTCGGAATTTTCTTTCCCGGGTCCAGCATGAACGGAATTCGGGACTAAAATTTTTTTATCACTTTTTCGGCCTATCTAATCCCGTTTTAGCTAAAAATAATGCCGGGAAGCGGTTTTATAATTTTTTGAATTTTTTTACTATTTTTTTGGAACTTTCTTTCCCGGGTCGTGTATGAACGGAATTCGGTAGTAAAATTTTGTTTTCACTTTTTCAGTCTATCTCTTCCCGTTTTGACCAAAAATAGTGCCGGGAAGAGGTATTATAATTTTTTGAATTTTTTTACTATTTTTTTCGGAATTTTCTTGCCCGGGTTGAGCATGAACGGAATTCGGGACTCAAATTTTTTTTTCGCCTTTTCGGCCTATATCATCCCGTTTTGGCCAAAAATAAAGCCGGGAAGAGGTTTTAAAATATTTAGAATTTTTTTACTATCTTTTTTGGAATTTTCTTTCCCGGGTCGAGTATGAGCGGAATTCGGGACGAAAATTTCATTTTCATTTTTTCGGCCTATCTCATCACGTTTTCTCTAAAAATATTGCCGGGAAGAGGTTTTATAATTTTTGAATTTTTTTACTATATTTTTCGGAATCTTTTGCCCGTGTCGAGCATGAACGGATTTCAGGACTAAAATTTTGTTTTCTCTTTTTCGGACTATCTCATCCCGTTTTGAATAAAAATAATGCCAGGAAGAGGTTTTATAATTTTTTTACTTTTTTTTTTGGGAATTTTCTTTCCCGAGTCGAGTATGAACGGAATTCGGGACGAAAATTTTGTTTTCATTTTTTCGGCCTATCTCATCCCTTTTCGCTAAAAATATTGCCGGGAGGAGGTTTTACAATTTTTCGAATTTTGTTACTATTTTTTTTCGTAATTTTTTGCCGTGGTCGAGCATGAACGGAATTCGGGACTAAAATTTTGTTTTCCCTTTTTCAGCCTATCTCATCCTCTGTTGACTAAAAATAATGCCGGGAAGAGGTTTTATAATTTTTGGAATTTTTTTACTATTTTTTTCGAAATTTTCTTTCCCGGGTCGTGTTTGAACAGAATTCGGGACTAAAATTTCGTTTTCACTTTTTCGGCCTATCTCATCCCGTTTTCGCTAAAAATATTGCCGGGAAGAGGTTTTATAATTTTTTGAATTTTTTTACTATTTTTTTCGGAATTTTCTTTCCCGGGTCCAGCATGAACGGAATTCGGGACTAAAATTTTTTTATCACTTTTTCGGCCTATCTAATCCCGTTTTAGCTAAAAATAATGCCGGGAAGCGGTTTTATAATTTTTTGAATTTTTTTACTATTTTTTTCGGAATTTTCTTTTCCGGGACGAGTATGAACGGAATTCGGGAGGAAAATTTTGTTTTCATTTTTTTGGCCTATCTCATCCGGTTTCGCTAAAAATAATGCCGGGAAGAGGTTTTATAATTTTTCGAATTTTTTTACTATTTTTTTCGGAATTTTCTTTCCCGGGTCGTGTTTGAACGGAATTCGGGACTAAAATTTTGTTTTCACTTTTTCGGCCAATATCATCCCGTTTTCGCTAAAAATAATGCCGGGAAGAGGTTCTAAAATTTTTAGAATTTTCTTACTATTTTTTTCGGAATTTTCTTTCCCCGGTCGAGTATGAGCGGAATTCGGGACGAAAATTTTATTTTCATTTTTTCGGCCTATCTCATCATATTTTCGCTAAAAATATTGCCGGGAAGAGGTTTTATAATTTTTTAATTTTTTTACTATATTTTTCGGAATTTTTTGCCCGTGTCGAGCATGAACGGATTTCAGGACTAAAATTTTGTTTTGTCTTTATCGGCCTATCTCATCCCGTTTTGACTAAAAATAATGCCGGGAAGAGGTTTTATAATTTTTTGAATTTTTTTACTATTTTTTTCATAATTTTCTTGCCCGAGTCGAACATTAACAGAATTCGGGACTAAAATTTTGTTTTCACTTTTTCGGCCTATCTCATCCCTTTTTGACTAAAAATAATGCTGGGAAGAGGTTTTATAATTTTTTGAATTTTTTTACTATTTTTTTCGGAATTTTCTTTCCCGGGTCGAGCATGAACGGAATTCGGGACTAAAATTTTGTTTTCCGTTTTTCGGCCTATCTCATCCTATTTTGACTAAAAATAATGCCGGGAAGAGGTTTTATAATTTTTTGAATTTTTTTACTATTTTTTTCGGAATTTTCTTTCCCGGGTCGTGTTTGAACGGAATTCGGGACTAAAATTTTGTTTTTACTTTTTCGGCCTATCTCATCCCATTTTCGCTAAAAATATTGCCGGGAAGAGGTTTTATAATTTTTTGAATTTTTTTACTATTTTTTTCGGAATTTTCTTTCCCGGGTCCAGCATGAACGGAATTCGGGACTAAAATTTTTTTATCACTTTTACGGCCTATCTAATCCCGTTTTAGCTAAAAATAATGCCGGGAAGCGGTTTTATAATTTTTTGAATTTTTTTACTATTTTTTTGGAACTTTCTTTCCCGGGTCGTGTATGAACGGAATTCGGTAGTAAAATTTTGTTTTCACTTTTTCAGTCTATCTCTTCCCGTTTTGACCAAAAATAGTGCCGGGAAGAGGTATTATAATTTTTTGAATTTTCTTACTATTTTTTTCGGAATTTTCTTGCCCGGGTTGAGCATGAACGGAATTCGGGACTCAAATTTTTTTTTCGCCTTTTCGGCCTATATCATCCCGTTTTGGCCAAAAATAAAGCCGGGAAGAGGTTTTAAAATTTTTAGAATTTTTTTACTATCTTTTTTGGAATTTTCTTTCCCGGGTCGAGTATGAGCGGAATTCGGGACGAAAATTTCATTTTCATTTTTTCGGCCTATCTCATCACGTTTTCTCTAAAAATATTGCCGGGAAGAGGTTTTATAATTTTTGAATTTTTTTACTATATTTTTCGGAATCTTTTGCCCGTGTCGAGCATGAACGGATTTCAGGACTAAAATTTTGTTTTCTCTTTTTCGGACTATCTCATCCCGTTTTGAATAAAAATAATGCCAGGAAGAGGTTTTATAATTTTTTTTAATTTTTTTACTTTTTTTTTTGGGAATTTTCTTTCCCGAGTCGAGTATGAACGGAATTCGGGACGAAAATTTTGTTTTCATTTTTTCGGCCTATCTCATCCCTTTTCGCTAAAAATATTGCCGGGAGGAGGTTTTACAATTTTTCGAATTTTGTTACTATTTTTTTTCGGAATTTTTTGCCGTGGTCGAGCATGAACGGAATTCGGGGCTAAAATTTTGTTTTCCCTTTTTCAGCCTATCTCATCCTCTGTTGACTAAAAATAATGCCGGGAAGAGGTTTTATAATTTTTGGAATTTTTTTACTATTTTTTTCGAAATTTTCTTTCCCGGGTCGTGTTTGAACAGAATTCGGGACTAAAATTTCGTTTTCACTTTTTCGGCCTATCTCATCCCGTTTTCGCTAAAAATATTGCCGGGAAGAGGTTTTATAATTTTTTGAATTTTTTTACTATTTTTTTCGGAATTTTCTTTCCCGGGTCCAGCATGAACTGAATTCGGGACTAAAATTTTTTTATCACTTTTTCGGCCTATCTAATCCCATTTTAGCTAAAAATAATGCCGGGAAGCGGTTTTATAATTTTTTGAATTTTTTTACTATTTTTTTCGGAATTTTCTTTTCCGGGACGAGTATGAACGGAATTCGGGAGGAAAATTTTGTTTTCATTTTTTTGGCCTATCTCATCCGGTTTCGCTAAAAATAATGCCGGGAAGAGGTTTTATAATTTTTCGAATTTTTTTACTATTTTTTTCGGAATTTTCTTTCCCGGGTCGTGTTTGAACGGAATTCGGGACTAAAATTTTGTTTTCACTTTTTCGGCCAATATCATCCCGTTTTCGCTAAAAATAATGCCGGGAAGAGGTTCTAAAATTTTTAGAATTTTCTTACTATTTTTTTCGGAATTTTCTTTCCCCGGTCGAGTATGAGCGGAATTCGGGACGAAAATTTTATTTTCATTTTTTCGGCCTATCTCATCATATTTTCGCTAAAAATATTGCCGGGAAGAGGTTTTATAATTTTTTAATTTTTTTACTATATTTTTCGGAATTTTTTGCCCGTGTCGAGCATGAACGGATTTCAGGACTAAAATTTTGTTTTGTCTTTATCGGCCTATCTCATCCCGTTTTGACTAAAAATAATGCCGGGAAGAGGTTTTATAATTTTTTGAATTTTTTTACTATTTTTTTCATAATTTTCTTGCCCGAGTCGAACATTAACAGAATTCGGGACTAAAATTTTGTTTTCACTTTTTCGGCCTATCTCATCCCTTTTTGACTAAAAATAATGCTGGGAAGAGGTTTTATAATTTTTTGAATTTTTTTACTATTTTTTTCGGAATTTTCTTTCCCGGGTCGAGCATGAACGGAATTCGGGACTAAAATTTTGTTTTCCGTTTTTCGGCCTATCTCATCCTATTTTGACTAAAAATAATGCCGGGAAGAGGTTTTATAATTTTTTGAATTTTTTTACTATTTTTTTCGGAATTTTCTTTCCCGGGTCGTGTTTGAACGGAATTCGGGACTAAAATTTTGTTTTTACTTTTTCGGCCTATCTCATCCCATTTTCGCTAAAAATATTGCCGGGAAGAGGTTTTATAATTTTTTGAATTTTTTTACTATTTTTTTCGGAATTTTCTTTCCCGGGTCCAGCATGAACGGAATTCGGGACTAAAATTTTTTTATCACTTTTACGGCCTATCTAATCCCGTTTTAGCTAAAAATAATGCCGGGAAGCGGTTTTATAATTTTTTGAATTTTTTTACTATTTTTTTGGAACTTTCTTTCCCGGGTCGTGTATGAACGGAATTCGGTAGTAAAATTTTGTTTTCACTTTTTCAGTCTATCTCTTCCCGTTTTGACCAAAAATAGTGCCGGGAAGAGGTATTATAATTTTTTGAATTTTCTTACTATTTTTTTCGGAATTTTCTTGCCCGGGTTGAGCATGAACGGAATTCGGGACTCAAATTTTTTTTTCGCCTTTTCGGCCTATATCATCCCGTTTTGGCCAAAAATAAAGCCGGGAAGAGGTTTTAAAATTTTTAGAATTTTTTTACTATCTTTTTTGGAATTTTCTTTCCCGGGTCGAGTATGAGCGGAATTCGGGACGAAAATTTCATTTTCATTTTTTCGGCCTATCTCATCACGTTTTCTCTAAAAATATTGCCGGGAAGAGGTTTTATAATTTTTGAATTTTTTTACTATATTTTTCGGAATCTTTTGCCCGTGTCGAGCATGAACGGATTTCAGGACTAAAATTTTGTTTTCTCTTTTTCGGACTATCTCATCCCGTTTTGAATAAAAATAATGCCAGGAAGAGGTTTTATAATTTTTTTACTTTTTTTTTTGGGAATTTTCTTTCCCGAGTCGAGTATGAACGGAATTCGGGACGAAAATTTTGTTTTCATTTTTTCGGCCTATCTCATCCCTTTTCGCTAAAAATATTGCCGGGAGGAGGTTTTACAATTTTTCGAATTTTGTTACTATTTTTTTTCGGAATTTTTTGCCGTGGTCGAGCATGAACGGAATTCGGGACTAAAATTTTGTTTTCCCTTTTTCAGCCTATCTCATCCTCTGTTGACTAAAAATAATGCCGGGAAGAGGTTTTATAATTTTTGGAATTTTTTTACTATTTTTTTCGAAATTTTCTTTCCCGGGTCGTGTTTGAACAGAATTCGGGACTAAAATTTCGTTTTCACTTTTTCGGCCTATCTCATCCCGTTTTCGCTAAAAATATTGCCGGGAAGAGGTTTTATAATTTTTTGAATTTTTTTACTATTTTTTTCGGAATTTTCTTTCCCGGGTCCAGCATGAACTGAATTCGGGACTAAAATTTTTTTATCACTTTTTCGGCCTATCTAATCCCGTTTTAGCCAAAAATAATGCCGGGAAGCGGTTTTATAATTTTTTGAATTTTTTTACTATTTTTTTCGGAATTTTCTTTTCCGGGACGAGTATGAACGGAATTCGGGAGGAAAATTTTGTTTTCATTTTTTTGGCCTATCTCATCCGGTTTCGCTAAAAATAATGCCGGGAAGAGGTTTTATAATTTTTCGAATTTTTTTACTATTTTTTTCGGAATTTTCTTTCCCGGGTCGTGTTTGAACGGAATTCGGGACTAAAATTTTGTTTTCACTTTTTCGGCCAATATCATCCCGTTTTCGCTAAAAATAATGCCGGGAAGAGGTTCTAAAATTTTTAGAATTTTCTTACTATTTTTTTCGGAATTTTCTTTCCCCGGTCGAGTATGAGCGGAATTCGGGACGAAAATTTTATTTTCATTTTTTCGGCCTATCTCATCATATTTTCGCTAAAAATATTGCCGGGAAGAGGTTTTATAATTTTTTAATTTTTTTACTATATTTTTCGGAATTTTTTGCCCGTGTCGAGCATGAACGGATTTCAGGACTAAAATTTTGTTTTGTCTTTATCGGCCTATCTCATCCCGTTTTGACTAAAAATAATGCCGGGAAGAGGTTTTATAATTTTTTGAATTTTTTTACTATTTTTTTCATAATTTTCTTGCCCGAGTCGAACATTAACAGAATTCGGGACTAAAATTTTGTTTTCACTTTTTCGGCCTATCTCATCCCTTTTTGACTAAAAATAATGCTGGGAAGAGGTTTTATAATTTTTTGAATTTTTTTACTATTTTTTTCGGAATTTTCTTTCCCGGGTCGAGCATGAACGGAATTCGGGACTAAAATTTTGTTTTCCGTTTTTCGGCCTATCTCATCCTATTTTGACTAAAAATAATGCCGGGAAGAGGTTTTATAATTTTTTGAATTTTTTTACTATTTTTTTCGGAATTTTCTTTCCCGGGTCGTGTTTGAACGGAATTCGGGACTAAAATTTTGTTTTTACTTTTTCGGCCTATCTCATCCCATTTTCGCTAAAAATATTGCCGGGAAGAGGTTTTATAATTTTTTGAATTTTTTTACTATTTTTTTCGGAATTTTCTTTCCCGGGTCCAGCATGAACGGAATTCGGGACTAAAATTTTTTTATCACTTTTACGGCCTATCTAATCCCGTTTTAGCTAAAAATAATGCCGGGAAGCGGTTTTATAATTTTTTGAATTTTTTTACTATTTTTTTGGAACTTTCTTTCCCGGGTCGTGTATGAACGGAATTCGGTAGCAAAATTTTGTTTTCACTTTTTCAGTCTATCTCTTCCCGTTTTGACCAAAAATAGTGCCGGGAAGAGGTATTATAATTTTTTGAATTTTCTTACTATTTTTTTCGGAATTTTCTTGCCCGGGTTGAGCATGAACGGAATTCGGGACTCAAATTTTTTTTTCGCCTTTTCGGCCTATATCATCCCGTTTTGGCCAAAAATAAAGCCGGGAAGAGGTTTTAAAATTTTTAGAATTTTTTTACTATCTTTTTTGGAATTTTCTTTCCCGGGTCGAGTATGAGCGGAATTCGGGACGAAAATTTCATTTTCATTTTTTCGGCCTATCTCATCACGTTTTCTCTAAAAATATTGCCGGGAAGAGGTTTTATAATTTTTGAATTTTTTTACTATATTTTTCGGAATCTTTTGCTCGTGTCGAGCATGAACGGATTTCAGGACTAAAATTTTGTTTTCTCTTTTTCGGACTATCTCATCCCGTTTTGAATAAAAATAATGCCAGGAAGAGGTTTTATAATTTTTTTTAATTTTTTTACTTTTTTTTTTGGGAATTTTCTTTCCCGAGTCGAGTATGAACGGAATTCGGGACGAAAATTTTGTTTTCATTTTTTCGGCCTATCTCATCCCTTTTCGCTAAAAATATTGCCGGGAGGAGGTTTTACAATTTTTCGAATTTTGTTACTATTTTTTTTCGGAATTTTTTGCCGTGGTCGAGCATGAACGGAATTCGGGACTAAAATTTTGTTTTCCCTTTTTCAGCCTATCTCATCCTCTGTTGACTAAAAATAATGCCGGGAAGAGGTTTTATAATTTTTGGAATTTTTTTACTATTTTTTTCGAAATTTTCTTTCCCGGGTCGTGTTTGAACAGAATTCGGGACTAAAATTTCGTTTTCACTTTTTCGGCCTATCTCATCCCGTTTTCGCTAAAAATATTGCCGGGAAGAGGTTTTATAATTTTTTGAATTTTTTTACTATTTTTTTCGGAATTTTCTTTCCCGGGTCCAGCATGAACTGAATTCGGGACTAAAATTTTTTTATCACTTTTTCGGCCTATCTAATCCCGTTTTAGCTAAAAATAATGCCGGGAAGCGGTTTTATAATTTTTTGAATTTTTTTACTATTTTTTTCGGAATTTTCTTTTCCGGGACGAGTATGAACGGAATTCGGGAGGAAAATTTTGTTTTCATTTTTTTGGCCTATCTCATCCGGTTTCGCTAAAAATAATGCCGGGAAGAGGTTTTATAATTTTTCGAATTTTTTTACTATTTTTTTCGGAATTTTCTTTCCCGGGTCGTGTTTGAACGGAATTCGGGACTAAAATTTTGTTTTCACTTTTTCGGCCAATATCATCCCGTTTTCGCTAAAAATAATGCCGGGAAGAGGTTCTAAAATTTTTAGAATTTTCTTACTATTTTTTTCGGAATTTTCTTTCCCCGGTCGAGTATGAGCGGAATTCGGGACGAAAATTTTATTTTCATTTTTTCGGCCTATCTCATCATATTTTCGCTAAAAATATTGCCGGGAAGAGGTTTTATAATTTTTTAATTTTTTTACTATATTTTTCGGAATTTTTTGCCCGTGTCGAGCATGAACGGATTTCAGGACTAAAATTTTGTTTTGTCTTTATCGGCCTATCTCATCCCGTTTTGACTAAAAATAATGCCGGGAAGAGGTTTTATAATTTTTTGAATTTTTTTACTATTTTTTTCATAATTTTCTTGCCCGAGTCGAACATTAACAGAATTCGGGACTAAAATTTTGTTTTCACTTTTTCGGCCTATCTCATCCCTTTTTGACTAAAAATAATGCTGGGAAGAGGTTTTATAATTTTTTGAATTTTTTTACTATTTTTTTCGGAATTTTCTTTCCCGGGTCGAGCATGAACGGAATTCGGGACTAAAATTTTGTTTTCCGTTTTTCGGCCTATCTCATCCTATTTTGACTAAAAATAATGCCGGGAAGAGGTTTTATAATTTTTTGAATTTTTTTACTATTTTTTTCGGAATTTTCTTTCCCGGGTCGTGTTTGAACGGAATTCGGGACTAAAATTTTGTTTTTACTTTTTCGGCCTATCTCATCCCATTTTCGCTAAAAATATTGCCGGGAAGAGGTTTTATAATTTTTTGAATTTTTTTACTATTTTTTTCGGAATTTTCTTTCCCGGGTCCAGCATGAACGGAATTCGGGACTAAAATTTTTTTATCACTTTTACGGCCTATCTAATCCCGTTTTAGCTAAAAATAATGCCGGGAAGCGGTTTTATAATTTTTTGAATTTTTTTACTATTTTTTTGGAACTTTCTTTCCCGGGTCGTGTATGAACGGAATTCGGTAGCAAAATTTTGTTTTCACTTTTTCAGTCTATCTCTTCCCGTTTTGACCAAAAATAGTGCCGGGAAGAGGTATTATAATTTTTTGAATTTTCTTACTATTTTTTTCGGAATTTTCTTGCCCGGGTTGAGCATGAACGGAATTCGGGACTCAAATTTTTTTTTCGCCTTTTCGGCCTATATCATCCCGTTTTGGCCAAAAATAAAGCCGGGAAGAGGTTTTAAAATTTTTAGAATTTTTTTACTATCTTTTTTGGAATTTTCTTTCCCGGGTCGAGTATGAGCGGAATTCGGGACGAAAATTTCATTTTCATTTTTTCGGCCTATCTCATCACGTTTTCTCTAAAAATATTGCCGGGAAGAGGTTTTATAATTTTTGAATTTTTTTACTATATTTTTCGGAATCTTTTGCCCGTGTCGAGCATGAACGGATTTCAGGACTAAAATTTTGTTTTCTCTTTTTCGGACTATCTCATCCCGTTTTGAATAAAAATAATGCCAGGAAGAGGTTTTATAATTTTTTTTAATTTTTTTACTTTTTTTTTTGGGAATTTTCTTTCCCGAGTCGAGTATGAACGGAATTCGGGACGAAAATTTTGTTTTCATTTTTTCGGCCTATCTCATCCCTTTTCGCTAAAAATATTGCCGGGAGGAGGTTTTACAATTTTTCGAATTTTGTTACTATTTTTTTTCGGAATTTTTTGCCGTGGTCGAGCATGAACGGAATTCGGGACTAAAATTTTGTTTTCCCTTTTTCAGCCTATCTCATCCTCTGTTGACTAAAAATAATGCCGGGAAGAGGTTTTATAATTTTTGGAATTTTTTTACTATTTTTTTCGAAATTTTCTTTCCCGGGTCGTGTTTGAACAGAATTCGGGACTAAAATTTCGTTTTCACTTTTTCGGCCTATCTCATCCCGTTTTCGCTAAAAATATTGCCGGGAAGAGGTTTTATAATTTTTTGAATTTTTTTACTATTTTTTTCGGAATTTTCTTTCCCGGGTCCAGCATGAACGGAATTCGGGACTAAAATTTTTTTATCACTTTTTCGGCCTATCTAATCCCGTTTTAGCTAAAAATAATGCCGGGAAGCGGTTTTATAATTTTTTGAATTTTTTTACTATTTTTTTCGGAATTTTCTTTTCCGGGACGAGTATGAACGGAATTCGGGAGGAAAATTTTGTTTTCATTTTTTTGGCCTATCTCATCCGGTTTCGCTAAAAATAATGCTGGGAAGAGGTTTTATAATTTTTCGAATTTTTTTACTATTTTTTTCGGAATTTTCTTTCCCGGGTCGTGTTTGAACGGAATTCGGGACTAAAATTTTGTTTTCACTTTTTCGGCCAATATCATCCCGTTTTCGCTAAAAATAATGCCGGGAAGAGGTTCTAAAATTTTTAGAATTTTCTTACTATTTTTTTCGGAATTTTCTTTCCCCGGTCGAGTATGAGCGGAATTCGGGACGAAAATTTTATTTTCATTTTTTCGGCCTATCTCATCATATTTTCGCTAAAAATATTGCCGGGAAGAGGTTTTATAATTTTTTAATTTTTTTACTATATTTTTCGGAATTTTTTGCCCGTGTCGAGCATGAACGGATTTCAGGACTAAAATTTTGTTTTGTCTTTATCGGCCTATCTCATCCCGTTTTGACTAAAAATAATGCCGGGAAGAGGTTTTATAATTTTTTGAATTTTTTTACTATTTTTTTCATAATTTTCTTGCCCGAGTCGAACATTAACAGAATTCGGGACTAAAATTTTGTTTTCACTTTTTCGGCCTATCTCATCCCTTTTTGACTAAAAATAATGCTGGGAAGAGGTTTTATAATTTTTTGAATTTTTTTACTATTTTTTTCGGAATTTTCTTTCCCGGGTCGAGCATGAACGGAATTCGGGACTAAAATTTTGTTTTCCGTTTTTCGGCCTATCTCATCCTATTTTGACTAAAAATAATGCCGGGAAGAGGTTTTATAATTTTTTGAATTTTTTTACTATTTTTTTCGGAATTTTCTTTCCCGGGTCGTGTTTGAACGGAATTCGGGACTAAAATTTTGTTTTTACTTTTTCGGCCTATCTCATCCCATTTTCGCTAAAAATATTGCCGGGAAGAGGTTTTATAATTTTTTGAATTTTTTTACTATTTTTTTCGGAATTTTCTTTCCCGGGTCCAGCATGAACGGAATTCGGGACTAAAATTTTTTTATCACTTTTACGGCCTATCTAATCCCGTTTTAGCTAAAAATAATGCCGGGAAGCGGTTTTATAATTTTTTGAATTTTTTTACTATTTTTTTGGAACTTTCTTTCCCGGGTCGTGTATGAACGGAATTCGGTAGCAAAATTTTGTTTTCACTTTTTCAGTCTATCTCTTCCCGTTTTGACCAAAAATAGTGCCGGGAAGAGGTATTATAATTTTTTGAATTTTCTTACTATTTTTTTCGGAATTTTCTTGCCCGGGTTGAGCATGAACGGAATTCGGGACTCAAATTTTTTTTTCGCCTTTTCGGCCTATATCATCCCGTTTTGGCCAAAAATAAAGCCGGGAAGAGGTTTTAAAATTTTTAGAATTTTTTTACTATCTTTTTTGGAATTTTCTTTCCCGGGTCGAGTATGAGCGGAATTCGGGACGAAAATTTCATTTTCATTTTTTCGGCCTATCTCATCACGTTTTCTCTAAAAATATTGCCGGGAAGAGGTTTTATAATTTTTGAATTTTTTTACTATATTTTTCGGAATCTTTTGCCCGTGTCGAGCATGAACGGATTTCAGGACTAAAATTTTGTTTTCTCTTTTTCGGACTATCTCATCCCGTTTTGAATAAAAATAATGCCAGGAAGAGGTTTTATAATTTTTTTTAATTTTTTTACTTTTTTTTTTGGGAATTTTCTTTCCCGAGTCGAGTATGAACGGAATTCGGGACGAAAATTTTGTTTTCATTTTTTCGGCCTATCTCATCCCTTTTCGCTAAAAATATTGCCGGGAGGAGGTTTTACAATTTTTCGAATTTTGTTACTATTTTTTTTCGGAATTTTTTGCCGTGGTCGAGCATGAACGGAATTCGGGACTAAAATTTTGTTTTCCCTTTTTCAGCCTATCTCATCCTCTGTTGACTAAAAATAATGCCGGGAAGAGGTTTTATAATTTTTGGAATTTTTTTACTATTTTTTTCGAAATTTTCTTTCCCGGGTCGTGTTTGAACAGAATTCGGGACTAAAATTTCGTTTTCACTTTTTCGGCCTATCTCATCCCGTTTTCGCTAAAAATATTGCCGGGAAGAGGTTTTATAATTTTTTGAATTTTTTTACTATTTTTTTCGGAATTTTCTTTCCCGGGTCCAGCATGAACGGAATTCGGGACTAAAATTTTTTTATCACTTTTTCGGCCTATCTAATCCCGTTTTAGCTAAAAATAATGCCGGGAAGCGGTTTTATAATTTTTTGAATTTTTTTACTATTTTTTTCGGAATTTTCTTTTCCGGGACGAGTATGAACGGAATTCGGGAGGAAAATTTTGTTTTCATTTTTTTGGCCTATCTCATCCGGTTTCGCTAAAAATAATGCTGGGAAGAGGTTTTATAATTTTTCGAATTTTTTTACTATTTTTTTCGGAATTTTCTTTCCCGGGTCGTGTTTGAACGGAATTCGGGACTAAAATTTTGTTTTCACTTTTTCGGCCAATATCATCCCGTTTTCGCTAAAAATAATGCCGGGAAGAGGTTCTAAAATTTTTAGAATTTTCTTACTATTTTTTTCGGAATTTTCTTTCCCCGGTCGAGTATGAGCGGAATTCGGGACGAAAATTTTATTTTCATTTTTTCGGCCTATCTCATCATATTTTCGCTAAAAATATTGCCGGGAAGAGGTTTTATAATTTTTTAATTTTTTTACTATATTTTTCGGAATTTTTTGCCCGTGTCGAGCATGAACGGATTTCAGGACTAAAATTTTGTTTTGTCTTTATCGGCCTATCTCATCCCGTTTTGACTAAAAATAATGCCGGGAAGAGGTTTTATAATTTTTTGAATTTTTTTACTATTTTTTTCATAATTTTCTTGCCCGAGTCGAACATTAACAGAATTCGGGACTAAAATTTTGTTTTCACTTTTTCGGCCTATCTCATCCCTTTTTGACTAAAAATAATGCTGGGAAGAGGTTTTATAATTTTTTGAATTTTTTTACTATTTTTTTCGGAATTTTCTTTCCCGGGTCGAGCATGAACGGAATTCGGGACTAAAATTTTGTTTTCCGTTTTTCGGCCTATCTCATCCTATTTTGACTAAAAATAATGCCGGGAAGAGGTTTTATAATTTTTTGAATTTTTTTACTATTTTTTTCGGAATTTTCTTTCCCGGGTCGTGTTTGAACGGAATTCGGGACTAAAATTTTGTTTTTACTTTTTCGGCCTATCTCATCCCATTTTCGCTAAAAATATTGCCGGGAAGAGGTTTTATAATTTTTTGAATTTTTTTACTATTTTTTTCGGAATTTTCTTTCCCGGGTCCAGCATGAACGGAATTCGGGACTAAAATTTTTTTATCACTTTTACGGCCTATCTAATCCCGTTTTAGCTAAAAATAATGCCGGGAAGCGGTTTTATAATTTTTTGAATTTTTTTACTATTTTTTTGGAACTTTCTTTCCCGGGTCGTGTATGAACGGAATTCGGTAGCAAAATTTTGTTTTCACTTTTTCAGTCTATCTCTTCCCGTTTTGACCAAAAATAGTGCCGGGAAGAGGTATTATAATTTTTTGAATTTTCTTACTATTTTTTTCGGAATTTTCTTGCCCGGGTTGAGCATGAACGGAATTCGGGACTCAAATTTTTTTTTCGCCTTTTCGGCCTATATCATCCCGTTTTGGCCAAAAATAAAGCCGGGAAGAGGTTTTAAAATTTTTAGAATTTTTTTACTATCTTTTTTGGAATTTTCTTTCCCGGGTCGAGTATGAGCGGAATTCGGGACGAAAATTTCATTTTCATTTTTTCGGCCTATCTCATCACGTTTTCTCTAAAAATATTGCCGGGAAGAGGTTTTATAATTTTTGAATTTTTTTACTATATTTTTCGGAATCTTTTGCCCGTGTCGAGCATGAACGGATTTCAGGACTAAAATTTTGTTTTCTCTTTTTCGGACTATCTCATCCCGTTTTGAATAAAAATAATGCCAGGAAGAGGTTTTATAATTTTTTTTAATTTTTTTACTTTTTTTTTTGGGAATTTTCTTTCCCGAGTCGAGTATGAACGGAATTCGGGACGAAAATTTTGTTTTCATTTTTTCGGCCTATCTCATCCCTTTTCGCTAAAAATATTGCCGGGAGGAGGTTTTACAATTTTTCGAATTTTGTTACTATTTTTTTTCGGAATTTTTTGCCGTGGTCGAGCATGAACGGAATTCGGGACTAAAATTTTGTTTTCCCTTTTTCAGCCTATCTCATCCTCTGTTGACTAAAAATAATGCCGGGAAGAGGTTTTATAATTTTTGGAATTTTTTTACTATTTTTTTCGAAATTTTCTTTCCCGGGTCGTGTTTGAACAGAATTCGGGACTAAAATTTCGTTTTCACTTTTTCGGCCTATCTCATCCCGTTTTCGCTAAAAATATTGCCGGGAAGAGGTTTTATAATTTTTTGAATTTTTTTACTATTTTTTTCGGAATTTTCTTTCCCGGGTCCAGCATGAACGGAATTCGGGACTAAAATTTTTTTATCACTTTTTCGGCCTATCTAATCCCGTTTTAGCTAAAAATAATGCCGGGAAGCGGTTTTATAATTTTTTGAATTTTTTTACTATTTTTTTCGGAATTTTCTTTTCCGGGACGAGTATGAACGGAATTCGGGAGGAAAATTTTGTTTTCATTTTTTTGGCCTATCTCATCCGGTTTCGCTAAAAATAATGCCGGGAAGAGGTTTTATAATTTTTCGAATTTTTTTACTATTTTTTTCGGAATTTTCTTTCCCGGGTCGTGTTTGAACGGAATTCGGGACTAAAATTTTGTTTTCACTTTTTCGGCCAATATCATCCCGTTTTCGCTAAAAATAATGCCGGGAAGAGGTTCTAAAATTTTTAGAATTTTCTTACTATTTTTTTCGGAATTTTCTTTCCCCGGTCGAGTATGAGCGGAATTCGGGACGAAAATTTTATTTTCATTTTTTCGGCCTATCTCATCATATTTTCGCTAAAAATATTGCCGGGAAGAGGTTTTATAATTTTTTAATTTTTTTACTATATTTTTCGGAATTTTTTGCCCGTGTCGAGCATGAACGGATTTCAGGACTAAAATTTTGTTTTGTCTTTATCGGCCTATCTCATCCCGTTTTGACTAAAAATAATGCCGGGAAGAGGTTTTATAATTTTTTGAATTTTTTTACTATTTTTTTCATAATTTTCTTGCCCGAGTCGAACATTAACAGAATTCGGGACTAAAATTTTGTTTTCACTTTTTCGGCCTATCTCATCCCTTTTTGACTAAAAATAATGCTGGGAAGAGGTTTTATAATTTTTTGAATTTTTTTACTATTTTTTTCGGAATTTTCTTTCCCGGGTCGAGCATGAACGGAATTCGGGACTAAAATTTTGTTTTCCCTTTTTCGGCCTATCTCATCCTATTTTGACTAAAAATAATGCCGGGAAGAGGTTTTATAATTTTTTGAATTTTTTTACTATTTTTTTCGGAATTTTCTTTCCCGGGTCGTGTTTGAACGGAATTCGGGACTAAAATTTTGTTTTTACTTTTTCGGCCTATCTCATCCCATTTTCGCTAAAAATATTGCCGGGAAGAGGTTTTATAATTTTTTGAATTTTTTTACTATTTTTTTCGGAATTTTCTTTCCCGGGTCCAGCATGAACGGAATTCGGGACTAAAATTTTTTTATCACTTTTACGGCCTATCTAATCCCGTTTTAGCTAAAAATAATGCCGGGAAGCGGTTTTATAATTTTTTGAATTTTTTTACTATTTTTTTGGAACTTTCTTTCCCGGGTCGTGTATGAACGGAATTCGGTAGCAAAATTTTGTTTTCACTTTTTCAGTCTATCTCTTCCCGTTTTGACCAAAAATAGTGCCGGGAAGAGGTATTATAATTTTTTGAATTTTCTTACTATTTTTTTCGGAATTTTCTTGCCCGGGTTGAGCATGAACGGAATTCGGGACTCAAATTTTTTTTTCGCCTTTTCGGCCTATATCATCCCGTTTTGGCCAAAAATAAAGCCGGGAAGAGGTTTTAAAATTTTTAGAATTTTTTTACTATCTTTTTTGGAATTTTCTTTCCCGGGTCGAGTATGAGCGGAATTCGGGACGAAAATTTCATTTTCATTTTTTCGGCCTATCTCATCACGTTTTCTCTAAAAATATTGCCGGGAAGAGGTTTTATAATTTTTGAATTTTTTTACTATATTTTTCGGAATCTTTTGCCCGTGTCGAGCATGAACGGATTTCAGGACTAAAATTTTGTTTTCTCTTTTACGAACTATCTCATCCCGTTTTGAATAAAAATAATGCCAGGAAGAGGTTTTATAATTTTTTTTAATTTTTTTACTTTTTTTTTTGGGAATTTTCTTTCCCGAGTCGAGTATGAACGGAATTCGGGACGAAAATTTTGTTTTCATTTTTTCGGCCTATCTCATCCCTTTTCGCTAAAAATATTGCCGGGAGGAGGTTTTACAATTTTTCGAATTTTGTTACTATTTTTTTTCGGAATTTTTTGCCGTGGTCGAGCATGAACGGAATTCGGGACTAAAATTTTGTTTTCCCTTTTTCAGCCTATCTCATCCTCTGTTGACTAAAAATAATGCCGGGAAGAGGTTTTATAATTTTTGGAATTTTTTTACTATTTTTTTCGAAATTTTCTTTCCCGGGTCGTGTTTGAACAGAATTCGGGACTAAAATTTCGTTTTCACTTTTTCGGCCTATCTCATCCCGTTTTCGCTAAAAATATTGCCGGGAAGAGGTTTTATAATTTTTTGAATTTTTTTACTATTTTTTTCGGAATTTTCTTTCCCGGGTCCAGCATGAACGGAATTCGGGACTAAAATTTTTTTATCACTTTTTCGGCCTATCTAATCCCGTTTTAGCTAAAAATAATGCCGGGAAGCGGTTTTATAATTTTTTGAATTTTTTTACTATTTTTTTCGGAATTTTCTTTTCCGGGACGAGTATGAACGGAATTCGGGAGGAAAATTTTGTTTTCATTTTTTTGGCCTATCTCATCCGGTTTCGCTAAAAATAATGCCGGGAAGAGGTTTTATAATTTTTGAATTTTTTTACTATTTTTTTCGGAATTTTCTTTCCCGGGTCGTGTTTGAACGGAATTCGGGACTAAAATTTTGTTTTCACTTTTTCGGCCAATATCATCCCGTTTTCGCTAAAAATAATGCCGGGAAGAGGTTCTAAAATTTTTAGAATTTTCTTACTATTTTTTTCGGAATTTTCTTTCCCCGGTCGAGTATGAGCGGAATTCGGGACGAAAATTTTATTTTCATTTTTTCGGCCTATCTCATCATATTTTCGCTAAAAATATTGCCGGGAAGAGGTTTTATAATTTTTTAATTTTTTTACTATATTTTTCGGAATTTTTTGCCCGTGTCGAGCATGAACGGATTTCAGGACTAAAATTTTGTTTTGTCTTTATCGGCCTATCTCATCCCGTTTTGACTAAAAATAATGCCGGGAAGAGCTTTTATAATTTTTTGAATTTTTTTACTATTTTTTTCATAATTTTCTTGCCCGAGTCGAACATTAACAGAATTCGGGACTAAAATTTTGTTTTCACTTTTTCGGCCTATCTCATCCCTTTTTGACTAAAAATAATGCTGGGAAGAGGTTTTATAATTTTTTGAATTTTTTTACTATTTTTTTCGGAATTTTCTTTCCCGGGTCGAGCATGAACGGAATTCGGGACTAAAATTTTGTTTTCCCTTTTTCGGCCTATCTCATCCTATTTTGACTAAAAATAATGCCGGGAAGAGGTTTTATAATTTTTTGAATTTTTTTACTATTTTTTTCGGAATTTTCTTTCCCGGGTCGTGTTTGAACGGAATTCGGGACTAAAATTTTGTTTTTACTTTTTCGGCCTATCTCATCCCATTTTCGCTAAAAATATTGCCGGGAAGAGGTTTTATAATTTTTTGAATTTTTTTACTATTTTTTTCGGAATTTTCTTTCCCGGGTCCAGCATGAACGGAATTCGGGACTAAAATTTTCTTATCACTTTTTCGGCCTATCTAATCCCGTTTTAGCTAAAAATAATGCCGGGAAGCGGTTTTATAATTTTTTGAATTTTTTTACTATTTTTTTGGAACTTTCTTTCCCGGGTCGTGTATGAACGGAATTCGGTAGTAAAATTTTGTTTTCACTTTTTCAGTCAATCTCTTCCCGTTTTGACCAAAAATAGTGCCGGGAAGAGGTATTATAATTTTTTGAATTTTTTTACTATTTTTTTCGGAATTTTCTTGCCCGGGTTGAGCATGAACGGAATTCGGGACTCAAATTTTTTTTTCGCCTTTTCGGCCTATATCATCCCGTTTTGGCCAAAAATAAAGCCGGGAAGAGGTTTTAAAATTTTTAGAATTTTTTTACTATCTTTTTTGGAATTTTCTTTCCCGGGTCGAGTATGAGCGGAATTCGGGACGAAAATTTCATTTTCATTTTTTCGGCCTATCTCATCACGTTTTCTCTAAAAATATTGCCGGGAAGAGGTTTTATAATTTTTGAATTTTTTTACTATATTTTTCGGAATCTATTGCCCGTGTCGAGCATGAACGGATTTCAGGCCTAAAATTTTGTTTTCTCTTTTTCGGACTATCTCATCCCGTTTTGAATAAAAATAATGCCAGGAAGAGGTTTTATAATTTTTTTTTAATTTTTTTACTTTTTTTTTTGGGAATTTTCTTTCCCGAGTCGAGTATGAACGGAATTCGGGACGAAAATTTTGTTTTCATTTTTTCGGCCTATCTCATCCCTTTTCGCTAAAAATATTGCCGGGAGGAGGTTTTACAATTTTTCGAATTTTGTTACTATTTTTTTTCGGAATTTTTTGCCGTGGTCGAGCATGAACGGAATTCGGGACTAAAATTTTGTTTTCCCTTTTTCAGCCTATCTGATCCTCTGTTGACTAAAAATAATGCCGGGAAGAGGTTTTATAATTTTTTGAATTTTTTTACTATTTTTTTCGAAATTTTCTTTCCCGGGTCGTGTTTGAACAGAATTCGGGACTAAAATTTCGTTTTCACTTTTTCGGCCTATCTCATCCCGTTTTCGCTAAAAATATTGCCGGGAAGAGGTTTGATAATTTTTTGAATTTTTTTACTATTTTTTTCGGAATTTTCTTGCCCGAGTAAGCACGAACGGAATTTGGGACTAAAATTTTGTTTTCTCTTTTTTGGCCTATCTAATCCCGTTTTCGCTAAAAATAATGCCGGGAAGAGGTTTTATAATTTTTTGAATTTTTTTACTATTTTTTTAGAAATGTTCTTACCCGGGTCGGGCATGAACGGAATTCGAGACTAAAATTTTGTTTTCTCTTTTTCGGCCTATCTCATCCCGTTTTAGCTAAAAATAATGCCGGGAAGAGGATTTATAATTTTTTTACTATTTTTATCCGAATTTTCTTGCCCGGGTCGAATATGAACGGAATTCGGGAGGATTATTTTGTTTTCATTTTTTTGGCCTGTCTCATCCCGTTTTCGCTAAAAATAATGCCGGGAAGAGGTTTTATAATTTTTTGAATTTTTTTACTATTTTTTTCGGAATTTTCTTGCCCGGGTCGAGCATGAACGGAATTCGGGACTAAACTTTTGTTTTCTCTTTTTCGGCCTATATCATTCCGTTTTGGCCAAAAATAATGCCGGGAAGAGGTTTTATAATTTTTCAAATTTTTTTACTATTTTTTTCGGAATTTTCTTGCCCTGGACGAGCATGAACGGAATTCGGGACTAAAATTTTGTTTTCATTTTTTCGGCCTATATCATCCCCATATTGACTAAAAATAATGCCGGGAAGAGGTTTTATAATTTTTTCAATTCTTTTACTATTTTTTTCGGAATTTTCTTTCCGGGGTCGAGTATGAACGGAATTCGGTAGTAAAATTTTGTTTTCACTTTTTCGGCCTATCTCATCCCGTTTTGACTAAAAATAATGCCGGGAAGAGGTATTATAATTTTTTGAATTTTTTTACTATTTTTTTCGGAATTTTCTTGCCCGGGTTGAGCATGAACGGAATTCGGGACTAAAATTTTTTTATCACTTTTTCGGCCTATCTAATCCCGTTTTAGATAAAAATAATGCCGGGAAGCGGTTTTATTATTTTTTGAATTTTTTTACGATTTTTTTCAGAATTTTCTTTCCCGGGTCGAGCATGAACGGAATTCGGGAGGAAAATTTTGTTTTCATTTTTTTTGCTTATTTGATCCCTATTTCGATAAAAATAATGCCGGGAAGAGGTTTTATAATTTTTTGAATTTTTTTACTATTTTTTTCGAAATTTTCTTGCCCGAGTAAGCAAGAACGGAATTTGGGACTTCTCTTTTTCAGCCTATCTAATCCCATTTTCGCTAAAAATATTGCCGGGAAGAGGTTTTAAAATTTTTTTGAATTTTTTTACTATTTTTTTAGAAATTTTCTTGCCCGGGTCGAGCATGAACGGAATTCGGGAGTAAAATTTTGTTTTCTCTTTCTCGGCCTATCTCATCCCGTTTTAGCTAAAAATAATGCCGGGAAGAGGATTTATAATTTTTTGAATTTTTTTACTATCTTTTTCCGAATTTTCTTGCCCGGGTCGAGTATGAACGGAATTCGGGACGATTATTTTGTTTTCATTTTTTCGGCCTGTCTCATCCCGTTTTTGCTAAAAATAATGCCGGGAAGAGGTTTTATAATTTGTTGAATTTTTTTACTATTTTTTTCGGAATTTTCTTTTCCGGGTCGTGTTTGAACGGAATTCGGGACTAAAATTTTGTTTTCACTTTTTCGGTCTATCTCTTCCCGTTTTCGCTAAAAATAATGCCGGGAAGACGTTTTATAATTTTTCGAATTTTTTTACTATTTTTTTCAGAATTTTCTTGCCCGGGTCGAGCATGAACGGAATTCGGGAATAAACTTTTGTTTTCTCTTTTTCGGCCTATATCATCCCGTTTTGGCAAAAAATAATGCCGGGAAGGGGTTTTATAATTTTTCGAATTTTTTTACTATTTTTTTCGGAATTTTCTTGCCCTGGACGAGCATGAACGGAATTCGGGACTAAAATTTTGTTTTCATTTTTTTGGCCTATATCATCCCTTTTTCACTAAAAATAACCGGGAAGAGGTTTTATAATTTTTTGAATTCTTTTACTATTTTTTTCGGAATTTTCTTTCCCGGGTCGAGTATGAACGGAATTCGGTAGTAAAATTTTGTTTTCACTTTTTCGGCCTATCTCATCCCGTTTTGACTAAAAATAATGCCGGGAAGAGGTATTATAATTTTTTGAATTTTTTTAATATTTTTTTCGGAATTTTCTTGCCCGGGTTGAGCATGAACGGAATTCGGGACTAAAATTTTTTTTTCTCTTCTTCGGCCTATATCATCCCGTTTTGGCGAAAAATAATGCCGGGAAGATGTTTTAAAATTTTTAGAAGTTTTTTACTATTTTTTTTGAAATTTTCTTTCCCGGGTCGAGTATGAGCGGAATTCGGGACGAAAATTTTATTTTCATTTTTTCGGCCTATCTCATCACGCTTTCGCTAAAACTATTGCCGGGAAGAGGTTTTATAATTTTTGAATTTTTTTATTATATTTTTCGAAATTTTTTGCCCGTGTCGAGCATGAACGAATTTCAGGACTAAAATTTTGTTTTCTCTTTTTCGGCCTATCTCATCCCGTTTTCGCTAAAAATATTGCCGGGAAGAGGTTTTATAATTTTTTGAATTTTTTTACTTTTTTTTTCGGAATTTTCATTCCCGGGTCGAGTATGAACGGAATTCGGGACGAAAATTTTGTTTTCATTTTTTCGGCCTATCTCATCCCTTTTCGCTAAAAATATTGCCGGGAGGAGGTTTTATAATTTTTCAAATTTTTTTACTATTTTTTTTCGGAATTTTTTGCTGTGGTCGAGCATGAACGAAATTCAGGACTAAAATTTTGTTTTCCCTTTTTCGGCCTATCTCATCTTGTTTTCACTAAAAATACTGCCGGGAAGAGGTTCTATAATTTTTTGAATTTTTTTAATATTTTTTTCGGAATTTTCTTGCCCGAGTAAGCACGAACGGAATTTGGGACTAAAATTTTGTTTTCTCTTTTTCGGCCTATCTAATCCCGTTTTCGCTAAAAATATTGCCGGGAAGACGTTTTATAATTTTTTTACTATTTTTTTAGAAATTTTCTTGCCCGGGTCGAGCATGAACGGAATTCGGGACAAAAATTTTGTTTTCTCTTTTTCGGCCTATCTCATCCCGCTTTGGCTAAAAATAATGCCGGGAAGAGGATTTATAATTTTTTGAATTTTTTTACTATTTTGTTATGAATTTTCTTGCCCGGGTCGAGTATGAACGGAATTCGGGACGATTATTTTGTTTTCATTTTTTTGGTCTGTCTCATCCCGTTTTCGCAAAAAATAATGCCGGGAAGAGGTTTTATAATTTTTTGAATTTTTTTACTATTTTTTTCGGAATTTTCTTGCCCGGGTCGAGCATGAACGGAATTCGGGACTAAACTTTTTGTTTTCTCTTTTTCGGCCTATATCATCCCGTTTTGGCCAAAAATAATGCCGGGAAGAGGTTTTATAATTTTTCGAATTTTTTTACTATTTTTTTCGGAATTTTCTTGCCATGGACGAGCATGAACGGAATTCGGGACTAAAATTTTGTTTTCATTTTTTCGGCCTATATCATCACGTTTTGACAAAAAATAATGCCGGGAAGAGGTTTTATAATTTTTTGAATTCCTTTACTATTTTTTTCGGAATTTTCTTTCCCAGGTCGAGTATGAACGGAATTCGGTAGTAAAATTTTGTTTTCACTTTTTCGGCCTATCTCATCCCGTCTTGACAAAAAATAATGCCGGGAAGCGGTATTATAATTTTTTGAATTTTTTTACTATTTTTTTCGAAATTTTCTTGCCCGTGTTGAGCATGAACGGAAATCGGGACTAAAATTTTTTTTTTGTCCTTTTCGGCCTATATCATCCCGTTTTGGCCAAAAATAATGCCGGGAAGAGGTTTTAAAATTTTTAGAATTTTTTTACTATTTTTTTCGGAATTTTCTTTCCCGGGTCGAGTATAAGCGGAATTCGAGATGAAAATTTTATTTTCATTTTTTCGGCCTATCTCATCATGTTTTCGCTAAAAATATTGCCGGGAAGAGGTTTTATAATTTTTGAATTTTTTTACCATATTTTTCGGAATTTTTTGCCCGTGTCGAGCATGAACGGATTTCAGGACTAAAATTTTGTTTTCTCTTTTTCGGCATATTTCATCCCGTTTTGACTAAAAATAATGCCGGGAAGAGGTTTTTTAATTTTTTGAATTTTTTTACTATTTTTTTCGGAATTTTCTTTCCCGGGTCGTGTTTCAATGGAATTCGGGACTAAAATATTGTTTTCACTTTTTTGGCCTATCTCATCCCGTTTTCGCTAAAAATATTGCCGGGAAGAGGTTTTATAATTTTTTGAATTCTTTTACTATTTTTTTCGGAATTTTCTTTCCCGGGTCGAGTATGAACGGAATTCGGTAGTAAAATTTTGTTTTCACTTTTTCGACCTATCTCATCCCGTTTTGACTAAAAATAATGCCGGGAAGAGGTATTATTATTTTTTGAATTTTTTTACTATTTTTTTCGGAATTTTCTTGCTCGGGTTGAGCATGAACGGAATTCGGGACAAAATTTTTTTTTCTCTTTTTCGGCCAATATCATCCCGTTTTGGCCAAAAATAATGCCGGGAAGAGGTTTTAAAATTTTTAGAATTTTTTTACTATTTTTTTCGGAATTTTCTTTCCCGGGTCGAGTATGAGCGGAATTCGGGACGAAAATTTTATTTTCATTTTTTCGGCCTATCTCACCATATTTTCGCTAAAAATATTGCCGGGAAGAGGTTTTATAATTTTTAATTTTTTTACCATATTTTCCGGAATTTTTTAAAGTGTCGAGCATGAACGGATTTCAGGACTAAAATTTTGTTTTCTCTTTATCAGCCTATGTCATCCCCGTTTTGACTAAAAATAATGCCGGGAAGAGGTTTTATAATTTTTTGAATTTTTTTACTATTTTTTTCATAATTTTCTAGCCCGAGTCGAACATTAACAGAATTCGGGACGAAAATTTTGTTTTCACTTTTTCGGCCTATCTCATCCCTTTTTGACTAAAAATAATGCTGGGAAGAGGTTTTATAATTTTTTGAATTTTTTTACTATTTTTTTCGGAATTTGCTTTCCCGGGTCGAGCATGAACGGAATTCGGGACTAAAATTTTGTTTTCCCTTTTTCGGCCTATCTCATCCTATTTTGACTAAAAATAATGCCGGGAAGAGGTTTTATAATTTTTTGAATTTTTTTACTATTTTTTTCGGAATTTTCTTTCCTGGGCCGTGTTTTAACGGAATTCGGGACTAAAATTTTGTTTTTACTTTTTCGGCCTCTCTCATCCCATTTTCGCTAAAAATATTGCCGGGAAGAGGTTTTATAATTTTTTTACTATTTTTTCGGAATTTTCTTTCACGGGTCCAGCATGAACGGAATTCGGGACTAAAACTTTTTTATCACTTTTTCGGCCTATCTAATCCCGTTTTAGCTAAAAATAATGCCGGGAAGCGGTTTTATAATTTTTTGAATTTTTTTACTATTTTTTTAGAATTTTCTTCCCCGGGTCGTGTATGAGCGGAATTCGGGACGAAAATTTCATTTTCATTTTTTCGGCCTATCTCATCACTTTTTCTCTTAAAATATTGCCGGGAAGAGGTTTTATAATTTTTGAATTTTTTTACTATATTTTTCGGAATCTTTTGCCCGTGTCGAGCATGAACGGATTTCAGGACTAAAATTTTGTTTTCTCTTTTTCGGACTATCTCATCCCGTTTTGAATAAAAATAATGCCGGGAAGAGGTTTTATAATTTTTTTGAATTTTTTTACTGTTTTTTTAGAAATTTTCTGGCCCGGGTCGAGCATGAACGGAATTCGGGAGTAAAATTTTGTTTTCTCTTTTTCGGCCTATCTCATCCCGTTTTAGCTAAAAATAATGCCGGGAAGAGGATTTCTAATTTTTTGAATTTTTTTACTATATTTTTCCTAATTTTCTTGCCCGGGTCGAGTATGAACGAAATTCAGGACGATTATTTTGTTTTCATTTTTTCGGCATGTCTCATCCCGTTTTTGCTAAAAATAATGCCGGGAGGAGGTTTTATAATTTTTTGAATTTTTTTACTATTTTTTTCGGAATTTTCTTTTCCGGGTCGTGTTTAAACGGAATTCGGGACAAAAATTTTGTTTGCACTTTTTCGGTCTATCTCTTCCCCGTTTTCGCTAAAAATAATGCCGGGAAGAGGTTTTATAATTTTTTGAATTTTTTTACTATTTTTTTCAGAATTTTCTTGCCCGGGTCGAGCATGAACGGAATTCGGGACTAAACTTTTGTTTTCTCTTTTTCGGCCTCTATCATCCCGTTTTGGCCAAAAATAATGCCGGGAAGGGGTTTTATAATTTTTCGAATTTTTTTACAATTTTTTTCGGAATTTTCTTGCCCTGGACGAGCATGAACGGAATTCGGGACTAAAATTTTGTTTTCATTTTTTCTGCCTATATCATCCCTTTTTGACTAAAAATAACCGGGAAGAGGTTTTATAATTTTTTGAATTCTTTTACTATTTTTTTCGGAATTTTCTTTCCCGGGTCGAGTATGAACGGAATTCGGTAGTAAAATTTTGTTTTCACTTTTTCGGCCTATCTCATCCCGTTTTGACTAAAAATAATGCCGGGAACAGGTATTATAATTTTTTGAATTTTTTTACTATTTTTTTCGGAATTTTCTTGCCCGGGTTGAGCATGAACGGAATTCGGGACTAAAATTTTTTTTTCTCTTTTTCGGCCTATATCATCCCGTTTTGGCCAAAAATAATGCCGGGAAGACGTTTTAAAATTTTTAGAATTTTTTTACTATTTTTTTTGAAATTTTCTTTCCCGGGTCGAGTATGAGCGGAATTCGGGACGAAAATTTTATTTTCATTTTTTCGGCCTATCTCATCACGTTTTCGCTAAAAATATTGCCGGGAAGAGGTTTTATAATTTTTGAATTTTTTTACTATATTTTTCGGAATTTTTTGCCCGTGTCGAGCATGAACGGATTTCAGGACAAAAATTTTGTTTTCTCTTTTTCGGCTTATCTCATCCCGTTTTGAATAAAAATAATGCCGGGAAGAGGTTTTATAATTTTTTTGAATTTTTTTACTATTTTTTTAGAAATTTTCTTGCCCGGGTCGAGCATGAACGGAATTCGGGAGTAAAATTTTGTTTTCTCTTTTTCGGCCTATCTCATCCCGTTTTAGCTAAAAATAATGCCGGGAAGAGGATTTCTAATTTTTTGAATTTTTTTACTATCTTTTTCCGAATTTTCTTGCCCGGGTCGAGTATGAACGAAATTCGGGACGATTATTTTGTTTTCATTTTTTCGGCCTGTCTCATCCCGTTTTTGCAAAAAATAATGCCGGGAGGAGGTTTTATAATTTTTTGAATTTTTTTACTATTTTTTTCGGAATTTTCTTTTCAGGGTCGTGTTTGAACGGAATTCGGGACTAAAATTTTGTTTTCACTTTTTCGGTCTATCTCTTCCCGTTTTCGCTAAAAATAATGCCGGGAAGAGGTTTTATAATTTTTTGAATTTTTTTACTATTTTTTTCAGAATTTTCTTGCCCGGGTCGAGCATGAACGGAATTCGGGACTAAACTTTTGTTTTCTCTTTTTCGGCCTCTATCATCCCGTTTTGGCCAAAAATAATGCCGGGAAGGGGTTTTATAATTTTTCGAATTTTTTTACTATTTTTTTCGGAATTTTCTTGCCCTGGACGAGCATGAACGGAATTCGGGACTAAAATTTTGTTTTCATTTTTTTGGCCTATATCATCCCTTTTTGACTAAAAATAACCGGGAAGAGGTTTTATAATTTTTTGAATTCTTTTACTATTTTTTTCGGAATTTTCTTTCCCGGGTCGAGTATGAACGGAATTCGGTAGTAAAATTTTGTTTTCACTTTTTCGGCCTATCTCATCCCGTTTTGACTAAAAATAATGCCGGGAAGAGGTATTATGATTTTTTGAATTTTTTTACTATTTTTTTCGGAATTTTCTTGCCCGGGTTGAGCATGAACGGAATTCGGGACTAAAATTTTTTTTTTTTCTCTTTTTCGGCCTATATCATCCCGTTTTGGCCAGAAAAAATGCCGGGAAGACGTTTTAAAATTTTTAGAATTTTTTTACTATTTTTTTTGAAATTTTCTTTCCCGGGTCGAGTATGAGCGGAATTCGGGACGAAAATTTTATTTTCATTTTTTCGGCCTATCTCATCACGTTTTCGCTAAAAATATTGCCGGGAAGAGGTTTTATAATTTTTGAATTTTTTTACTATATTTTTCGGAATTTTTTGCCCGTGTCGAGCATGAATGGATTTCAGGACTAAAATTTTGTTTTCTCTTTTTCGGCCTATCTCATCCCGTTTTGACTAAAAATAATGCCGGGAAGAGGTTTTATAATTTTTTGAATTTTTTTACTTTTTTTTTCGGAATTTTCTTTCCCGGGTCGAGTATGAACGGAATTCGGGACGAAAATTTTGTTTTCATTTTTTCAGCCTATCTCATCCCTTTTCGCTAAAAATATTGCCGGGAGGAGGTTTTATAATTTTTCGAATTTTTTTACTATTTTTTTTCGGAATTTTTTGCCGTGGTCGAGCATGAACGGAATTCGGGACTAAAATTTTGTTTTCCCTTTTTCGGCCTATCTCATCCTGTTTTCACTAAAAATACTGCCGGGAAGAGGTTCTATAATTTTTTGAATTTTTTTACAATTTTTTTCGGAATTTTCTTGCCCGAGTAAGCACGAACGGAATTTGGGACAAAAATTTTGTTTTCTCTTTTTCGGCCTATGTAATCCCATTTTCGCTAAAAATATTGCCGGGAAGACGTTTTATAATTTTTTTACTATTTTTTTAGAAATTTTCTTACCCGGGTCGAGCATGAACGGAATTCGGGACAAAAATTTTGTTTTCTCTTTTTCGGCCTATCTCATCCCGCTTTGGCTAAAAATAATGTCGGGAAGAGGATTTATAATTTTTTGAATTTTTTTACTATTTTGTTCTGAATTTTCTTGCCCGGGTCGAGTATGAACGGAATTCGGGACGATTATTTTGTTTTCATTTTTTCGGTCTGTCTCATCCCGTTTTCGCAAAAAATAATGCCGGGAAGAGGATTTATAATTTTTGGAATTTTTTTACTATTCTTTTCGAAATTTTCTTTCCCGGGTCGTGTTTGAACGGAATTCGGGACTAAAATTTTGTTTTCACTTTTTCGGCCTATCGCTTCCCCGTTTTCGCTAAAAATAATGCTAGGATGAGGTTTTATAATTTTTTGAATTTTTTTAATATTTTTTTCGGAATTTTCTTGCCCGGGTCGAGCATGAACGGAATTCGGGACTAAACTTTTTGTTTTCTCTTTTTCGGCCTATATCATCCCGTTTTGGCCAAAAATAATGCCGGGAAGAGGTTTTATAATTTTTCGAATTTTTTTACTATTTTTTTCGGAATTTTCTTGCCATGGACGAGCATGAACGGAATTCGGGACTAAAATTTTGTTTTCATTTTTTCGGCCTATATCATCCCGTTTTGACAAAAAATAATGCCGGGAAGAGGTTTTATAATTTTTTGAATTCCTTTACTATTTTTTTCGGAATTTTCTTTCCCGGGTCGAGTATGAACGGAATTCGGTAGTAAAATTTTGTTTTCACTTTTTCGGCCTATCTCATCCCGTTTTGACTAAAAATAATGCCGGGAAGAGGTATTATAATTTTTTGAATTTTTTTACTATTTTTTTCGAAATTTTCTTGCCCGGGTTGAGCATGAACGGAATTCGGGACTAAAATTTTTTTTTTCTCCTTTTCGGCCTATATCATCCCGTTTTGGTCAAAAATAATCCCGGGAAGAGGTTTTAAAATTTTTAGAATTTTTTTACTATTTTTTTCGGAATTTTCTTTCCCGGGTCGAGTATGAGCGGAATTCGGGACGAAAATTTTATTTTCATTTTTTCGGCCTATCTCATCATGTTTTCGCTAAAAATATTGCCGAGAAGAGGTTTTATAATTTTTGAATTTTTTTACCATATTTTTCGGAATTTTTTGCCCGTGTCGAGCATGAACGGATTTCAGGACTAAAATTTTGTTTTCTCTTTTTCGGCCTATCTCATCCCGTTTTGACTAAAAATAATGCCGGGAAGAGGTTTTATAATTTTTTGAATTTTTTTACTTTTTTTTTTCGGAATTTTCTTTCCCGGGTCGAGTATGAACGGAATTCGGGACGAAAATTTTGTTTTCATTTTTTCGGCCTATCTCATCCCTTTTCGCTAAAAATATTGCCGGGAGGAGGTTTTATAATTTTTCGAATTTTTTTACTATTTTTTTTCGGAATTTTTTGCCGTGGTCGAGCATGAACGGAATTCGGGACTAAAATTTTGTTTTCCCTTTTTCGGCCTATCTCATCCTGTTTTCACTAAAAATACTGCCGGGAAGAGGTTCTATAATTTTTTGAATTTTTTTACTATTTTTTTCGGAATTTTCTTGCCCGAGTAAGCACGAACGGAATTTGGGACAAAAATTTTGTTTTCTCTTTTTCGGCCTATGTAATCCCGTTTTCGCTAAAAATATTGCCGGGAAGACGTTTTATAATTTTTTTACTATTTTTTTAGAAATTTTCTTACCCGGGTCGAGCATGAACGGAATTCGGGACAAAAATTTTGTTTTCTCTTTTTCGGCCTATCTCATCCCGCTTTGGCTAAAAATAATGTCGGGAAGAGGATTTATAATTTTTTGAATTTTTTTACTATTTTGTTCTGAATTTTCTTGCCCGGGTCGAGTATGAACGGAATTCGGGACGATTATTTTGTTTTCATTTTTTCGGTCTGTCTCATCCCGTTTTCGCAAAAAATAATGCCGGGAAGAGGATTTATAATTTTTGGAATTTTTTTACTATTCTTTTCGAAATTTTCTTTCCCGGGTCGTGTTTGAACGGAATTCGGGACTAAAATTTTGTTTTCACTTTTTCGGCCTATCGCTTCCCCGTTTTCGCTAAAAATAATGCTAGGATGAGGTTTTATAATTTTTTGAATTTTTTTAATATTTTTTTCGGAATTTTCTTGCCCGGGTCGAGCATGAACGGAATTCGGGACTAAACTTTTTGTTTTCTCTTTTTCGGCCTATATCATCCCGTTTTGGCCAAAAATAATGCCGGGAAGAGGTTTTATAATTTTTCGAATTTTTTTACTATTTTTTTCGGAATTTTCTTGCCATGGACGAGCATGAACGGAATTCGGGACTAAAATTTTGTTTTCATTTTTTCGGCCTATATCATCCCGTTTTGACAAAAAATAATGCCGGGAAGAGGTTTTATAATTTTTTGAATTCCTTTACTATTTTTTTCGGAATTTTCTTTCCCGGGTCGAGTATGAACGGAATTCGGTAGTAAAATTTTGTTTTCACTTTTTCGGCCTATCTCATCCCGTTTTGACTAAAAATAATGCCGGGAAGAGGTATTATAATTTTTTGAATTTTTTTACTATTTTTTTCGAAATTTTCTTGCCCGGGTTGAGCATGAACGGAATTCGGGACTAAAATTTTTTTTTTCTCCTTTTCGGCCTATATCATCCCGTTTTGGTCAAAAATAATCCCGGGAAGAGGTTTTAAAATTTTTAGAATTTTTTTACTATTTTTTTCGGAATTTTCTTTCCCGGGTCGAGTATGAGCGGAATTCGGGACGAAAATTTTATTTTCATTTTTTCGGCCTATCTCATCATGTTTTCGCTAAAAATATTGCCGAGAAGAGGTTTTATAATTTTTGAATTTTTTTACCATATTTTTCGGAATTTTTTGCCCGTGTCGAGCATGAACGGATTTCAGGACTAAAATTTTGTTTTCTCTTTTTCGGCCTATCTCATCCCGTTTTGACTAAAAATAATGCCGGGAAGAGGTTTTATAATTTTTTGAATTTTTTTACTTTTTTTTTTCGGAATTTTCTTTCCCGGGTCGAGTATGAACGGAATTCGGGACGAAAATTTTGTTTTCATTTTTTCGGCCTATCTCATCCCTTTTCGCTAAAAATATTGCCGGGAGGAGGTTTTATAATTTTTCGAATTTTTTTACTATTTTTTTTCGGAATTTTTTGCCGTGGTCGAGCATGAACGGAATTCGGGACTAAAATTTTGTTTTCCCTTTTTCGGTCTATCTCATCCTGTTTTCACTAAAAATACTGCCGGGAAGAGGTTCTATAATTTTTTGAATTTTTTTACTATTTTTTTCGGAATTTTCTTGCCCGAGTAAGCACGAACGGAATTTGGGACAAAAATTTTGTTTTCTCTTTTTCGGCCTATCTAATCCCGTTTTCGCTAAAAATATTGCCGGGAAGACGTTTTATAATTTTTTTACTATTTTTTTAGAAATTTTCTTGCCCGGGTCGAGCATGAACGGAATTCGGGACCAAAATTTTGTTTTCTCTTTTTCGGCCTATCTCATCCTGCTTTGGCTAAAAATAATGCCGGGAAGAGGATTTATAATTTTTTGAATTTTTTTACTATTTTGGTCTGAATTTTCTTGCCCGGGTCGAGTATGAACGGAATTCGGGACGATTATTTTGTTTTCATTTTTTCGGTCTGTCTCATCCCGTTTTCGCAAAAAATAATGCCGGGAAGAGGTTTTATAATTTTTTGATTTTTTTTACTATTCTTTTCGAAATTTTCTTTCCCGGGTCGTGTTTCAACGGAATTCGGGACTAAAATTTTGTTTTCATTTTTTCGGCCTATACCATCCCGTTTTGACAAAAAATAATGCCGGGAAGAGGTTTTATAATTTTTTGAATTCCTTTACTATTTTTTTCGGAATTTTCTTTCCCGGGTCGAGTATGAACGGAATTCGGTAGTAAAATTTTGTTTTCACTTTTTCGGCCTATCTCATCCCGTTTTGACTAAAAATAATGCCGGGAAGAGGTATTATAATTTTTTGAATTTTTTTACTATTTTTTTCGAAATTTTCTTGCCCGGGTTGAGCATGAACGGAATTCGAGACTAAAATTTTTTTTTTCTCCTTTTCGGCCTATATCATTCCGTTTTGGTCAAAAATAATCCCGGGAAGAGGTTTTAAAATTTTTAGAATTTTTTTACTATTTTTTTTGGAATTTTCTTTCCCGGGTCGAGTACGAGCGGAATTCGGGACGAAAATTTTATTTTCATTTTTTCGGCCTATCTCATCATGTTTTCGCTAAAAATATTGCTGGGAAGAGGTTTTATAATTTTTGAATTTTTTTACCATATTTTTCGGAATTTTTTGCCCGTGTCGAGCATGAACGGATTTCAGGACTAAAATTTTGTTTTCTCTTTTTCGGCCTATCTCATCCCGTTTTGACTAAAAATAATGCCGGGAAGAGGTTTTATAATTTTTTGAATTTTTTTACTTTTTTTTTTCGGAATTTTCTTTCCCGGGTCGAGTATGAACGGAATTCGGGACGAAAATTTTGTTTTAATTTTTTCGGCCTATCTCATCCCTTTTCGCTAAAAATATTGCCGGGAGGAGGTTTTATAATTTTTCGAATTTTTTTACTATTTTTTTTCGGAATTTTTTGCCGTGGTCGAGCATGAACGGAATTCGGGTCTAAAATCTTGTTTTCCCTTTTTCGGCCTATCTCATCCTGTTTTCACTAAAAATACTGCCGGGAAGAGGTTCTATAATTTTTTGAATTTTTTTACTATTTTTTTCGGAATTTTCTTGCCCGAGTAAGCACGAACGGAATTTGGGACAAAAATTTTGTTTTCTCTTTTTCGGCCTATCTAATCCCGTTTTCGCTAAAAATATTGCCGGGAAGACGTTTTATAATTTTTTTACTATTTTTTTAGAAATTTTCTTGCCCGGGTCGAGCATGAACGGAATTCGGGACAAAAATTTTGTTTTCTCTTTTTCGGCCTATCTCATCCTGCTTTGGCTAAAAATAATGCCGGGAAGAGGATTTATAATTTTTTGAATTTTTTTACTATTTTGGTCTGAATTTTCTTGCCCGGGTCGAGTATGAACGGAATTCGGGACGATTATTTTGTTTTCATTTTTTCGGTCTGTCTCATCCCGTTTTCGCAAAAAATAATGCCGGGAAGAGGTTTTATAATTTTTTGATTTTTTTTACTATTCTTTTCGAAATTTTCTTTCCCGGGTCGTGTTTCAACGGAATTCGGGACTAAAATTTTGTTTTCATTTTTTCGGCCTATACCATCCCGTTTTGACAAAAAATAATGCCGGGAAGAGGTTTTATAATTTTTTGAATTCCTTTACTATTTTTTTCGGAATTTTCTTTCCCGGGTCGAGTATGAACGGAATTCGGTAGTAAAATTTTGTTTTCACTTTTTCGGCCTATCTCATCCCGTTTTGACTAAAAATAATGCCGGGAAGAGGTATTATAATTTTTTGAATTTTTTTACTATTTTTTTCGAAATTTTCTTGCCCGGGTTGAGCATGAACGGAATTCGAGACTAAAATTTTTTTTTTCTCCTTTTCGGCCTATATCATTCCGTTTTGGTCAAAAATAATCCCGGGAAGAGGTTTTAAAATTTTTAGAATTTTTTTACTATTTTTTTTGGAATTTTCTTTCCCGGGTCGAGTACGAGCGGAATTCGGGACGAAAATTTTATTTTCATTTTTTCGGCCTATCTCATCATGTTTTCGCTAAAAATATTGCTGGGAAGAGGTTTTATAATTTTTGAATTTTTTTACCATATTTTTCGGAATTTTTTGCCCGTGTCGAGCATGAACGGATTTCAGGACTAAAATTTTGTTTTCTCTTTTTCGGCCTATCTCATCCCGTTTTGACTAAAAATAATGCCGGGAAGAGGTTTTATAATTTTTTGAATTTTTTTACTTTTTTTTTTCGGAATTTTCTTTCCCGGGTCGAGTATGAACGGAATTCGGGACGAAAATTTTGTTTTAATTTTTTCGGCCTATCTCATCCCTTTTCGCTAAAAATATTGCCGGGAGGAGGTTTTATAATTTTTCGAATTTTTTTACTATTTTTTTTCGGAATTTTTTGCCGTGGTCGAGCATGAACGGAATTCGGGTCTAAAATCTTGTTTTCCCTTTTTCGGCCTATCTCATCCTGTTTTCACTAAAAATACTGCCGGGAAGAGGTTCTATAATTTTTTGAATTTTTTTACTATTTTTTTCGGAATTTTCTTGCCCGAGTAAGCACGAACGGAATTTGGGACAAAAATTTTGTTTTCTCTTTTTCGGCCTATCTAATCCCGTTTTCGCTAAAAATATTGCCGGGAAGACGTTTTATAATTTTTTTACTATTTTTTTAGAAATTTTCTTGCCCGGGTCGAGCATGAACGGAATTCGGGACAAAAATTTTGTTTTCTCTTTTTCGGCCTATCTCATCCTGCTTTGGCTAAAAATAATGCCGGGAAGAGGATTTATAATTTTTTGAATTTTTTTACTATTTTGGTCTGAATTTTCTTGCCCGGGTCGAGTATGAACGGAATTCGGGACGATTATTTTGTTTTCATTTTTTCGGTCAGTCTTATCCCGTTTTCGCAAAAAATAATGCCAGGAAGAGGTTTTATAATTTTTTGAATTTTTTTACTATTCTTTTCGAAATTTTCTTTCCCGGGTCGTGTTTGAACGGAATTCGGGACTAAAATTTTGTTTTCACTTTTTCGGCCTATCCCTTCCCCATTTTCGCTAAAAATAATGCTAGGATGAGGTTTTATAATTTTTTGAATTTTTTTACTATTTTTTTGGGAATTTTCTTGCCCGGGTCGAGCATGAACGGAATTCGGGACTAAACTTTTTGTTTTCTTTTTTTCGGCCTATATAATCCCGTTTTGGCCAAAAATAATGTCGGGAAGAGGTTTTATAATTTTTCGAATTTTTTTAATATTTTTTTCGGAATTTTCTTGCCATGGACGAGCATGAACGGAATTCGGGACTAAAATTTTGAGTTCATTTTTTCGGCCTATATCATCCCGTTTTGACGAAAAATAATGCCGGGAAGAGGTTTTATAATTTTTTGAATTCCTTTACTATTTTTTTCGGAATTTTCTTTCCCGGGTCGAGTATGAACGGAATTCGGTAGTAAAATTTTGTTTTCACTTTTTCGGCCAATCTCATCCCGTTTTGACTAAAAATAATGCCGGGAAGAGGTATTATAATTTTTTGAATTTTTTTACTATTTTTTTCGAAATTTTCTTGCCCGGGTTGAGCATGAACGGAATTCGGGACTAAAATTTTTTTTTTCTCCTTTTCAGCCTATATCATCCCGTTTTGGCCAAAAATAATGCCGGGAAGAGGTTTTAAAATTTTTAGAATTTTTTTACTATTTTTTTCGGAATTTTCTTTCCCGGGTCGAGTATGAGCGGAATTCGGGACGAAAATTTTATTTTCATTTTTTCGGCCTATCTCATCATGTTTTCGCTAAAAATATTGCCGGGAAGAGGTTTTATAATTTTTCAATTTTTTTACCATATTTTTCGGAATTTCTTGCCCGTGTCGAGCATGAACGGATTTCAGGACTAAAATTTTGTTTTCTCTTTTTCGGCATATCTCATCCCGTTTTGACTAAAAATAATGCCGGGAAGAGGTTTTTTAATTTTTTGAATTTTTTTACTATTTTTTTCGGAATTTTCTTTCCCGGGTCGTGTTTCAACGGAATTCGGGACTAAAGTTTTGTTTTCACTTTTTTGGCCTATCTCATCCCGTTTTCGCTAAAAATATTGCCAGGAAGAGGTTTTATAATTTTTTGAATTCTTTTACTATTTTTTTCCGAATTTTCTTTCCCGGGTCGAGTATGAACGGAATTCGGTAGTAAAATTTTGTTTTCACTTTTTCGGCCTATCTCATCCCGTTTTGACTAAAAATAATGCCGGGAAGAGGTATTATTATTTTTTGAATTTTTTTACTATTTTCTTCGGAATTTTCTTGCTCAGGTTGAGCATGAACGGAATTCGGGATAAAATTTTTTTTTCTCTTTTTCGGCCAATATCATCCCGTTTTGGCCAAAAATAATGCCGGGAAGAGGTTTTAAAATTTTTAGAATTTTTTTACTATTTTTTTCGGAATTTTCTTTCCCGGGTCGAGTATGAGCGGAATTCGGGACGAAAATTTTATTTTCATTTTTTCGGCCTATCTCATCATATTTTCGCTAAAAATATTGCCAGGAAGAGGTTTTATAATTTTTGAATTTTTTTACCATATTTTTCGGAATTTTTTCCCCGTGTCGAGCATGAACGGATTTCAGGACTAAAATTTTGTTTTCTCTTTATCAGCCTATGTCATCCCGTTTTGACTAAAAATAATGCCGGGAAGAGGTTTTATAATTTTTTGAATTTTTTTACTATTTTTTTCATAATTTTCTAGCCCGAGTCGAACATTAACAGAATTCGGGACTAAAATTTTGTTTTCACTTTTTCGGCCTATCTCATCCCTTTTTGACTAAAAATAATGCTGGGAAGAGGTTTTATAATTTTTTGAATTTTTTTACTATTTTTTTCGGAATTTGCTTTCCCGGGTCGAGCATGAACGGAATTCGGGACTAAAATTTTGTTTTCCCTTTTTCGGCCTATCTCATCCTATTTTGACTAAAAATAATGCCGGGAAGAGGTTTTATAATTTTTTGAATTTTTTTACTATTTTTTTCGGAATTTTCTTTCCTGGGCCGTGTTTGAACGGAATTCGGGACTAAAATTTTGTTTTTACTTTTTCGGCCTATCTCATCCCATTTTCGCTAAAAATATTGCCGGGAAGAGGTTTTATAATTTTTTGAATTTTTTTACTATTTTTTTCGGAATTTTCTTTCCCGGGTCCAGCATGAACGGAATTCGGGACTAAAATTTTTTTATCACTTTTTCGGCCTATCTAATCCCGTTTTAGCTAAAAATAATGCCGGGAAACGGTTTTATAATTTTTTGAATTTTTTTACTATTTTTTTAGAATTTTCTTCCTTGGGTCGTGTATGAGCGGAATTCGGGACGAAAATTTCATTTTCATTTTTTCGGCCTATCTCATCACTTTTTCTCTAAAAATATTGCCGGGAAGAGGTTTTATAATTTTTGAATTTTTTTACTATATTTTTCGGAATCTTTTGCCCGTGTCGAGCATGAACGGATTTCAGGACTAAAATTTTGTTTTCTCTTTTTCGGACTATCTCATCCCGTTTTGAATAAAAATAATGCCGGGAAGAGGTTTTATAATTTTTTTCAATTTTTTTACTATTTTATTAGAAATTTTTTGGCCCGGGTCGAGCATGAACGGAATTCGGGAGTAAAATTTTGTTTTCTCTTTTTCGGCCTATCTCATCCCGTTTTAGCTAAAAATAATGCCGGGAAGAGGATTTCTAATTTTTTGAATTTTTTTACTATCTTTTTCCGAATTTTCTTGCCCATGTCGAGTATGAACGAAATTCGGGACGATTATTTTGTTTTCATTTTTTCGGCCTGTCTCATCCCGTTTTTGCTAAAAATAATGCCGGGAGGAGGTTTTATAATTTTTTGAATTTTTTTACTATTTTTTTCGGAATTTTCTTTTCCGGGTCGTGTTTAAACGGAATTCGGGACAAAAATTTTGTTTTCACTTTTTCGGTCTATCTCTTCCCGTTTTCGCTAAAAATAATGCCTGGAAGAGGTTTTATAATTTTTTGAATTTTTTTACTATTTTTTTCAGAATTTTCTTGCCCGGGTCGAGCATGAACGGAATTCGGGACTAAACTTTTGTTTTCTCTTTTTCGGTCTCTATCATCCCGTTTTAGCCAAAAATAATGCCGGGAAGGGGTTTTATAATTTTTCGAATTTTTTTACTATTTGTTTCGGAATTTTCTTGCCCTGGACGAGCATGAACGGAATTCGGGACTAAAATTTTGTTTTCATTTTTTCTGCCTATATCATCTCTTTTTGACTAAAAATAACTGGGAAGAGGTTTTATAATTTTTTGAATTCTTTTACTATTTTTTTCGGAATTTTCTTTCCCGGGTCGAGTATGAACGGAATTCGGTAGTAAAATTTTGTTTTCACTTTTTCGGCCTATCTCATCCCGTTTTGACTAAAAATAATGCCGGGAAGAGGTATTATAATTTTTTGAATTTTTTTACTATTTTTTTCGGAATTTTCTTGCCCGGGTTGAGCATGAACGGAATTCGGGACTAAATTTTTTTTTTCTCTTTTTCGGCCTATATCATCCCGTTTTGGCCAAAAATAATGCCGGGAAGACGTTTTAAAATTTTTAGAATTTTTTTACTATTTTTTTTGAAATTTTCTTTCCCGGGTCGAGTATGAGCGGAATTCGGGACGAAAATTTTATTTTCATTTTTTCTGCCTATCTCATCACGTTTTCGCTAAAAATATTGCCGGGAAGAGGTTTTATAATTTTTTTCAATTTTTTTACTATTTTATTAGAAATTTTTTGGCCCGGGTCGAGCATGAACGGAATTCGGGAGTAAAATTTTGTTTTCTCTTTTTCGGCCTATCTCATCCCGTTTTAGCTAAAAATAATGCCGGGATGAGGATTTCTAATTTTTTGAATTTTTTTACTATCTTTTTCCGAATTTTCTTGCCCATGTCGAGTATGAACGAAATTCGGGACGATTATTTTGTTTTCATTTTTTCGGCCTGTCTCATCCCGTTTTTGCTAAAAATAATGCCGGGAGGAGGTTTTATAATTTTTTGAATTTTTTTACTATTTTTTTCGGAATTTTCTTTTCCGGGTCGTGTTTAAACGGAATTCGGGACAAAAATTTTGTTTTCACTTTTTCGGTCTATCTCTTCCCGTTTTCGCTAAAAATAATGCCTGGAAGAGGTTTTATAATTTTTTGAATTTTTTTACTATTTTTTTCAGAATTTTCTTGCCCGGGTCGAGCATGAACGGAATTCGGGACTAAACTTTTGTTTTCTCTTTTTCGGTCTCTATCATCCCGTTTTAGCCAAAAATAATGCCGGGAAGGGGTTTTATAATTTTTCGAATTTTTATACTATTTGTTTCGGAATTTTCTTGCCCTGGACGAGCATGAACGGAATTCGGGACTAAAATTTTGTTTTCATTTTTTCTGCCTATATCATCCCTTTTTGACTAAAAATAACTGGGAAGAGGTTTTATAATTTTTTGAATTCTTTTACTATTTTTTTCGGAATTTTCTTTCCCGGGTCGAGTATGAACGGAATTCGGTAGTAAAATTTTGTTTTCACTTTTTCGGCCTATCTCATCCCGTTTTAGCCAAAAATAATGCCGGGAAGGGGTTTTATAATTTTTCGAATTTTTTTACTATTTGTTTCGGAATTTTCTTGCCCTGGACGAGCATGAACGGAATTCGGGACTAAAATTTTGTTTTCATTTTTTCTGCCTATATCATCCCTTTTTGACTAAAAATAACTGGGAAGAGGTTTTATAATTTTTTGAATTCTTTTACTATTTTTTACGGAATTTTCTTTCCCGGGTCGAGTATGAACGGAATTCGGTAGTAAAATTTTGTTTTCACTTTTTCGGCCTATCTCATCCCGTTTTGACTAAAAATAATGCCGGGAAGAGGTATTATAATTTTTTGAATTTTTTTACTATTTTTTTCGGAATTTTCTTGCCCGGGTTGAGCATGAACGGAATTCGGGACTAAAATTTTTTTTTCTCTTTTTCGGCCTATATCATCCCGTTTTGGCCAAAAATAATGCCGGGAAGACGTTTTAAAATTTTTAGAATTTTTTTACTATTTTTTTTGAAATTTTCTTTCCCGGGTCGAGTATGAGCGGAATTCGGGACGAAAATTTTATTTTCATTTTTTCTGCCTATCTCATCACGTTTTCGCTAAAAATGTTGCCGGGAAGAGGTTTTATAATTTTTGAATTTTTTTACTATATTTTTCGGAATTTTTTGCCCGTGTCGAGCATGAACGGATTTCAGGACTAAAATTTTGTTTTCTCTTTTTCTGCCTATCTCATCCCGTTTTGACTAAAAATAATGCCGGGAAGAGGTTTTATAATTTTTTGAATTTTTTTACTTTTTTTTTCGGAATTTTCTTTCCCGGGTCGAGTATGAACGGAATTCGGGACGAAAATTTTGTTTTCATTTTTTCGGCCTATCTCATCCCTTTTCGCTAAAAATATTGCCGGGAGGAGGTTTTATAATTTTTCGAATTTTTTGACTATTTTTTTTCGGAATTTTTTGCCGTGGTCGAGCATGAACGGAATTCGGGACTAAAATTTTGTTTTCCCTTTTTCGGCCTATCTCATCCTGTTTTCACTAAAAATACTGCCGGGATGAGGTTCTATAATTTTTTGAATTTTTTTACTATTTTTTTCGGAATTTTCTTGCCCGAGTAAGCACGAACGGAATTTGGGACAAAAATTTTGTTTTCTCTTTTTCGGCCTATGTAATCCCGTTTTCGCTAAAAATAGTGCCGGGAAGACGTTTTATAATTTTTTTACTATTTTTTTAGAAATTTTCTTGCCCGGGTCGAGCATGAACGGAATTCGGGACAAAAATTTTGTTTTCACTTTTTCGGCCTATCTCATCCCGCTTTGGCTAAAAATAATGCCGGGAAGAGGATTTATAATTTTTTGAATTTTTTTACTATTTTGTTCTGAATTTTCTTGCCCGGGTCGAGTATGAACGGAATTCGGGACGATTATTTTGTTTTCATTTTTTCGGTCTGTCTCATCCCGTTTTCGCAAAAAATAATGCCGGGAAGAGGATTTATAATTTTTTGAATTTTTTTACTATTCTTTTCGAAATTTTCTTTCCCGGGTCGTGTTTGAACGGAATTCGGGACTAAAATTTTGTTTTCACTTTTTCGGCCTATCGCTTCGCCGTTTTCGCTAAAAATAATGCTAGGATAAGGTTTTATAATTTTTTGAATTTTTTTAATATTTTTTTCGGAATTTTCTTGCCCGGGCCGAGCATGAACGGAATTCGGGACTAAACTTTTTGTTTTCTCTTTTTCGGCCTATATCATCCCGTTTTGGCCAAAAATAATGCCGGGAAGAGGTTTTATAATTTTTCGAATTTTTTTACTATTTTTTTCGGAATTTTCTTGCCATGGACGAGCATGAACGGAATTCGGGACTAAAATTTTGTTTTCATTTTTTCGGCCTATATCATCCCGTTTTGACAAAAAATAATGCCGGGAAGAGGTTTTATAATTTTTTGAATTCCTTTTCTATTTTTTTCAGAATTTTCTTTCCCGGGTCGAGTATGAACGGAATTCGGTAGTAAAATTTTGTTTTCACTTTTTCGGCCTATCTCATCCCGTTTTGACTAAAAATAATGCCGGGAAGAGGTATTATAGTTTTTTGAATTTTTTTACTATTTTTTTCGAAATTTTCTTGCCCGGGTTGAGCATGAACAGAATTCGGGACTAAAATTTTTTTTTTCTCCTTTTCGGCCTATATCATCCCGTTTTGGTCAAAAATAATCCCGGGAAGAGGTTTTAAAATTTTTAGAATTTTTTTACTATTTTTTTCGGAATTTTCTTTCCCGGGTCGAGTATGAGCGGAATTCGGGACGAAAATTTTATTTTCATTTTTTCGGCCTATCTCATCATGTTTTCGCTAAAAATATTGCTGGGAAGAGGTTTTATAATTTTTGAATTTTTTTACCATATTTTTCGGAATTTTTTGCCCGTCTCGAGCATGAACGGATTTCAGGACTAAAATTTTGTTTTCTCTTTTTCGGCCTATCTCATCCCGTTTTGACTAAAAATAATGCCGGGAAGAGGTTTTATAATTTTTTTAATTTTTTAACTTTTTTTTTTCGGAATTTTCTTTCCCGGGTCGAGTATGAACGGAATTCGGGACGAAAATTTTGTTTTAATTTTTTCGGCCTATCTCATCCCTTTTCGATAAAAATATTGCCGGGAGGAGGTTTTATAATTTTTCGAATTTTTTTACTATTTTTTTTCGGAATTTTTTGCTGTGGTCGAGCATGAACGGAATTCGGGACTAAAATTTTGTTTTCCCTTTTTCGGCCTATCTCATCCTGTTTTCACTAAAAATACTGCCGGGAAGAGGTTCTATAATTTTTTGAATTTTTTTACTATTTTTTTCGGAATTTTCTTGCCCGAGTAAGCACGAACGGAATTTGGGACAAAAATTTTGTTTTCTCTTTTTCGGCCTATCTAATCCCGTTTTCGCTAAAAATATTGCCGGGAAGACGTTTTATAATTTTTTTACTATTTTTTTAGAAATTTTCTTGCCCGGGTCGAGCATGAACGGAATTCGGGACAAAAATTTTGTTTTCTCTTTTTCGGCCTATCTCATCCTGCTTTGGCTAAAAATAATGCCGGGAAGAGGATTTATAATTTTTTGAATTTTTTTACTATTTTGGTCTGAATTTTCTTGCCCGGGTCGAGTATGAACGGAATTCGGGACGATTATTTTTTTTTCATTTTTTCGGTCTGTCTCATCCAGATTTCGCAAAAAATAATGCCGGGAAGAGGTTTTATAATTTTTTGAATTTTTTTACTATTCTTTTCGAAATTTTCTTTCCCGGGTCGTGTTTGAACGGAATTCGGGACTAAAATTTTGTTTTCACTTTTTCGGCCTATCTCTACCCCGTTTTCGCTAAAAATAATGCTAGGATGAGGTTTTATAATTTTTTGAATTTTTTTACTATTTTTTTCGGAATTTTCTTGCCCGGGTCGAGCATGAACAGAATTCGGGACTAAACTTTTTGTTTTCTTTTTTTCGGCCTATATCATCCCGTTTTGGCCAAAAATAATGCCGGGAAGAGGTTTTATAATTTTTCGAATTTTTTTAATATTTTTTTCGGAATTTTCTTGCCATAGACGAGCATGAACGGAATTCGGGACTAAAATTTTGTTTTCATTTTTTCGGCCTATATCATCCCGTTTTGACGAAAAATAATGCCGGGAAGAGGTTTTATAATTTTTTGAATTCCTTTACTATTTTTTTCGGAATTTTCTTTCCCGGGTGGAGTATGAACAGAATTCGGTAGTAAAATTTTGTTTTCACTTTTTCGGCCTATCTTATCCCGTTTTGACTAAAAATAATGCCCGGAAGAGGTATTATAATTTTTTGAATTTTTTTACTATTTTTTTCGAAATTTTCTTGCCCGGGTTGAGCATGAACGGAGTTCGGGACTAAAATTTTTTTTTTCTCCTTTTCAGCCTATATCATCCCGTTTTGGCCAAAAATAATGCCGGGAAGAGGTTTTAAAATTTTTAGAATTTTTTTACTATTTTTTTCGGAAATTTCTTTCCCGGGTCGAGTATGAGCGGATTTCGGGACGAAAATTTTATTTTCATTTTTTAGGCCTATCGCATCATGTTTTCGCTAAAAATATTGCCGGGAAGAGGTTTTATAATTTTTGAATTTTTTTACCATATTTTTCGGAATTTTTTGCCCGTGTCGAGCATGAACGGATTTCAGGACTAAAATTTTGTTTTCTCTTTTTCGGCATATCTCATCCCGTTTTGACTAAAAATACTGCCGGGAAGAGGTTTTTTAATTTTTTGAATTTTTTTACTATTTTTTTCGGAATTTTCTTTCCCGGGTCGTGTTTCAACGGAATTCGGGACTAAAATTTTGTTTTCACTTTTTTGGCCTATCTCATCCCGTTTTCGCTAAAAATATTGCCGGGAAGAGGTTTTATAATTTTTTTAATTCTTTTACTATTTTTTTCGGAATTTTCTTTCCCGGGTCGAGCATGAACGGAATTCGGTAGTAAAATTTTGTTTTCACTTTTTCGGCCTATCTCATCCCGTTTTGACTAAAAATAATGCCGGGAAGAGGTATTATTATTTTTTGAATTTTTTTACTATTTTTTTCGGAATTTTCTTGCTCGGGTTGAGCATGAACGGAATTCGGGACAAAATTTTTTTTTCTCTTTTTCGGCCAATATCATCCCGTTTTGGCCAAAAATAATGCCGGGAAGAGGTTTTAAAATTTTTAGAATTTTTTTACTATTTTTTTCGGAATTTTCTATCCCGGGTCGAGTATGAGCGGAATTTGGGACGAAAATTTTATTTTCATTTTTTCGGCCTATCTCATCATATTTTCTGCTAAAAATATTGCCGGGAAGAGGTTTTATAATTTTTGAATTTTTTTACCATATTTTTCGGAATTTTTTCCCCGTGTCGAGCATGAACGGATTTCAGGACTAAAATTTTGTTTTCTCTTTATCAGCCTATGTCATCCCGTTTTGACTAAAAATAATGCCGGGAAGAGGTTTTATAAATTTTTGAATTTTTTTACTATTTTTTTCATAATTTTCTAGCCCGAGTCGATCATTAACAGAATTCGGGTCTAAAATTTTGTTTTCACTTTTTCGGCCAATCTCATCCCTTTTTGACTAAAAATAATGCTGGGCAGAGGTTTTATAATTTTTTGAATTTTTTTACTATTTTTTTCGGAATTTGCCTTCCCGGGTCGAGCATGAACGGAATTCGGGACTAAAATTTTGTTTTCCCTTTTTCAGCCTATCTCATCCTATTTTGACTAAAAATAATGCCGGGAAGAGGTTTTATAATTTTTTGAATTTTTTTACTATTTTTTTCGGAATTTTCTTTCCTGGGCCGTGTTTGAACGGAATTCGGGACTTAAATTTTGTTTTTACTTTTTCGGCCTATCTCATCCCATTTTCGCTAAAAATATTGCCGGGAAGAGGTTTTATAATTTTTTGAATTTTTTTACTATTTTTTTCGGAATTTTCTTTCCCGGGTCCAGCATGAACGGAATTCGGGACTAAAATTTTTTTATCACCTTTTCGGCCTATCTAATCCCGTTTTAGCTAAAAATAATGCCGGGAAGCGGTTTTATAATTTTTTGAATTTTTTTACTATTTTTTTAGAATTTTCTTCCCCGGGTCGTGTATGAGCGGAATTCGGGACGAAAATTTCATTTTCATTTTTTCGGCCTATCTCATCACTTTTTCTCTAAAAATATTGCCGGGAAGAGGTTTTATAATTTTTGAATTTTTTTACTATATTTTTCGGAATCTTTTGCCCGTGTCGAGCATGAACGGATTTCAGGACTAAAATTTTGTTTTCTCTTTTTCGGCCTATCTCATCCCGTTTTGACTAAAAATAATGCCGGGAAGAGGTTTTATAATTTTTTTAATTTTTTAACTTTTTTTTTTCGGAATTTTCTTTCCCGGGTCGAGTATGAACGGAATTCGGGACGAAAATTTTGTTTTAATTTTTTCGGCCTATCTCATCCCTTTTCGATAAAAATATTGCCGGGAGGAGGTTTTATAATTTTTCGAATTTTTTTACTATTTTTTTTCGGAATTTTTTGCTGTGGTCGAGCATGAACGGAATTCGGGACTAAAATTTTGTTTTCCCTTTTTCGGCCTATCTCATCCTGTTTTCACTAAAAATACTGCCGGGAAGAGGTTCTATAATTTTTTGAATTTTTTTACTATTTTTTTCGGAATTTTCTTGCCCGAGTAAGCACGAACGGAATTTGGGACAAAAATTTTGTTTTCTCTTTTTCGGCCTATCTAATCCCGTTTTCGCTAAAAATATTGCCGGGAAGACGTTTTATAATTTTTTTACTATTTTTTTAGAAATTTTCTTGCCCGGGTCGAGCATGAACGGAATTCGGGACAAAAATTTTGTTTTCTCTTTTTCGGCCTATCTCATCCTGCTTTGGCTAAAAATAATGCCGGGAAGAGGATTTATAATTTTTTGAATTTTTTTACTATTTTGGTCTGAATTTTCTTGCCCGGGTCGAGTATGAACGGAATTCGGGACGATTATTTTGTTTTCATTTTTTCGGTCTGTCTCATCCAGATTTCGCAAAAAATAATGCCGGGAAGAGGTTTTATAATTTTTTGAATTTTTTTACTATTCTTTTCGAAATTTTCTTTCCCGGGTCGTGTTTGAACGGAATTCGGGACTAAAATTTTGTTTTCACTTTTTCGGCCTATCTCTACCCCGTTTTCGCTAAAAGTAATGCTAGGATGAGGTTTTATAATTTTTTGAATTTTTTTACTATTTTTTTCGGAATTTTCTTGCCCGGGTCGAGCATGAACAGAATTCGGGACTAAACTTTTTGTTTTCTTTTTTTCGGCCTATATCATCCCGTTTTGGCCAAAAATAATGCCGGGAAGAGGTTTTATAATTTTTCGAATTTTTTTAATATTTTTTTCGGAATTTTCTTGCCATAGACGAGCATGAACGGAATTCGGGACTAAAATTTTGTTTTCATTTTTTCGGCCTATATCATCCCGTTTTGACGAAAAATAATGCCGGGAAGAGGTTTTATAATTTTTTGAATTCCTTTACTATTTTTTTCGGAATTTTCTTTCCCGGGTGGAGTATGAACAGAATTCGGTAGTAAAATTTTGTTTTCACTTTTTCGGCCTATCTTATCCCGTTTTGACTAAAAATAATGCCCGGAAGAGGTATTATAATTTTTTGAATTTTTTTACTATTTTTTTCGAAATTTTCTTGCCCGGGTTGAGCATGAACGGAGTTCGGGACTAAAATTTTTTTTTTCTCCTTTTCAGCCTATATCATCCCGTTTTGGCCAAAAATAATGCCGGGAAGAGGTTTTAAAATTTTTAGAATTTTTTTACTATTTTTTTCGGAAATTTCTTTCCCAGGTCGAGTATGAGCGGATTTCGGGACGAAAATTTTATTTTCATTTTTTAGGCCTATCGCATCATGTTTTCGCTAAAAATATTGCCGGGAAGAGGTTTTATAATTTTTGAATTTTTTTACCATATTTTTCGGAATTTTTTGCCCGTGTCGAGCATGAACGGATTTCAGGACTAAAATTTTGTTTTCTCTTTTTCGGCATATCTCATCCCGTTTTGACTAAAAATACTGCCGGGAAGAGGTTTTTTAATTTTTTGAATTTTTTTACTATTTTTTTCGGAATTTTCTTTCCCGGGTCGTGTTTCAACGGAATTCGGGACTAAAATTTTGTTTTCACTTTTTTGGCCTATCTCATCCCGTTTTCGCTAAAAATATTGCCGGGAAGAGGTTTTATAATTTTTTTAATTCTTTTACTATTTTTTTCGGAATTTTCTTTCCCGGGTCGAGCATGAACGGAATTCGGTAGTAAAATTTTGTTTTCACTTTTTCGGCCTATCTCATCCCGTTTTGACTAAAAATAATGCTGGGAAGAGGTATTATTATTTTTTGAATTTTTTTACTATTTTTTTCGGAATTTTCTTGCTCGGGTTGAGCATGAACGGAATTCGGGACAAAATTTTTTTTTCTCTTTTTCGGCCAATATCATCCCGTTTTGGCCAAAAATAATGCCGGGAAGAGGTTTTAAAATTTTTAGAATTTTTTTACTATTTTTTTCGGAATTTTCTATCCCGGGTCGAGTATGAGCGGAATTTGGGACGAAAATTTTATTTTCATTTTTTCGGCCTATCTCATCATATTTTCTGCTAAAAATATTGCCGGGAAGAGGTTTTATAATTTTTGAATTTTTTTACCATATTTTTCGGAATTTTTTCCCCGTGTCGAGCATGAACGGATTTCAGGACTAAAATTTTGTTTTCTCTTTATCAGCCTATGTCATCCCGTTTTGACTAAAAATAATGCCGGGAAGAGGTTTTATAAATTTTTGAATTTTTTTACTATTTTTTTCATAATTTTCTAGCCCGAGTCGATCATTAACAGAATTCGGGTCTAAAATTTTGTTTTCACTTTTTCGGCCTATCTCATCCCTTTTTGACTAAAAATAATGCTGGGCAGAGGTTTTATAATTTTTTGAATTTTTTTACTATTTTTTTCGGAATTTGCCTTCCCGGGTCGAGCATGAACGGAATTCGGGACTAAAATTTTGTTTTCCCTTTTTCGGCCTATCTCATCCTATTTTGACTAAAAATAATGCCGGGAAGAGGTTTTATAATTTTTTGAATTTTTTTACTATTTTTTTCGGAATTTTCTTTCCTGGGCCGTGTTTGAACGGAATTCGGGACTTAAATTTTGTTTTTACTTTTTCGGCCTATCTCATCCCATTTTCGCTAAAAATATTGCCGGGAAGAGGTTTTATAATTTTTTGAATTTTTTTACTATTTTTTTCGGAATTTTCTTTCCCGGGTCCAGCATGAACGGAATTCGGGACTAAAATTTTTTTATCACCTTTTCGGCCTATCTAATCCCGTTTTAGCTAAAAATAATGCCGGGAAGCGGTTTTATAATTTTTTGAATTTTTTTACTATTTTTTTAGAATTTTCTTCCCCGGGTCGTGTATGAGCGGAATTCGGGATGAAAATTTCATTTTCATTTTTTCGGCCTATCTCATCACTTTTTCTCTAAAAATATTGCCGGGAAGAGGTTTTATAATTTTTGAATTTTTTTACTATATTTTTCGGAATCTTTTGCCCGTGTCGAGCATGAACGGATTTCAGGACTAAAATTTTGTTTTCTCTTTTTCGGACTATCTCATCCCGTTTTGAATAAAAATAATGCCGGGAAGAGGTTTTATAATTTTTTTCAATTTTTTTACTATTTTTTTAGAAATTTTCTGGCCCGGATCGAGCATGAACGGAATTCGGGAGTAAAATTTTGTTTTCTCTTTTTCGGCCTATCTCATCCCGTTTTAGCTAAAAACAATGCCGGGAAGAGGATTTCTAATTTTTTGAATTTTTTTACTATCTTCTTCCGAATTTTCTTGCCCGGGTCGAGTATGAACGAAATTCAGGACGATTATTTTGTTTTCATTTTTTCGGCCTGTCTCATCCCGTTTTTGCTAAAAATAATGCCGGGAGGAGGTTTTATAATTTTTTGAATTTTTTTACTATTTATTTCGGAATTTTCTTTTCCGGGTCGTCTTTAAACGGAATTGGGGACAAAAATTTTGTTTTCACTTTTTCGGTCTATCTCTTCCCGTTTTCGCTAAAAATAATGCCGGGAAGAGGTTTTATAATTTTTTGAATTTTTTTACTATTTTTTTCAGAATTTTCTTGCCCGGGTCGAGCATGAACGGAATTCGGGACTAAACTTTTGTTTTCTCTTTTTCGGTCTCTATCATCCCGTTTTGGCCAAAAATAATGCCGGGAAGGGGTTTTATAATTTTTCAAATTTTTTTACTATTTTTTTCGGAATTTTCTTGCCCTGGACGAGCATGAACGGAATTCGGGACTAAAATTTTGTTTTCATTTTTTCTGCCTATATCATCCCTTTTTGACTAAAAATAACCGGGAAGAGGTTTTATAATTTTTTGAATTCTTTTACTATTTTTTTCGGAATTTTCTTTCCCGGGTCGAGTATGAACGGAATTCGGTAGTAAAATTTTGTTTTCACTTTTTCGGCCTATCTCATCCCGTTTTGACTAAAAATAATGCCGGGAAGAGGTATTATAATTTTTTGAATTTTTTTAATATTTTTTTCGGAATTTTCTTGCCCGGGTTGAGCATGAACGGAATTCGGGACAAAATTTTTTTTTTCTCTTTTTCGGCCAATATCATCCCATTTTGGCCAAAAATAATGCCGGGAAGAGGTTTTAAAATTTTTAGAATTTTTTTACTATTTTTTTCGGAATTTTCTTTCCCGGGTCGAGTATGAGCGGAATTCGGGACGAAAATTTTATTTTCATTTTTTCGGCCTATCTCATCACGTTTTCGCTAAAAATATTGCCGGGAGGAGGTTTTATAATTTTTTTAATTCTTTTACTATTTTTTTCGGAATTTTCTTTCCCGGGTCGAGCATGAACGGATTTCAGGACTAAAATTTTGTTTTCTCTTTTTCGGCCTATATCATCCCGTTTTGGCCAAAAATAATGCCGGGAAGACGTTTTAAAATTTTTAGAATTTTTTTACTATTTTTTTTGAAATTTTCTTTCCCGGGTCGAGTATGAGCGGAATTCGGGACGAAAATTTTATTTTCATTTTTTCGGCCTATCTCATCACGTTTTCGCTAAAAATATTGCCGGGAAGAGGTTTTATAATTTTTGAATTTTTTTACTATATTTTTCGGAATTTTTTGCCCGTGTCGAGCATGAACGGATTTCAGGACTAAAATTTTGTTTTCTCTTTTTCGGCCTATCTCATCCCGTTTTGACTAAAAATAATGCCGGGAAGAGGTTTTATAATTTTTTGAATTTTTTTACTTTTTTTTTCGGAATTTTCTTTCCCGGGTCGAGTATGAACGGAATTCGGGACGACAATTTTGTTTTCATTTTTTCGGCCTATCTCATCCCTTTTCGCTAAAAATATTGCCGGGAGGAGGTTTTATAATTTTTGAATTTTTTTACTATATTTTTCGGAATTTTTTGCCCGTGTCGAGCATGAACGGATTTCAGGACTAAAATTTTGTTTTCTCTTTTTCGGCCTATCTAATCCCGTTTTCGCTAAAAATATTGCCGGGAAGACGTTTTATAATTTTTTTACTATTTTTTTAGAAATTTTCTTGCCCGGGTGGAGCATGAACGGAATTCGGGACAAAAATTTTGTTTTCTCTTTTTCGGCCTATCTCATCCTGCTTTGGCTAAAAATAATGCCGGGAAGAGGATTTATAATTTTTTGAATTTTTTTACTATTTTGGTCTGAATTTTCTTGCCCGGGTCGAGTATGAACGGAATTCGGGACGATTATTTTGTTTTCATTTTTTCAGTCTGTCTCATCCCGTTTTCGCAAAAAATAATGCCGGGAAGAGGTTTTATAATTTTTTGAATTTTTTTACTATTCTTTTCGAAATTTTCTTTCCCGGGTCGTGTTTGAACGGAATTCGGGACTAAAATTTTGTTTTCACTTTTTCGGCCTATCTCTACCCCGTTTTCGCTAAAAATAATGCTAGGATGAGGTTTTATAATTTTTTGAATTTTTTTACTATTTTTTTCGAAATTTTCTTGCCCGGGTCGAGCATGAACGGAATTCGGGACTAAACTTTTTGTTTTCTTTTTTTCGGCCTATATCATCCCGTTTTGGCCAAAAATAATGCCGGGAAGAGGTTTTATAATTTTTCGAATTTTTTTAATATTTTTTTCGGAATTTTCTTGCCATAGACGAGCATGAACGGAATTCGGGACTAAAATTTTGTTTTCATTTTTTCGGCCAATATCATCCCGTTTTGACGAAAAATAATGCCGGGAAGAAGTTTTATAATTTTTTGAATTCCTTTACTATTTTTTTTCGGAATTTTCTTTACCGGGTCGAGTATGAACGGAATTCGGTAGTAAAATTTTGTTTTCACTTTTTCGGCCTATCTCATCCCGTTTTGACTAAAAATAATGCCGGGAAGAGGTATTATAATTTTTTGAATTTTTTTACTATTTTTTTCGAAATTTTCTTGCCCGGGTTGAGCATGAACGGAGTTCAGGACTAAAATTTGTTTTTTCTCCTTTTCAGCCTATATCATCCCGTTTTGGCCAAAAATAATGCCGGGAAGAGGTTTTAAAATTTTTAGAATTTTTTTACTATTTTTTTCGGAAATTTCTTTCCCGGGTCGAGTATGAGCGGATTTCGGGACGAAAATTTTATTTTCATTTTTTCGGCCTATCGCATCATGTTTTCGCTAAAAATATTGCCGGGAAGAGGTTTTATAATTTTTGAATTTTTTTACCATATTTTTCGGAATTTTTTGCCCGTGTCGAGCATGAACGGATTTCAAGACTAAAATTTTGTTTTCTCTTTATCAGTCTATGTCATCCCGTTTTGACTAAAAATAATGCCAGGAAGAGGTTTTATAATTTTTTGAATTTTTTTACTATTTTTTTCATAATTTTCTAGCCCGAGGTTAACATTAACAGAATTCGGGACTAAAATTTTGTTTTTTCTTTTTCGGCATATCTCATCCCGTTTTGACTAAAAATAATGCCGGGAAGAGGTTTTTTAATTTTTTGAATTTTTTTACTATTTTTTTCGGAATTTTCTTTCCCGGGTCGTGTTTCAACGGAATTCGGGACTAAAATTTTGTTTTCACTTTTTTGGCCTATCTCATCATGTTTTCGCTAAAAATATTGCCGGGAAGAGGTTTTATAATTTTTTTAATTCTTTTACTATTTTTTTCGGAATTTTCTTTCCCGGGTCGAGTATGAACGGAATTCGGTAGAAAAATTTTGTTTTCACTTTTTCGGCCTATCTCATCCCGTTTTGACTAAAAATAATGCCGGGAAGAGGTATTATTATTTTTTGAATTTTTTTACTATTTTTTTCGGAATTTTCTTGCTCGGGTTGAGCATGAACGGAATTCGGGACAAAATTTTTTTTTCTTTTTTTCGGCCAATATCATCCCGTTTTGGCCAAAAATAATGCCGGGAAGAGGTTTTAAAATTTTTAGAATTTTTTTACTATTTTTTTCGGAATTTTCTTTCCCGGGTCGAGTATGAGCGGAATTCGGGACGAAAATTTTATTTTCATTTTTTCGGCCTATCTCATCATATTTTCGCTAAAAATATTGCCGTGAAGAAGTTTTATAATTTTTGAATTTTTTTACCATATTTTTCGGAATTTTTTCCCCGTGTCGAGCATGAACGGATTTCAGGACTAAAATTTTGTTTTCTCTTTATCAGTCTATGTCATCCCGTTTTGACTAAAAATAATGCCAGGAAGAGGTTTTATAATTTTTTGAATTTTTTTACTATTTTTTTCATAATTTTCTAGCCCGAGTCGAACATTAACAGAATTCGGGACTAAAATTTTGTTTTCACTTTTTCGGCCTATCTCATCCCTTTTTGACTAAAAATAATGCTGGGAAGAGGTTTTATAATTTTTTGAATTTTTTTACTATTTTTTTCGGAATTTGCTTTCCCGGGTCGAGCGTGAACGGAATTCGGGACTAAAATTTTGTTTTCCCTTTTTCGGCCTATCTCATCCTATTTTGACTAAAAATAATGCCGGGAAGAGGTTTTATAATTTTTTGAATTTTTTTACTATTTTTTTCGGAATTTTCTTTCCTGGGCCGTGTTTGAACGGAATTCGGGACTAAAATTTTGTTTTTACTTTTTCGGCCTATCTCATCCCATTCTCGCTAAAAATATTGCCGGGAAGAGGTTTTATAATTTTTTGAATTTTTTTACTATTTTTTTCGGAATTTTCTTTCCCGGGTCCAGCATGAACGGAATTCGGGACTAAAATTTTTTTATCACTTTTTCGGCCTATCTAATCCCGTTTTAGCTAAAAATAATGCCGGGAAGCGGTTTTATAAGTTTTTGAATTTTTTTACTATTTTTTTAGAATTTTCTTCCCCGGGTCGTGTATGAGCGGAATTCGGGACGAAAATTTCATTTTCATTTTTTCGGCCTATCTCATCACTTTTTCTCTAAAAATATTGCCGGGAAGAGGTTTTATAATTTTTGAATTTTTTTACTATATTTTTCGGAATCTTTTGCCCGTGTCGAGCATGAACGGATTTCAGGACTAAAATTTTGTTTTCTCTTTTTCGGACTATCTCATCCCGTTTTGAATAAAAATAATGCCGGGAAGAGGTTTTATAATTTTTTTCAATTTTTTTACTATTTTTTTAGAAATTTTCTGGCCCGGGTCCAGCATGAACGGAATTCGGGAGTAAAATTTTGTTTTCTCTTTTTCGGCCTATCTCATCCCGTTTTAGCTAAAAATAATGCCGGGAAGAGGATTTCTAATTTTTTGAATTTTTTTACTATCTTTTTCCGAATTTTCTTGCCAGGGTCGAGTATGAACGAAATTCGGGACGATTATTTTGTTTTCATTTTTTCGGCCTGTCTCATCCCGTTTTTGCTAAAAATAATGCCGGGAGGAGGTTTTATAATTTTTTGAATTTTTTTACTATTTTTTTCGGAATTTTCTTTTCCGGGTCGTGTTTAAACAGAATTGGGGACAAAAATTTTGTTTTCACTTTTTCGGTCTATCTCTTCCCGTTTTCGCTAAAAATAATGCCGGGAAGAGGTTTTATAATTTTTTGAATTTTTTTACTATTTTTTTCAGAATTTTCTTGCCCGGGTCGAGCATGAACGGAATTCGGGACTAAACTTTTGTTTTCACTTTTTCGGTCTCTATCATCCCGTTTTGGCCAAAAATAATGCCGGGAAGGGGTTTTATAATTTTTCGAATTTTTTTACTATTTTTTTCGGAATTTTCTTGCCCTGGACGAGCATGAACGGAATTCGAGACTAAAATTTTGTTTTCATTTTTTCTGCCTATATCATCCCTTTTTGACTAAAAATAACCGGGAAGAGGTTTTATAATTTTTTGAATTCTTTTACTATTTTTTTCGGAATTTTCTTTCCCGGGTCGAGTATGAACGGAATTCGGTAGTAAAATTTTGTTTTCACTTTTTCGGCCTATCTCATCCCGTTTTGACTAAAAATAATGCCGGGAAGAGGTATTATAATTTTTTGAATTTTTTTACTATTTTTTTCGGAATTTTCTTGCCCGGGTTGAGCATGAACGGAATTCGGGACTAAAATTTTTTTTTCTCTTTTTCGGCCTATATCATCCCGTTTTGGCCAAAAATAATGCCGGGAAGACGTTTTAAAATTTTTAGAATTTTTTTACTATTTTTTTTGAAATTTTCTTTCCCAGGTCGAGTATGAGCGGAATTCGGGACGAAAATTTTATTTTCATTTTTTCGGCCTATCTCATCACGTTTTCGCTAAAAATATTGCCGGGAAGAGGTTTTATAATTTTTGAATTTTTTTACTATATTTTTCTGAATTTTTTGCCCGTGTCGAGCATGAACGGATTTCAGGACTAAAATTTTGTTTTCTCTTTTTCGGCCTATCTCATCCCGTTTTGACTAAAAATAATGCCGGGAAGAGGTTTTATAATTTTTTGAATTTTTTTACTTTTTTTTTCGGAATTTTCTTTCCCGGGTCGAGTATGAACGGAATTCGGGACGAAAATTTTGTTTTCATTTTTTCGGCCTATCTCATCCCTTTTCGCTAAAAATATTGCCGGGAGGAGGTTTTATAATTTTTCGAATTTTTTTACTATTTTTTTTCGGAATTTTTTGCCGTGGTCGAGCATGAACGGAATTCGGGACTAAAATTTTGTTTTCCCTTTTTCGGCCTATCTCATCCTGTTTTCACTAAAAATACAGCCGGGAAGAGGTTCTATAATTTTTTGAATTTTTTTACTATTTTTTTCGGAATTTTCTTGCCCGAGTAAGCACGAACGGAATTTGGGACAAAAATTTTGTTTTCTCTTTTTCGGCCTATGTAATCCCGTTTTCGCTAAAAATATTGCCAGGAAGACGTTTTATAATTTTTTTACTATTTTTTTAGAAATTTTCTTGCCCGGGTCGAGCATGAACGGAATTCGGGACAAAAATTTTGTTTTCTCTTTTTCGGCCTATCTCATCCCGCTTTGGCTAAAAATAATGCCGGGAAGAGGAGTTATAATTTTTTGAATTTTTTTTCTATTTTGTTCTGAATTTTCTTGCCCGGGTCGAGTATGAACGGAATTCGGGACGATTATTTTGTTTTCATTTTTTCGGTCTGTCTCATCCCGTTTTCGCAAAAAATAATGCCGGGAAGAGGAATTACAATTTTTTGAATTTTTTTACTATTCTTTTCGAAATTTTCTTTCCCGGGTCGTGTTTGAACGGAATTCGGGACTAAAATTTTGTTTTCACTTTTTCGGCCTATCGCTTCCCCGTTTTCGCTAAAAATAATGCGAGGATAAGGTTTTATAATTTTTTGAATTTTTTGAATATTTTTTTCGGAATTTTCTTGCCCGGGTCGAGCATGAACGGAATTCGGGACTAAACTTTTTGTTTTCTCTTTTTCGGCCTATATCATCCCGTTTTGGCCAAAAATAATGCCGGGAAGAGGTTTTATAATTTTTCGAATTTTTTTACTATTTTTTTCGGAATTTTCTTGCCATGGACGAGCATGAACGGAATTCGGGACTAAAATTTTGTTTTCATTTTTTCGGCCTATATCATCCCGTTTTGTCAAAAAATAATGCCGGGAAGAGGTTTTATAATTTTTTGAATTCCTTTTCTATTTTTTTCGGAATTTTCTTTCCCGGGTCGAGTATGAACGGAATTCGGTAGTAAAATTTTGTTTTCACTTTTTCGGCCTATCTCATCCCGTTTTGACTAAAAATAATGCCGGGAAGAGGTATTATAGTTTTTAGAATTTTTTTACTATTTTTTTTGAAATTTTCTTTCCCGGGTCGAGTATGAGCGGAATTCGGGACGAAAATTTTATTTTCATTTTTTCTGCCTATCTCATCACGTTTTCGCTAAAAATATTGCCGGGAAGAGGTTTTATAATTTTTGAATTTTTTTACTATATTTTTCGGAATTTTTTGCCCGTGTCGAGCATGAACGGATTTCAGGACTAAAATTTTGTTTTCTCTTTTTCGGCCTATCTCATCCCGTTTTGACTAAAAATAATGCCGGGAAGAGGTTTTATAATTTTTTGAATTTTTTTACTTTTTTTTTCGGAAATTTCTTTCCCGGGTCGAGTATGAACGGAATTCGGGACGAAAATTTTGTTTTCATTTTTTCGGCCTATCTCATCCCTTTTCGCTAAAAATATTGCCGGGAGGAGGTTTTATAATTTTTCGAATTTTTTTACTATTTTTTTTCGGAATTTTTTGCCGTGGTCGAGCATGAACGGAATTCGGGACTAAAATTTTGTTTTCCCTTTTTCGGCCTATCTCATCCTGTTTTCACTAAAAATACTGCCGGGAAGAGGTTCTATAATTTTTTGAATTTTTTTACTATTTTTTTCGGAATTTTCTTGCCCGAGTAAGCACGAACGGAATTTGGGACAAAAATTTTGTTTTCTCTTTTTCGGCCTATGTAATCCCGTTTTCGCTAAAAATATTGCCGGGAAGACGTTTTATAATTTTTTTACTATTTTTTTAGAAATTTTCTTGCCCGGGTCGAGCATGAACGGAATTAGGGACAAAAATTTTGTTTTCTCTTTTTCGGCCTATCTCATCCCGCTTTGGCTAAAAATAATGCCGGGAAGAGGATTTATAATTTTTTGAATTTTTTTACTATTTTGTTCTGAATTTTCTTGCCCGGGTCGAGTATGAACGAAATTCGGGACGATTATTTTGTTTTCATTTTTTCGGTCTGTCTCATCCCGTTTTCGCAAAAAATAATGCCGGGAAGAGGATTTATAATTTTTTGAATTTTTTTACTATTCTTTTCGAAATTTTCTTTCCCGGGTCGTGTTTGAACGGAATTCGGGACTAAAATTTTGTTTTCACTTTTTCGGCCTATCGCTTCCCCGTTTTCGCTAAAAATAATGCTAGGATAAGGTTTTATAATTTTTTGAATTTTTTTAATATTTTTTTCGGAATTTTCTTGCCCGGGCCGAGCATGAACGGAATTCGGGACTAAACTTTTTGTTTTCTCTTCTTCGGCCTATATCATCCCGTTTTGGCCAAAAATAATGCCGGGAAGAGGTTTTATAATTTTTCGAATTTTTTTACTATTTTTTTCGGAATTTTCTTGCCATGGACGAGCATGAACGGAATTCGGGACTAAAATTTTGTTTTCATTTTTTCGGCCTATGTCATCCCGTTTTGACAAAAAATAATGCGGGGAAGAGGTTTTATAATTTTTTGAATTCCTTTTCTATTTTTTTCGGAATTTTCTTTCCCGGGTCGAGTATGAACGGAATTCGGTAGTAAAATTTTGTTTTCACTTTTTCGGCCTATCTCATCCCGTTTTGACTAAAAATAATGCCGGGAAGAGGTATTATAGTTTTTTGAATTTTTTTACTATTTTTTTCGAAATTTTCTTGCCCGGGTTGAGCATGAACAGAATTCGGGACTAAAATTTTTTTTTTCTCCTTTTCGGCCTATATCATCCCGTTTTGGTCAAAAATAATCCCGGGAAGAGGTTTTAAAATTTTTAGAATTTTTTTACTATTTTTTTCGGAAATTTCTTTCCCGGGTCGAGTATGAGCGGAATTCGGGACGAAAATTTTATTTTCATTTTTTCGGCCTATCTCATCATGTTTTCGCTAAAAATATTGCCGGGAAGAGGTTTTATAATTTTTGAATTTTTTTACCATATTTTTCGGAATTTTTTGCCCGTGTCGAGCATGAACGGATTTCAGGACTAAAATTTTGTTTTCTCTTTTTCGGCCTATCTCATCCCGTTTTGACTAAAAATAATGCCGGGAAGAGGTTTTATAATTTTTTGAATTTTTTTACTTTTTTTTTTCGGAATTTTCTTTCCCGGGTCGAGTATGAACGGAATTCGGGACGAAAATTTTGTTTTAATTTTTTCGGCCTATCTCATCCCTTTTCGCTAAAAGTATTGCCGGGAGGAGGTTTTATAATTTTTCGAATTTTTTTACTATTTTTTTTTGGAATTTTTTGCCGTGGTCGAGCATGAACGGAATTCGGGACTAAAATTTTGTTTTCCCTTTTTCGGCCTATCTCATCCTGTTTTCACTAAAAATACTGCCGGGAAGAGGTTCTATAATTTTTTGAATTTTTTTACTATTTTTTTCGGAATTTTCTTGCCCGAGTAAGCACGAACGGAATTTGGGACAAAAATTTTGTTTTCTCTTTTTCGGCCTATCTAATCCCGTTTTCGCTAAAAATATTGCCGGGAAGACGTTTTATAATTTTTTTACTATTTTTTTAGAAATTTTCTTGCCCGGGTCGAGCATGAACGGAATTCGGGACAAAAATTTTGTTTTCTCTTTTTCGGCCTATCTCATCCTGCTTTGGCTAAAAATAATGCCGGGAAGAGGATTTATAATTTTTTGAATTTTTTTACTATTTTGGTCTGAATTTTCTTGCCCGGGTCGAGTATGAACGGAATTCGGGACGATTATTTTGTTTTCATTTTTTCGGTCTGTCTCATCCCTTTTTCGCAAAAAATAATGCCGGGAAGAGGTTTTATAATTTTTTGAATTTTTTTACTATTCTTTTCGAAATTTTCTTTCCCGGGTCGTGTTTGAACGGAATTCGGGACTAAAATTTTGTTTTTACTTTTTCGGCCTATCTCATCCCATTTTCGCTAAAAATATTGCCGGGAAGAGGTTTTATAATTTTTTGAATTTTTTTACTATTTTTTTCGGAATTTTCTTTCCCGGGTCCAGCATGAACAGAATTCGGGACTAAAATTTTTTTATCACTTTTTCGGCCTATCTAATCCCGTTTTAGCTAAAAATAATGCCGGGAAGCGGTTTTATAATTTTTTGAATTTTTTTACTATTTTTTTAGAATTTTCTTCCCCGGGTCGTGTATGAGCGGAATTCGGGACGAAAATTTCATTTTCATTTTTTCGGCCTATCTCATCACTTTTTCTCCAAAAATATTGCCGGGAAGAGGTTTTATAATTTTTGAATTTTTTTACTATATTTTTCGGAATCTTTTGCCCGTGTCGAACATGAACGGATTTCAGGACTAAAATTTTGTTTTCACTTTTTCGGACTATCTCATCCCGTTTTGAATAAAAATAATGCCGGGAAGAGGTTTTATAATTTTTTTGAATTTTTTTACTATTTTTTTAGAAATTTTCTGGCCCGGGTCGAGCATGAACGGAATTCGGGAGTAAAATTTTGTTTTCTCTTTTTCGGCCTATCTCATCCCGTTTTAGCTAAAAATAATGCCGGGAAGAGGATTTCTAATTTTTTGAATTTTTTTACTATCTTTTTCCGAATTTTTTGCCCGGGTCGAGTATGAACGAAATTCGGGACGATTATTTTGTTTTCATTTTTTCGGCCTGTCTCATCCCGTTTTTGCTAAAAATAATGCCGGGAGGAAGTTTTATAATTTTTTGAATTTTTTTACTATTTTTTTCGGAATTTTCTTTTCCGGGTTGTGTTTAAACGGAATTCGTGACAAAAATTTTGTTCACTTTTTCGGTCTATCTCTTCCCGTTTTCGCTAAAAATAATGCCGGGAAGAGGTTTTATAATTTTTTGAATTTTTTTACTATTTTTTTTCAGAATTTTCTTGCCCGGGTCGAGCATGAACGGAATTCGGGACTAAACTTTTGTTTTCTCTTTTTCGGCCTCTATCATCCCGTTTTGGCCAAAAATAATGCCGAGAAGGGGTTTTATAATTTTTCGAATTTTTTTACTATTTTTTTCGGAATTTTCTTGCCCTGGACGAGCATGAACGAAATTCGGGACTAAAATTTTGTTTTCATTTTTTCTGCCTATATCATCCCTTTTTGACTAAAAATAACCGGGAAGAGGTTTTTATAATTTTTTGAATTCTTTTACTATTTTTTTCGGAATTTTCTTTCCCGGGTCGAGTATGAACGGAATTCGGTAGTAAAATTTTGTTTTCACTTTTTCGACCTATGTCATCCCGTTTTGACTAAAATTAATGCCGGGAAGAGGTATTATAATTTTTTGAATTTTTTTACTATTTTTTTCGGAATTTTCTTGCCCGGGTTGAGCATGAACGGAATTCGGGACTGAAATTTTTTTTTTCTCTTTTTCGGCCTATATCATCCCGTTTTGGCGAAAAATAATGCCGGGAAGAGGTTTTAAAATTTTTAGAATTTTTTTACTATTTTTTTTGAAATTTTCTTTCCCGGGTCGAGTATGAGCGAAATTCGGGACGAAAATTTTATTTTCATTTTTTCGGCCTATCTCATCACGTTTACGCTAAAAATATTGCCGGGAAGAGGTTTTATAATTTTTGAATTTTTTTACTATATTTTTCGGAATTTTTTGCCCGTGTCGAGCATGAACGGATTTCAGGACTAAAATTTTGTTTTCTCTTTTTCGGCTTATCTCATCCCGTTTTGAATAAAAATAATGCCGGGAAGAGGTTTTATAATTTTTTTGAATTTTTTTACTATTTTTTTAGAAATTTTCTTGCCCGGGTCGAGCATGAACGGAATTCGGGAGTAAAATTTTGTTTTCTCCTTTTCGGCCTATCTAATCCTGTTTTAGCTAAAAATAATGCCGGGAAGAGGATTTCTAATTTTTTGAATATTTTTACTATCTTTTTCCGAATTTTCTTGCCCGGGTCGATTATGAACGAAATTCGGGACGATTATTTTGTTTTCATTTTTTCGGCCTGTCTCATCCCGTTTTTGCTAAAAATTATGCCGGGAGGAGGTTTTATAATTTTTTGAATTTTTTTACTATTTTTTTCGGAATTTTCTTTTCCGGGTCGTGTTTGAACGGAATTCGGGACTAAAATTTTGTTTTCACTTTTTCGGTCTATCTCTTCCCGTTTTCGCTAAAAATAATGCCGGGAAGAGGTTTTCTAATTTTTTGAATTTTTTTACTATTTTTTTCAGAATTTTCTTGCCCGGGTCGAGCATGAACGGAATTCGGGACTAAACTTTTGTTTTCTCTTTTTCGGCCTCTATCATCCCGTTTTGGCCAAAAATAATGCCGGGAAGGGGTTTTATAATTTTTCGAATTTTTTTACTATTTTTTTCGGAATTTTCTTGCCCTGGACGAGCATGAACGGAATTCGGGACTAAAATTTTGTTTTCATTTTTTTGGCCTATATCATCCCTTTTTGACTAAAAATAACCGGGAAGAGGTTTTATAATTTTTTGAATTCTTTTACTATTTTTTTCGGAATTTTCTTTCCCGGGTCGAGTATGAACGGAATTCGGTAGTAAAATTTTGTTTTCACTTTTTCGGCCTATCTCATCCCGTGTTGACTAAAAATAATGCCGGGAAGAGGTATTACAATTTTTTGAATTTTTTTACTATTTTTTTCGGTATTTTCTTGCCCGAGTAAGCACGAACGGAATTTGGGACAAAAATTTTGTTTTCTCTTTTTCGGCCTATCTAATCCCGTTTTCGCTAAAAATATTGCCGGGAAGACGTTTTATAATTTTTTTACTATTTTTTTAGAAATTTTCTTGCCCGGGTCGAGCATGAACGGAATTCGGGACAAAAATTTTGTTTTCTCTTTTTCGGCCTTTCTCATCCTGCTTTGGCTAAAAATAATGCCGGGAAGAGGATTTATAATTTTTTGAATTTTTTTACTATTTTGGTCTGAATTTTCTTGCCCGGGTCGAGTATGAACGGAATTCGGGACGATTATTTTGTTTTCATTTTTTCGGTCTGTCTCATCCCGTTTTCGCAAAAAATAATGCCGGGAAGAGGTTTTATAATTTTTTGAATTTTTTTACTATTCTTTTCGAAATTTTCTTTCCCGGGTCGTGTTTGAACGGAATTCGGGAGTAAAATTTTGTTTTCACTTTTTCGGCCTATCTCTACCCCGTTTTCGCTAAAAATAATGCTAGGATGAGGTTTTATAATTTTTTGAATTTTTTTACTATTTTTTTCGGAATTTTCTTGCCCGGGTCGAGCATGAACGGAATTCGGGACTAAACTTTTTGTTTTCTTTTTTTCGGCCTATATCATCCCGTTTTGGCCAAAAATAATGCCGGGAAGAGGTTTTATAATTTTTCGAATTTTTTAATATTTTTTTCGGAATTTTCTTGCCATGGACGAGCATGAACGGAATTCGGGACTAAAATTTTGTTTTCATTTTTTCGGCCTACATCATCCCGTTTTGACGAAAAATAATGCCGGGAAGAGGTTTTATAATTTTTTGAATTCCTTTACTATTTTTTTCGGAATTTTCTTTCCCGGGTCGAGTATGAACGGAATTCGGTAGTAAAATTTTGTTTTCACTTTTTTGGCCTATCTCATCCCGTTTTGACTAAAATAATGCCGGGAAGAGGTATTATAATTTTTTGAATTTTTTTACTATTTTTTTAAAAATTTTCTTGCCCGGGTTGAGCATGAACGGAGTTCGGGACTAAAATTTTTTTTTTCTCCTTTTCAGCCTATATCATCCCGTTTTGGCGAAAAATAATGCCGGTAAGAGGTTTTAAAATTTTTAGAATTTTTTTTACTATTTTTTTCGGAAATTTCTTTCCCGGGTCGAGTATGAGCGAATTTCGGGACGAAAATTTTATTTTCATTTTTTCGGCCTATCGCATCATGTTTTCGCTAAAAATATTGTCGGGAAGAGGTTTTATAATTTTTGAATTTTTTTACCATATTTTTCGGAATTTTTTGCCCGTGTCGAGCATGAACGGATTTCAGGACTAAAATTTTGTTTTCTCTTTTTCGGCATATCTCATCCCGTTTTGACTAAAAATAATGCCGGGAAGAGGTTTTTTAATTTTTTGAATTTTTTTACTATTTTTTTCGGAATTTTCTTTCCCGGGTCGTGTTTCAACGGAATTCGGGACTAAAATTTTGTTTTCACTTTTTTGGCCTATCTCATCCCGTTTTCGCTAAAAATATTGCCGGGAAGAGGTTTTATAATTTTTTTAATTCTTTTACTATTTTTTTCGGAATTTTCTTTCCAGGGTCGAGTATGAACGGAATTCGGTAGTAAAATTTTGTTTTCACTTTTTCGGCCTATCTCATCCCGTTTTGACTAAAAATAATGCCGGGAAGAGGTATTATTATTTTTTGAAATTTTTTACTATTTTTTTCGGAATTTTCTTGCTCGGGTTGAGCATGAACGGAATTCGGGACAAAATTTTTTTTTTCTCTTTTTCGGCCAATATCATCCCGTTTTGGCGAAAAATAATGCCGGGAAGAGGTTTTAAAATTTTTAGAATTTTTTTACTATTTTTTTCGGAATTTTCTTTCCCGGGTCGAGTATGAGCGGAATTCGGGACGAAAATTTTATTTTCATTTTTTCGGCCTATCTCATCATGTTTTCGCTAAAAATATTGCCGGGAAGAGGTTTTATAATTTTTGAATTTTTTTACTATATTTTTCGGAATTTTTTGCCCGTGTCGAGCATGAACGGATTTCAGGACTAAAATTTTGTTTTCTCTTTTTCGGCTTATCTCATCCCGTTTTGAATAAAAATAATGCCGGGAAGAAATTTTATAATTTTTTTGAATTTTTTTACTATTTTTTTAGAAATTTTCTTGCCCGGGTCGAGCATGAACGGAATTCGGGAGTAAAATTTTGTTTTCTCCTTTTCGGCCTATCTCATCCTGTTTTAGCTAAAAATAATGCCGGGAAGAGGATTTCTAATTTTTTGAATTTTTTTACTATCTTTTTCCGAATTTTCTTGCCCGGGTCGAGTATGAACGAAATTCGGGACGATTATTTTGTTTTCATTTTTTCGGTCTGTCTCATCCCGTTTTTGCTAAAAATTATGCCGGGAGGAGGTTTTATAATTTTTTGAATGTTTTTACTATTTTTTTCGGAATTTTCTTTTCCGGGTCGTGTTTGAACGGAATTCGGGACTAAAATTTTGTTTTCACTTTTTCGGTCTATCTCTTCCCGTTTTCGCTAAAAATAATGCCGGGAAGAGGTTTTATAATTTTTTGAATTTTTTTACTATTTTTTTCAGAATTTTCTTGCCCGGGTCGAGCATGAACGGAATTCGGGACTAAACTTTTGTTTTCTCTTTTTCGGCCTCTATCATCCCGTTTTGGCCAAAAATAATGCCGGGAAGGGGTTTTATAATTTTTCGAATTTTGTACTATTTTTTTCGGAATTTTCTTTCCCGGGTCGTGTTTCAACGGAATTCGGGACTAAAATTTTGTTTTCACTTTTTTGGCCTATCTCATCCCGTTTTCGCTAAAAATATTGCCTGGAAGAGGTTTTATAATTTTTTTAATTCTTTTACTATTTTTTTCGGAATTTTCTTTCCGGGTCGAGTATGAACGGAATTCGGTAGTAAAATTTTGTTTTCACTTTTTCGGCCTATCTCATCCCATTTTGACTAAAAATAATGCCGGGAAGAGGTATTACAATTTTTTGAATTTTTTTACTATTTTTTTTGGAATTTTCTTGCTCGAGTAAGCACGAACGGAATTTGGGACAAAAATTTTGTTTTCTCTTTTTCAGCCTATCTAATCCCGTTTTCGCTAAAAATATTGCCGGGAAGACGTTTTATAATTTTTTTACTATTTTTTTAGAAATTTTCTTGCCCGGGTCGAGCATGAACGGAATTCGGGACAAAAATTTTGTTTTCTCTTTTTCGGCCTATCTCATCCTGCTTTGGCTAAAAATAATGCCGGGAAGAGGATTTATAATTTTTTGAATTTTTTTACTATTTTGGTCTGAATTTTCTTGCCCGGGTCGAGTATGAACGGAATTCGGGACGATTATTTTGTTTTCATTTTTTCGGTCTGTCTCATCCCGTTTTCGCAAAAAATAATGCCGGGAAGAGGTTTTATAATTTTTTGAATTTTTTTACTATTCTTTTCGAAATTTTCTTTCCCGGGTCGTGTTTGAACGGAATTCGGGACTAAAATTTTGTTTTCACTTTTTCGGCCTATCTCTACCCCGTTTTCGCTAAAAATAATGCTAGGATGAGGTTTTATAATTTTTTGAATTTTTTTACTATTTTTTTCGGAATTTTCTTGCCCGGGTCGAGCATGAACGGAATTCGGGACTAAACTTTTTGTTTTCTTTTTTTCGGCCTATATCATCCCGTTTTGGCCAAAAATAATGCCGGGAAGAGGTTTTATAATTTTTCGAATTTTTTAATATTTTTTTCGGAATTTTCTTGCCATGGACGAGCATGAACGGAATTCGGGACTAAAATTTTGTTTTCATTTTTTCGGCCTACATCATCCCGTTTTGACGAAAAATAATGCCGGGAAGAGGTTTTATAATTTTTGAATTCCTTTACTATTTTTTTCGGAATTTTCTTTCCCGGGTCGAGTATGAACGGAATTCGGTAGTAAAATTTTGTTTTCACTTTTTTGGCCTATCTCATCCCGTTTTGACTAAAAATAATGCCGGGAAGAGGTATTATAATTTTTTGAATTTTTTTACTATTTTTTTCAAAATTTTCTTGCCCGGGTTGAGCATGAACGGAGTTCGGGACTAAAATTTTTTTTTTCTCCTTTTCAGCCTATATCATCCCGTTTTGGCGAAAAATAATGCCGGTAAGAGCTTTTAAAATTTTTAGAATTTTTTTACTATTTTTTTCGGAAATTTCTTTCCCGGGTCGAGTATGAGCGAATTTCGGGACGAAAATTTTATTTTCATTTTTTCGGCCTATCGCATCATGTTTTCGCTAAAAATATTGTCGGGAAGAGGTTTTATAATTTTTGAATTTTTTTACCATATTTTTCGGAATTTTTTGCCCGTGTCGAGCATGAACGGATTTCAGGACTAAAATTTTGTTTTCTCTTTTTCGGCATATCTCATCCCGTTTTGACTAAAAATAATGCCAGGAAGAGGTTTTTTAATTTTTGGAATTTTTACTATTTTTTTCGGAATTTTCTTTCCCGGGTCGTGTTTCAACGGAATTCGGGACTAAAATTTTGTTTTCACTTTTTTTGCCTATCTCATCCCGTTTTCGCTAAAAATATTGCCGGGAAGAGGTTTTATAATTTTTTTAATTCTTTTACTATTTTTTTCGGAATTTTCTTTCCCCGGTCGAGTATGAACGGAATTCGGTAGTAAAATTTTGTTTTCTCTTTTTCGGCTTATCTCATCCCGTTTTGAATAAAAATAATGCCGGGAAGAAATTTTATAATTTTTTTGAATTTTTTTACTATTTTTTTAGAAATTTTCTTGCCCGGGTCGAGCATGATTACTATTTTTTTAGAAATTTTCTTGCCCGGGTCGAGCATGACGGAATTCGGGAGTAAAATTTTGTTTTCTCCTTTTCGGCCTATCTCATCCTGTTTTTAGCTAAAAATAATGCCGGGAAGAGGATTTCTAATTTTTTGAATTTTTTTACTATCTTTTTCCGAATTTTCTTGCCCGGGTCGAGTATGAACGAAATTCGGGACGATTATTTTGTTTTCATTTTTTCGGTCTGTCTCATCCCGTTTTTGCTAAAAATTATGCCAGGAGGAGGTTTTATAATTTTTTGAAAGTTTTTACTATTTTTTTCGGAATTTTCTTTTCCGGGTCGTGTTTGAACGGAATTCGGGACTAAAATTTTGTTTTCACTTTTTCGGTCTATCTCTTCCCGTTTTCGCTAAAAATAATGCCGGGAAGAGGTTTTATAATTGTTTGAATTTTTTTACTATTTTTTTCAGAATTTTCTTGCCCGGGTCGAGCATGAACGGAATTCGGGACTAAACTTTTGTTTTCTCTTTTTCGGCCTCTATCATCCCGTTTGGCCAAAAATAATGCCGGGAAGGGGTTTTATAATTTTTCGAATTTTTTTACTATTTTTTTCGGAATTTTCTTTCCCGGGTCGTGTTTCAACGGAATTCGGGACTAAAATTTTGTTTTCACTTTTTTGGCCTATCTCATCCCGTTTTCGCTAAAAATATTGCCCGGGAAGAGGTTTTATAATTTTTTTAATTCTTTTACTATTTTTTTCGGAATTTTCTTTCCCGGGTCGAGTATGAACGGAATTCGGTAGTAAAATTTTGTTTTTCACTTTTTCGGCCTATCTCATCCCATTTTGACTAAAAATAATGCCGGGAAGAGGTATTACAATTTTTTGAATTTTTTTACTATTTTTTTCGGAATTTTCTTGCCCGAGTAAGCACGAACGGAATTTGGGACAAAAATTTTTGTTTTCTCTTTTTCGGCCTATCTAATCCCGTTTTCGCTAAAAATATTGCCGGGAAGACGTTTTATAATTTTTTTACTATTTTTTTAGAAATTTTCTTGCCCGGGTCGAGCATGAACGGAATTCGGGACAAAAAATTTTGTTTTCTCTTTTTCGGCCTATCTCATCCTGCTTTGGCTAAAAATAATGCCGGGAAGAGGATTTATAATTTTTTGAATTTTTTTTACTATTTTGGTCTGAATTTTCTTGCCCGGGTCGAGTATGAACGGAATTCGGGACGATTATTTTGTTTTCATTTTTTCGGTCTGTCTCATCCCGTTTTCCGCAAAAAATAATGCCGGGAAGAGGTTTTATAATTTTTTGAATTTTTTTACTATTCTTTTCGAAATTTTCTTTCCCGGTCGTGTTTGAACGGAATTCGGGACTAAAATTTTGTTTTCACTTTTTCGGCCTATCTCTACCCCCGTTTTCGCTAAAAATAATGCTAGGATGAGGTTTTATAATTTTTTGAATTTTTTTACTATTTTTTTCGGAATTTTCTTGCCCGGGTCGAGCATGAACGGAATTCGGGACTAAACTTTTTGTTTTCTTTTTTTTCGGCCTATATCATCCCGTTTTGGCCAAAAATAATGCCGGGAGAGAGTTTTATAATTTTTTCGAATTTTTTAATATTTTTTTCGGAATTTTCTTGCCATGGACGAGCATGAACGGAATTCGGGACTAAAATTTTGTTTTCATTTTTTCGGCCTACATCATCCCGTTTTGACGAAAAATAATGCCGGGAAGAGGTTTTATAATTTTTTGAATTCCTTTACTATTTTTTTCCGGAATTTTCTTTCCCGGGTCGAGTATGAACGGAATTCGGTAGTAAAATTTTGTTTTCACTTTTTTGGCCTATCTCATCCCGTTTTGACTAAAAATAATGCCGGGAAGAGGTATTATAATTTTTTGAATTTTTTACTATTTTTTTCAAAATTTTCTTGCCCGGGTTGAGCATGAACGGAGTTCGGGACTAAAATTTTTTTTTTTCTCCTTTTCAGCCTATATCATCCCGTTTTGGCGAAAAATAATGCCGGTAAGAGCTTTATTTCTTTCCCGGGTCGAGTATGAGCGAATTTCGGGACGAAAATTTTATTTTCATTTTTTCGGCCTATCGCATCATGTTTTCGCTAAAAATATTGTCGGGAAGAGGTTTTATAATTTTTGAATTTTTTTACCATATTTTTCGGAATTTTTTGCCCGTGTCGAGCATGAACGGATTTCAGGACTAAAATTTTGTTTTCTCTTTTTCGGCATATCTCATCCCGTTTTGACTAAAAATAATGCCGGGAAGAGGTTTTTTAATTTTTGGAATTTTTACTATTTTTTTCGGAATTTTCTTTCCCGGGTCGTGTTTCAACGGAATTCGGGACTAAAATTTTGTTTTCACTTTTTTGGCCTATCTCATCCCGTTTTCGCTAAAAATATTGCCGGGAAGAGGTTTTATAATTTTTTTAATTCTTTTACTATTTTTTTCGGAATTTTCTTTCCCCGGTCGAGTATGAACGGAATTCGGTAGTAAAATTTTGTTTTCTCTTTTTCGGCTTATCTCATCCCGTTTTGAATAAAAATAATGCCGGGAAGAAATTTTATAATTTTTTTGAATTTTTTTACTATTTTTTTAGAAATTTTCTTGCCCGGGTCGAGCATGAACGGAATTCGGGAGTAAAATTTTGTTTTCTCCTTTTCGGCCTATCTCATCCTGTTTTAGCTAAAAATAATGCCGGGAAGAGGATTTCTAATTTTTTGAATTTTTTTACTATCTTTTTCCGAATTTTCTTGCCCGGGTCGAGTATGAACGAAATTCGGGACGATTATTTTGTTTTCATTTTTTCGGTCTGTCTCATCCCGTTTTTGCTAAAAATTATGCCGGGAGGAGGTTTTATAATTTTTTGAATGTTTTTACTATTTTTTTCGGAATTTTCTTTTCCGGGTCGTGTTTGAACGGAATTCGGGACTAAAATTTTGTTTTCACTTTTTCGGTCTATCTCTTCCCGTTTTCGCTAAAAATAATGCCGGGAAGAGGTTTTATAATTTTTTGAATTTTTTTACTATTTTTTTCAGAATTTTCTTGCCCGGGTCGAGCATGAACGGAATTCGGGACTAAACTTTTGTTTTCTCTTTTTCGGCCTCTATCATCCCGTTTTGGCCAAAAATAATGCCGGGAAGGGGTTTTATAATTTTTCGAATTTTTTTACTATTTTTTTCGGAATTTTCTTTCCCGGGTCGTGTTTCAACGGAATTCGGGACTAAAATTTTGTTTTCACTTTTTTGGCCTATCTCATCCCGTTTTCGCTAAAAATATTGCCGGGAAGAGGTTTTATAATTTTTTTAATTCTTTTACTATTTTTTTCGGAATTTTCTTTCCCGGGTCGAGTATGAACGGAATTCGGTAGTAAAATTTTGTTTTCACTTTTTCGGCCTATCTCATCCCATTTTGACTAAAAATAATGCCGGGAAGAGGTATTACAATTTTTTGAATTTTTTTACTATTTTTTTCGGAATTTTCTTGCCCGAGTAAGCACGAACGGAATTTGGGACAAAAATTTTGTTTTCTCTTTTTCGGCCTATCTAATCCCGTTTTCGCTAAAAATATTGCCGGGAAGACGTTTTATAATTTTTTTACTATTTTTTTAGAAATTTTCTTGCCCGGGTCGAGCATGAACGGAATTCGGGACAAAAATTTTGTTTTCTCTTTTTCGGCCTATCTCATCCTGCTTTGGCTAAAAATAATGCCGGGAAGAGGATTTATAATTTTTTGAATTTTTTTACTATTTTGGTCTGAATTTTCTTGCCCGGGTCGAGTATGAACGGAATTCGGGACGATTATTTTGTTTTCATTTTTTCGGTCTGTCTCATCCCGTTTTCGCAAAAAATAATGCCGGGAAGAGGTTTTATCATTTTTTGAATTTTTTTACTATTCTTTTCGAAATTTTCTTTCCCGGGTCGTGTTTGAACGGAATTCGGGACTAAAATTTTGTTTTCACTTTTTCGGCCTATCTCTACCCCGTTTTCGCTAAAAATAATGCTAGGATGAGGTTTTATAATTTTTTGAATTTTTTTACTATTTTTTTCGGAATTTTCTTGCCCGGGTCGAGCATGAACGGAATTCGGGACTAAACTTTTTGTTTTCTTTTTTTCGGCCTATATCATCCCGTTTTGGCCAAAAATAATGCCGGGAAGAGGTTTTATAATTTTTCGAATTTTTTAATATTTTTTTCGGAATTTTCTTGCCATGGACGAGCATGAACGGAATTCGGGACTAAAATTTTGTTTTCATTTTTTCGGCCTACATCATCCCGTTTTGACGAAAAATAATGCCGGGAAGAGGTTTTATAATTTTTTGAATTCCTTTACTATTTTTTTCGGAATTTTCTTTCCCGGGTCGAGTATGAACGGAATTCGGTAGTAAAATTTTGTTTTCACTTTTTTGGCCTATCTCATCCCGTTTTGACTAAAAATAATGCCGGGAAGAGGTATTATAATTTTTTGAATTTTTTTACTATTTTTTTAAAAATTTTCTTGCCCGGGTTGAGCATGAACGGAGTTCGGGACTAAAATTTTTTTTTTCTCCTTTTCAGCCTATATCATCCCGTTTTGGCGAAAAATAATGCCGGTAAGAGGTTTTAAAATTTTTAGAATTTTTTTACTATTTTTTTCGGAAATTTCTTTCCCGGGTCGAGTATGAGCGAATTTCGGGACGAAAATTTTATTTTCATTTTTTCGGCCTATCGCATCATGTTTTCGCTAAAAATATTGTCGGGAAGAGGTTTTATAATTTTTGAATTTTTTTACCATATTTTTCGGAATTTTTTGCCCGTGTCGAGCATGAACGGATTTCAGGACTAAAATTTTGTTTTCTCTTTTTCGGCATATCTCATCCCGTTTTGACTAAAAATAATGCCGGGAAGAGGTTTTTTAATTTTTGGAATTTTTACTATTTTTTTCGGAATTTTCTTTCCCGGGTCGTGTTTCAACGGAATTCGGGACTAAAATTTTGTTTTCACTTTTTTGGCCTATCTCATCCCGTTTTCGCTAAAAATATTGCCGGGAAGAGGTTTTATAATTTTTTTAATTCTTTTACTATTTTTTTCGGAATTTTCTTTCCCCGGTCGAGTATGAACGGAATTCGGTAGTAAAATTTTGTTTTCTCTTTTTCGGCTTATCTCATCCCGTTTTGAATAAAAATAATGCCGGGAAGAAATTTTATAATTTTTTTGAATTTTTTTACTATTTTTTTAGAAATTTTCTTGCCCGGGTCGAGCATGAACGGAATTCGGGAGTAAAATTTTGTTTTCTCCTTTTCGGCCTATCTCATCCTGTTTTAGCTAAAAATAATGCCGGGAAGAGGATTTCTAATTTTTTGAATTTTTTTACTATCTTTTTCCGAATTTTCTTGCCCGGGTCGAGTATGAACGAAATTCGGGACGATTATTTTGTTTTCATTTTTTCGGTCTGTCTCATCCCGTTTTTGCTAAAAATTATGCCGGGAGGAGGTTTTATAATTTTTTGAATGTTTTTACTATTTTTTTCGGAATTTTCTTTTCCGGGTCGTGTTTGAACGGAATTCGGGACTAAAATTTTGTTTTCACTTTTTCGGTCTATCTCTTCCCGTTTTCGCTAAAAATAATGCCGGGAAGAGGTTTTATAATTTTTTGAATTTTTTTACTATTTTTTTCAGAATTTTCTTGCCCGGGTCGAGCATGAACGGAATTCGGGACTAAACTTTTGTTTTCTCTTTTTCGGCCTCTATCATCCCGTTTTGGCCAAAAATAATGCCGGGAAGGGGTTTTATAATTTTTCGAATTTTTTTACTATTTTTTTCGGAATTTTCTTTCCCGGGTCGTGTTTCAACGGAATTCGGGACTAAAATTTTGTTTTCACTTTTTTGGCCTATCTCATCCCGTTTTCGCTAAAAATATTGCCGGGAAGAGGTTTTATAATTTTTTTAATTCTTTTACTATTTGTTTCGGAATTTTCTTTCCCGGGTCGAGTATGAACGGAATTCGGTAGTAAAATTTTGTTTTCACTTTTTCGGCCTATCTCATCCCATTTTGACTAAAAATAATGCCGGGAAGAGGTATTACAATTTTTTGAATTTTTTTACTATTTTTTTCGGAATTTTCTTGCCCGAGTAAGCACGAACGGAATTTGGGACAAAAATTTTGTTTTCTCTTTTTCGGCCTATCTAATCCCGTTTTCGCTAAAAATATTGCCGGGAAGACGTTTTATAATTTTTTTACTATTTTTTTAGAAATTTTCTTGCCCGGGTCGAGCATGAACGGAATTCGGGACAAAAATTTTGTTTTCTCTTTTTCGGCCTATCTCATCCTGCTTTGGCTAAAAATAATGCCGGGAAGAGGATTTATAATTTTTTGAATTTTTTTACTATTTTGGTCTGAATTTTCTTGCCCGGGTCGAGTATGAACGGAATTCGGGACGATTATTTTGTTTTCATTTTTTCGGTCTGTCTCAACCCGTTTTCGCAAAAAATAATGCCGGGAAGAGGTTTTATAATTTTTTGAATTTTTTTACTATTCTTTTCGAAATTTTCTTTCCCGGGTCGTGTTTGAACGGAATTCGGGACTAAAATTTTGTTTTCACTTTTTCGGCCTATCTCTACCCCGTTTTCGCTAAAAATAATGCTAGGATGAGGTTTTATAATTTTTTGAATTTTTTTACTATTTTTTTCGGAATTTTCTTGCCCGGGTCGAGCATGAACGGAATTCGGGACTAAACTTTTTGTTTTCTTTTTTTCGGCCTATATCATCCCGTTTTGGCCAAAAATAATGCCGGGAAGAGGTTTTATAATTTTTCGAATTTTTTAATATTTTTTTCGGAATTTTCTTGCCATGGACGAGCATGAACGGAATTCGGGACTAAAATTTTGTTTTCATTTTTTCGGCCTACATCATCCCGTTTTGACGAAAAATAATGCCGGGAAGAGGTTTTATAATTTTTTGAATTCCTTTACTATTTTTTTCGGAATTTTCTTTCCCGGGTCGAGTATGAACGGAATTCGGTAGTAAAATTTTGTTTTCACTTTTTTGGCCTATCTCATCCCGTTTTGACTAAAAATAATGCCGGGAAGAGGTATTATAATTTTTTGAATTTTTTTACTATTTTTTTCAAAATTTTCTTGCCCGGGTTGAGCATGAACGGAGTTCGGGACTAAAATTTTTTTTTTCTCCTTTTCAGCCTATATCATCCCGTTTTGGCGAAAAATAATGCCGGTAAGAGGTTTTAAAATTTTTAGAATTTTTTTACTATTTTTTTCGGAAATTTCTTTCCCGGGTCGAGTATGAGCGAATTTCGGGACGAAAATTTTATTTTCATTTTTTCGGCCTATCGCATCATGTTTTCGCTAAAAATATTGTCGGGAAGAGGTTTTATAATTTTTGAATTTTTTTACCATATTTTTCGGAATTTTTTGCCCGTGTCGAGCATGAACGGATTTCAGGACTAAAATTTTGTTTTTTCTTTTTCGGCATATCTCATCCCGTTTTGACTAAAAATAATGCCGGGAAGAGGTTTTTTAATTTTTGGAATTTTTACTATTTTTTTCGGAATTTTCTTTCCCGGGTCGTGTTTCAACGGAATTCGGGACTAAAATTTTGTTTTCACTTTTTTGGCCTATCTCATCCCGTTTTCGCTAAAAATATTGCCGGGAAGAGGTTTTATAATTTTTTTAATTCTTTTACTATTTTTTTCGGAATTTTCTTTCCCCGGTCGAGTATGAACGGAATTCGGTAGTAAAATTTTGTTTTCTCTTTTTCGGCTTATCTCATCCCGTTTTGAATAAAAATAATGCCGGGAAGAAATTTTATAATTTTTTTGAATTTTTGTACTATTTTTTTAGAAATTTTCTTGCCCGGGTCGAGCATGAACGGAATTCGGGAGTAAAATTTTGTTTTCTCCTTTTCGGCCTATCTCATCCTGTTTTAGCTAAAAATAATGCCGGGAAGAGGATTTCTAATTTTTTGATTTTTTTTACTATCTTTTTCCGAATTTTCTTGCCCGGGTCGAGTATGAACGAAATTCGGGACGATTATTTTGTTTTCATTTTTTCGGTCTGTCTCATCCCGTTTTTGCTAAAAATTATGCCGGGAGGAGGTTTTATAATTTTTTGAATGTTTTTACTATTTTTTTCGGAATTTTCTTTTCCGGGTCGTGTTTGAACGGAATTCGGGACTAAAATTTTGTTTTCACTTTTTCGGTCTATCTCTTCCCGTTTTCGCTAAAAATAATGCCGGGAAGAGGTTTTATAATTTTTTGAATTTTTTTACTATTTTTTTCAGAATTTTCTTGCCCGGGTCGAGCATGAACGGAATTCGGGACTAAACTTTTGTTTTCTCTTTTTCGGCCTCTATCATCCCGTTTTGGCCAAAAATAATGCCGGGAAGGGGTTTTATAATTTTTCGAATTTTTTTACTATTTTTTTCGGAATTTTCTTTCCCGGGTCGTGTTTCAACGGAATTCGGGACTAAAATTTTGTTTTCACTTTTTTGGCCTATCTCATCTCGTTTTCGCTAAAAATATTGCCGGGAAGAGGTTTTATAATTTTTTTAATTCTTTTACTATTTTTTTCGGAATTTTCTTTCCCGGGTCGAGTATGAACGGAATTCGGTAGTAAAATTTTGTTTTCACTTTTTCGGCCTATCTCATCCCATTTTGACTAAAAATAATGCCGGGAAGAGGTATTACAATTTTTTGAATTTTTTTACTATTTTTTTCGGAATTTTCTTGCCCGAGTAAGCACGAACGGAATTTGGGACAAAAATTTTGTTTTCTCTTTTTCGGCCTATCTAATCCCGTTTTCGCTAAAAGTATTGCCGGGAAGACGTTTTATAATTTTTTTACTATTTTTTTAGAAATTTTCTTGCCCGGGTCGAGCATGAACGGAATTCGGGACAAAAATTTTGTTTTCTCTTTTTCGGCCTATCTCATCCTGCTTTGGCTAAAAATAATGCCGGGAAGAGGATTTATAATTTTTTGAATTTTTTTACTATTTTGGTCTGAATTTTCTTGCCCGGGTCGAGTATGAACGGAATTCGGGACGATTATTTTGTTTTCATTTTTTCGGTCTGTCTCATCCCGTTTTCGCAAAAAATAATGCCGGGAAGAGGTTTTATAATTTTTTGAATTTTTTTACTATTCTTTTCGAAATTTTCTTTCCCGGGTCGTGTTTGAACGGAATTCGGGACTAAAATTTTGTTTTCACTTTTTCGGCCTATCTCTACCCCGTTTTCGCTAAAAATAATGCTAGGATGAGGTTTTATAATTTTTTGAATTTTTTTACTATTTTTTTCGGAATTTTCTTGCCCGGGTCGAGCATGAACGGAATTCGGGACTAAACTTTTTGTTTTCTTTTTTTCGGCCTATATCATCCCGTTTTGGCCAAAAATAATGCCGGGAAGAGGTTTTATAATTTTTCGAATTTTTTAATATTTTTTTCGGAATTTTCTTGCCATGGACGAGCATGAACGGAATTCGGGACTAAAATTTTGTTTTCATTTTTTCGGCCTACATCATCCCGTTTTGACGAAAAATAATGCCGGGAAGAGGTTTTATAATTTTTTGAATTCCTTTACTATTTTTTTCGGAATTTTCTTTCCCGGGTCGAGTATGAACGGAATTCGGTAGTAAAATTTTGTTTTCACTTTTTTGGCCTATCTCATCCCGTTTTGACTAAAAATAATGCCGGGAAGAGGTATTATAATTTTTTGAATTTTTTTACTATTTTTTTCAAAATTTTCTTGCCCGGGTTGAGCATGAACGGAGTTCGGGACTAAAATTTTTTTTTTCTCCTTTTCAGCCTATATCATCCCGTTTTGGCGAAAAATAATGCCGGTAAGAGGTTTTAAAATTTTTAGAATTTTTTTACTATTTTTTTCGGAAATTTCTTTCCCGGGTCGAGTATGAGCGAATTTCGGGACGAAAATTTTATTTTCATTTTTTCGGCCTATCGCATCATGTTTTCGCTAAAAATATTGTCGGGAAGAGGTTTTATAATTTTTGAATTTTTTTACCATATTTTTCGGAATTTTTTGCCCGTGTCGAGCATGAACGGATTTCAGGACTAAAATTTTGTTTTCTCTTTTTCGGCATATCTCATCCCGTTTTGACTAAAAATAATGCCGGGAAGAGGTTTTTTAATTTTTTGAATTTTTTTACTATTTTTTTCGGAATTTTCTTTCCCGGGTCGTGTTTCAACGGAATTCGGGACTAAAATTTTGTTTTCACTTTTTTGGCCTATCTCATCCCGTTTTCGCTAAAAATATTGCCGGGAAGAGGTTTTATAATTTTTTTAATTCTTTTACTATTTTTTTCGGAATTTTCTTTCCCGGGTCGAGTATGAACGGAATTCGGTAGTAAAATTTTGTTTTCACTTTTTCGGCCTATCTCATCCCGTTTTGACTAAAAATAATGCCGGGAAGAGGTATTATTATTTTTTGAAATTTTTTACTATTTTTTTCGGAATTTTCTTGCTCGGGTTGAGCATGAACGGAATTCGGGACAAAATTTTTTTTTCTCTTTTTCGGCCAATATCATCCCGTTTTGGCGAAAAATAATGCCGGGAAGAGGTTTTAAAATTTTTAGAATTTTTTTACTATTTTTTTCGGAATTTTCTTTCCCGGGTCGAGTATGAGCGGAATTCGGGACGAAAATTTTATTTTCATTTTTTCGGCCTATCTCATCATGTTTTCGCTAAAAATATTGCCGGGAAGAGGTTTTATAATTTTTGAATTTTTTTACTATATTTTTCGGAATTTTTTGCCCGTGTCGAGCATGAACGGATTTCAGGACTAAAATTTTGTTTTCTCTTTTTCGGCTTATCTCATCCCGTTTTGAATAAAAATAATGCCGGGAAGAAATTTTATAATTTTTTTGAATTTTTTTACTATTTTTTTAGAAATTTTCTTGCCCGGGTCGAGCATGAACGGAATTCGGGAGTAAAATTTTGTTTTCTCCTTTTCGGCCTATCTCATCCTGTTTTAGCTAAAAATAATGCCGGGAAGAGGATTTCTAATTTTTTGAATTTTTTTACTATCTTTTTCCGAATTTTCTTGCCCGGGTCGAGTATGAACGAAATTCGGGACGATTATTTTGTTTTCATTTTTTCGGTCTGTCTCATCCCGTTTTTGCTAAAAATTATGCCGGGAGGAGGTTTTATAATTTTTTGAATGTTTTTACTATTTTTTTCGGAATTTTCTTTTCCGGGTCGTGTTTGAACGGAATTCGGGACTAAAATTTTGTTTTCACTTTTTCGGTCTATCTCTTCCCGTTTTCGCTAAAAATAATGCCGGGAAGAGGTTTTATAATTTTTTGAATTTTTTTACTATTTTTTTCAGAATTTTCTTGCCCGGGTCGAGCATGAACGGAATTCGGGACTAAACTTTTGTTTTCTCTTTTTCGGCCTCTATCATCCTGTTTTGGCCAAAAATAATGCCGGGAAGGGGTTTTATAATTTTTCGAATTTTTTTACTATTTTTTTCGGAATTTTCTTTCCCGGGTCGTGTTTCAACGGAATTCGGGACTAAAATTTTGTTTTCACTTTTTTGGCCTATCTCATCCCGTTTTCGCTAAAAATATTGCCGGGAAGAGGTTTTATAATTTTTTTAATTCTTTTACTATTTTTTTCGGAATTTTCTTTCCCGGGTCGAGTATGAACGGAATTCGGTAGTAAAATTTTGTTTTCACTTTTTCGGCCTATCTCATCCCATTTTGACTAAAAATAATGCCGGGAAGAGGTATTACAATTTTTTGAATTTTTTTACTATTTTTTTCGGAATTTTCTTGCCCGAGTAAGCACGAACGGAATTTGGGACAAAAATTTTGTTTTCTCTTTTTCGGCCTATCTAATCCCGTTTTCGCTAAAAATATTGCCGGGAAGACGTTTTATAATTTTTTTACTATTTTTTTAGAAATTTTCTTGCCCGGGTCGAGCATGAACGGAATTCGGGACAAAAATTTTGTTTTCTCTTTTTCGGCCTATCTCATCCTGCTTTGGCTAAAAATAATGCCGGGAAGAGGATTTATAATTTTTTGAATTTTTTTACTATTTTGGTCTGAATTTTCTTGCCCGGGTCGAGTATGAACGGAATTCGGGACGATTATTTTGTTTTCATTTTTTCGGTCTGTCTCATCCCGTTTTCGCAAAAAATAATGCCGGGAAGAGGTTTTATAATTTTTTGAATTTTTTTACTATTCTTTTCGAAATTTTCTTTCCCGGGTCGTGTTTGAACGGAATTCGGGACTAAAATTTTGTTTTCACTTTTTCGGCCTATCTCTACCCCGTTTTCGCTAAAAATAATGCTAGGATGAGGTTTTATAATTTTTTGAATTTTTTTACTATTTTTTTCGGAATTTTCTTGCCCGGGTCGAGCATGAACGGAATTCGGGACTAAACTTTTGGTTTTCTTTTTTTCGGCCTATATCATCCCGTTTTGGCCAAAAATAATGCCGGGAAGAGGTTTTATAATTTTTCGAATTTTTTAATATTTTTTTCGGAATTTTCTTGCCATGGACGAGCATGAACGGAATTCGGGACTAAAATTTTGTTTTCATTTTTTCGGCCTACATCATCCCGTTTTGACGAAAAATAATGCCGGGAAGAGGTTTTATAATTTTTTGAATTCCTTTACTATTTTTTTCGGAATTTTCTTTCCCGGGTCGAGTATGAACGGAATTCGGTAGTAAAATTTTGTTTTCACTTTTTTGGCCTATCTCATCCCGTTTTGACTAAAAATAATGCCTGGAAGAGGTATTATAATTTTTTGAATTTTTTTACTATTTTTTTCAAAATTTTCTTGCCCGGGTTGAGCATGAACGGAGTTCGGGACTAAAATTTTTTTTTTCTCCTTTTCAGCCTATATCATCCCGTTTTGGCGAAAAATAATGCCGGTAAGAGGTTTTAAAATTTTTAGAATTTTTTTACTATTTTTTTCGGAATTTTCTTTCCCGGGTCGAGTATGAGCGGAATTCGGGACGAAAATTTTATTTTCATTTTTTCGGCCTATCTCATCATGTTTTCGCTAAAAATATTGCCGGGAAGAGGTTTTATAATTTTTGAATTTTTTTACTATATTTTTCGGAATTTTTTGCCCGTGTCGAGCATGAACGGATTTCAGGACTAAAATTTTGTTTTCTCTTTTTCGGCTTATCTCATCCCGTTTTGAATAAAAATAATGCCGGGAAGAAATTTTATAATTTTTTTGAATTTTTTTACTATTTTTTTAGAAATTTTCTTGCCCGGGTCGAGCATGAACGGAATTCGGGAGTAAAATTTTGTTTTCTACTTTTCGGCCTATCTCATCCTGTTTTAGCTAAAAATAATGCCGGGAAGAGGATTTCTAATTTTTTGAATTTTTTTACTATCTTTTTCCGAATTTTCTTGCCCGGGTCGAGTATGAACGAAATTCGGGACGATTATTTTGTTTTCATTTTTTCGGTCTGTCTCATCCCGTTTTTGCTAAAAATTATGCCGGGAGGAGGTTTTATAATTTTTTGAATGTTTTTACTATTTTTTTCGGAATTTTCTTTTCCGGGTCGTGTTTGAACGGAATTCGGGACTAAAATTTTGTTTTCACTTTTTCGGTCTATCTCTTCCCGTTTTCGCTAAAAATAATGCCGGGAAGAGGTTTTATAATTTTTTGAATTTTTTTACTATTTTTTTCAGAATTTTCTTGCCCGGGTCGAGCATGAACGGAATTCGGGACTAAACTTTTGTTTTCTCTTTTTCGGCCTCTATCATCCCGTTTTGGCCAAAAATAATGCCGGGAAGGGGTTTTATAATTTTTCGAATTTTTTTACTATTTTTTTCGGAATTTTCTTTCCCGGGTCGTGTTTCAACGGAATTCGGGACTAAAATTTTGTTTTCACTTTTTTGGCCTATCTCATCCCGTTTTCGCTAAAAATATTGCCGGGAAGAGGTTTTATAATTTTTTTAATTCTTTTACTATTTTTTTCGGAATTTTCTTTCCCGGGTCGAGTATGAACGGAATTCGGTAGTAAAATTTTGTTTTCACTTTTTCGGCCTATCTCATCCCATTTTGACTAAAAATAATGCCGGGAAGAGGTATTACAATTTTTTGAATTTTTTTACTATTTTTTTCGGAATTTTCTTGCCCGAGTAAGCACGAACGGAATTTGGGACAAAAATTTTGTTTTCTCTTTTTCGGCCTATCTAATCCCGTTTTCGCTAAAAATATTGCCGGGAAGACGTTTTATAATTTTTTTACTATTTTTTTAGAAATTTTCTTGCCCGGGTCGAGCATGAACGGAATTCGGGACAAAAATTTTGTTTTCTCTTTTTCGGCCTATCTCATCCTGCTTTGGCTAAAAATAATGCCGGGAAGAGGATTTATAATTTTTTGAATTTTTTTACTATTTTGGTCTGAATTTTCTTGCCCGGGTCGAGTATGAACGGAATTCGGGACGATTATTTTGTTTTCATTTTTTCGGTCTGTCTCATCCCGTTTTCGCAAAAAATAATGCCGGGAAGAGGTTTTATAATTTTTTGAATTTTTTTACTATTCTTTTCGAAATTTTCTTTCCCGGGTCGTGTTTGAACGGAATTCGGGACTAAAATTTTGTTTTCACTTTTTCGGCCTATCTCTACCCCGTTTTCGCTAAAAATAATGCTAGGATGAGGTTTTATAATTTTTTGAATTTTTTTACTATTTTTTTCGGAATTTTCTTGCCCGGGTCGAGCATGAACGGAATTCGGGACTAAACTTTTGGTTTTCTTTTTTTCGGCCTATATCATCCCGTTTTGGCCAAAAATAATGCCGGGAAGAGGTTTTATAATTTTTCGAATTTTTTAATATTTTTTTCGGAATTTTCTTGCCATGGACGAGCATGAACGGAATTCGGGACTAAAATTTTGTTTTCATTTTTTCGGCCTACATCATCCCGTTTTGACGAAAAATAATGCCGGGAAGAGGTTTTATAATTTTTTGAATTCCTTTACTATTTTTTTCGGAATTTTCTTTCCCGGGTCGAGTATGAACGGAATTCGGTAGTAAAATTTTGTTTTCACTTTTTTGGCCTATCTCATCCCGTTTTGACTAAAAATAATGCCTGGAAGAGGTATTATAATTTTTTGAATTTTTTTACTATTTTTTTCAAAATTTTCTTGCCCGGGTTGAGCATGAACGGAGTTCGGGACTAAAATTTTTTTTTTCTCCTTTTCAGCCTATATCATCCCGTTTTGGCGAAAAATAATGCCGGTAAGAGGTTTTAAAATTTTTAGAATTTTTTTACTATTTTTTTCGGAATTTTCTTTCCCGGGTCGAGTATGAGCGGAATTCGGGACGAAAATTTTATTTTCATTTTTTCGGCCTATCTCATCATGTTTTCGCTAAAAATATTGCCGGGAAGAGGTTTTATAATTTTTGAATTTTTTTACTATATTTTTCGGAATTTTTTGCCCGTGTCGAGCATGAACGGATTTCAGGACTAAAATTTTGTTTTCTCTTTTTCGGCTTATCTCATCCCGTTTTGAATAAAAATAATGCCGGGAAGAAATTTTATAATTTTTTTGAATTTTTTTACTATTTTTTTAGAAATTTTCTTGCCCGGGTCGAGCATGAACGGAATTCGGGAGTAAAATTTTGTTTTCTACTTTTCGGCCTATCTCATCCTGTTTTAGCTAAAAATAATGCCGGGAAGAGGATTTCTAATTTTTTGAATTTTTTTACTATCTTTTTCCGAATTTTCTTGCCCGGGTCGAGTATGAACGAAATTCGGGACGATTATTTTGTTTTCATTTTTTCGGTCTGTCTCATCCCGTTTTTGCTAAAAATTATGCCGGGAGGAGGTTTTATAATTTTTTGAATGTTTTTACTATTTTTTTCGGAATTTTCTTTTCCGGGTCGTGTTTGAACGGAATTCGGGACTAAAATTTTGTTTTCACTTTTTCGGTCTATCTCTTCCCGTTTTCGCTAAAAATAATGCCGGGAAGAGGTTTTATAATTTTTTGAATTTTTTTACTATTTTTTTCAGAATTTTCTTGCCCGGGTCGAGCATGAACGGAATTCGGGACTAAACTTTTGTTTTCTCTTTTTCGGCCTCTATCATCCCGTTTTGGCCAAAAATAATGCCGGGAAGGGGTTTTATAATTTTTCGAATTTTTTTACTATTTTTTTCGGAATTTTCTTTCCCGGGTCGTGTTTCAACGGAATTCGGGACTAAAATTTTGTTTTCACTTTTTTGGCCTATCTCATCCCGTTTTCGCTAAAAATATTGCCGGGAAGAGGTTTTATAATTTTTTTAATTCTTTTACTATTTTTTTCGGAATTTTCTTTCCCGGGTCGAGTATGAACGGAATTCGGTAGTAAAATTTTGTTTTCACTTTTTCGGCCTATCTCATCCCATTTTGACTAAAAATAATGCCGGGAAGAGGTATTACAATTTTTTGAATTTTTTTACTATTTTTTTCGGAATTTTCTTGCCCGAGTAAGCACGAACGGAATTTGGGACAAAAATTTTGTTTTCTCTTTTTCGGCCTATCTAATCCCGTTTTCGCTAAAAATATTGCCGGGAAGACGTTTTATAATTTTTTTACTATTTTTTTAGAAATTTTCTTGCCCGGGTCGAGCATGAACGGAATTCGGGACAAAAATTTTGTTTTCTCTTTTTCGGCCTATCTCATCCTGCTTTGGCTAAAAATAATGCCGGGAAGAGGATTTATAATTTTTTGAATTTTTTTACTATTTTGGTCTGAATTTTCTTGCCCGGGTCGAGTATGAACGGAATTCGGGACGATTATTTTGTTTTCATTTTTTCGGTCTGTCTCATCCCGTTTTCGCAAAAAATAATGCCGGGAAGAGGTTTTATAATTTTTTGAATTTTTTTACTATTCTTTTCGAAATTTTCTTTCCCGGGTCGTGTTTGAACGGAATTCGGGACTAAAATTTTGTTTTCACTTTTTCGGCCTATCTCTACCCCGTTTTCGCTAAAAATAATGCTAGGATGAGGTTTTATAATTTTTTGAATTTTTTTACTATTTTTTTCGGAATTTTCTTGCCCGGGTCGAGCATGAACGGAATTCGGGACTAAACTTTTGGTTTTCTTTTTTTCGGCCTATATCATCCCGTTTTGGCCAAAAATAATGCCGGGAAGAGGTTTTATAATTTTTCGAATTTTTTAATATTTTTTTCGGAATTTTCTTGCCATGGACGAGCATGAACGGAATTCGGGACTAAAATTTTGTTTTCATTTTTTCGGCCTACATCATCCCGTTTTGACGAAAAATAATGCCGGGAAGAGGTTTTATAATTTTTTGAATTCCTTTACTATTTTTTTCGGAATTTTCTTTCCCGGGTCGAGTATGAACGGAATTCGGTAGTAAAATTTTGTTTTCACTTTTTTGGCCTATCTCATCCCGTTTTGACTAAAAATAATGCCTGGAAGAGGTATTATAATTTTTTGAATTTTTTTACTATTTTTTTCAAAATTTTCTTGCCCGGGTTGAGCATGAACGGAGTTCGGGACTAAAATTTTTTTTTTCTCCTTTTCAGCCTATATCATCCCGTTTTGGCGAAAAATAATGCCGGTAAGAGGTTTTAAAATTTTTAGAATTTTTTTACTATTTTTTTCGGAATTTTCTTTCCCGGGTCGAGTATGAGCGGAATTCGGGACGAAAATTTTATTTTCATTTTTTCGGCCTATCTCATCATGTTTTCGCTAAAAATATTGCCGGGAAGAGGTTTTATAATTTTTGAATTTTTTTACTATATTTTTCGGAATTTTTTGCCCGTGTCGAGCATGAACGGATTTCAGGACTAAAATTTTGTTTTCTCTTTTTCGGCTTATCTCATCCCGTTTTGAATAAAAATAATGCCGGGAAGAAATTTTATAATTTTTTTGAATTTTTTTACTATTTTTTTAGAAATTTTCTTGCCCGGGTCGAGCATGAACGGAATTCGGGAGTAAAATTTTGTTTTCTACTTTTCGGCCTATCTCATCCTGTTTTAGCTAAAAATAATGCCGGGAAGAGGATTTCTAATTTTTTGAATTTTTTTACTATCTTTTTCCGAATTTTCTTGCCCGGGTCGAGTATGAACGAAATTCGGGACGATTATTTTGTTTTCATTTTTTCGGTCTGTCTCATCCCGTTTTTGCTAAAAATTATGCCGGGAGGAGGTTTTATAATTTTTTGAATGTTTTTACTATTTTTTTCGGAATTTTCTTTTCCGGGTCGTGTTTGAACGGAATTCGGGACTAAAATTTTGTTTTCACTTTTTCGGTCTATCTCTTCCCGTTTTCGCTAAAAATAATGCCGGGAAGAGGTTTTATAATTTTTTGAATTTTTTTACTATTTTTTTCAGAATTTTCTTGCCCGGGTCGAGCATGAACGGAATTCGGGACTAAACTTTTGTTTTCTCTTTTTCGGCCTCTATCATCCCGTTTTGGCCAAAAATAATGCCGGGAAGGGGTTTTATAATTTTTCGAATTTTTTTACTATTTTTTTCGGAATTTTCTTTCCCGGGTCGTGTTTCAACGGAATTCGGGACTAAAATTTTGTTTTCACTTTTTTGGCCTATCTCATCCCGTTTTCGCTAAAAATATTGCCGGGAAGAGGTTTTATAATTTTTTTAATTCTTTTACTATTTTTTTCGGAATTTTCTTTCCCGGGTCGAGTATGAACGGAATTCGGTAGTAAAATTTTGTTTTCACTTTTTCGGCCTATCTCATCCCATTTTGACTAAAAATAATGCCGGGAAGAGGTATTACAATTTTTTGAATTTTTTTACTATTTTTTTCGGAATTTTCTTGCCCGAGTAAGCACGAACGGAATTTGGGACAAAAATTTTGTTTTCTCTTTTTCGGCCTATCTAATCCCGTTTTCGCTAAAAATATTGCCGGGAAGACGTTTTATAATTTTTTTACTATTTTTTTAGAAATTTTCTTGCCCGGGTCGAGCATGAACGGAATTCGGGACAAAAATTTTGTTTTCTCTTTTTCGGCCTATCTCATCCTGCTTTGGCTAAAAATAATGCCGGGAAGAGGATTTATAATTTTTTGAATTTTTTTACTATTTTGGTCTGAATTTTCTTGCCCGGGTCGAGTATGAACGGAATTCGGGACGATTATTTTGTTTTCATTTTTTCGGTCTGTCTCATCCCGTTTTCGCAAAAAATAATGCCGGGAAGAGGTTTTATAATTTTTTGAATTTTTTTACTATTCTTTTCGAAATTTTCTTTCCCGGGTCGTGTTTGAACGGAATTCGGGACTAAAATTTTGTTTTCACTTTTTCGGCCTATCTCTACCCCGTTTTCGCTAAAAATAATGCTAGGATGAGGTTTTATAATTTTTTGAATTTTTTTACTATTTTTTTCGGAATTTTCTTGCCCGGGTCGAGCATGAACGGAATTCGGGACTAAACTTTTTGTTTTCTTTTTTTCGGCCTATATCATCCCGTTTTGGCCAAAAATAATGCCGGGAAGAGGTTTTATAATTTTTCGAATTTTTTAATATTTTTTTCGGAATTTTCTTGCCATGGACGAGCATGAACGGAATTCGGGACTAAAATTTTGTTTTCATTTTTTCGGCCTACATCATCCCGTTTTGACGAAAAATAATGCCGGGAAGAGGTTTTATAATTTTTTGAATTCCTTTACTATTTTTTTCGAAATTTTCTTTCCCGGGTCGAGTATGAACGGAATTCGGTAGTAAAATTTTGTTTTCACTTTTTTGGCCTATCTCATCCCGTTTTGACTAAAAATAATGCCTGGAAGAGGTATTATAATTTTTTGAATTTTTTTACTATTTTTTTCAAAATTTTCTTGCCCGGGTTGAGCATGAACGGAGTTCGGGACTAAAATTTTTTTTTTCTCCTTTTCAGCCTATATCATCCCGTTTTGGCGAAAAATAATGCCGGTAAGAGGTTTTAAAATTTTTAGAATTTTTTTACTATTTTTTTCGGAAATTTCTTTCCCGGGTCGAGTATGAGCGAATTTCGGGACGAAAATTTTATTTTCATTTTTTCGGCCTATCGCATCATGTTTTCGCTAAAAATATTGTCGGTAAGAGGTTTTATAATTTTTGAATTTTTTTACCATATTTTTCGGAATTTTTTGCCCGTGTCGAGCATGAACGGATTTCAGGACTAAAATTTTGTTTTCTCTTTTTCGGCATATCTCATCCCGTTTTGACTAAAAATAATGCCGGGAAGAGGTTTTTTAATTTTTTGAATTTTTTTACTATTTTTTTCGGAATTTTCTTTCCCGGGTCGTGTTTCAACGGAATTCGGGACTAAAATTTTGTTTTCACTTTTTTGGCCTATCTCATCCCGTTTTCGCAAAAAATATTGCCGGGAAGAGGTTTTATAATTTTTTTAATTCTTTTACTATTTTTTTCGGAATTTTCTTTCCCGGGTCGAGTATGAACGGAATTCGGTAGTAAAATTTTGTTTTCACTTTTTCGGCCTATCTCATCCCGTTTTGACTAAAAATAATGCCGGGAAGAGGTATTATTATTTTTTGAAATTTTTTACTATTTTTTTCGGAATTTTCTTGCTCGGGTTGAGCATGAACGGAATTCGGGACAAAATTTTTTTTTCTCTTTTTCGGCCAATATCATCCCGTTTTGGCGAAAAATAATGCCGGGAAGAGGTTTTAAAATTTTTAGAATTTTTTTACTATTTTTTTCGGAATTTTCTTTCCCGGGTCGAGTATGAGCGGAATTCGGGACGAAAATTTTATTTTCATTTTTTCGGCCTATCTCATCATGTTTTCGCTAAAAATATTGCCGGGAAGAGGTTTTATAATTTTTGAATTTTTTTACTATATTTTTCGGAATTTTTTGCCCGTGTCGAGCATGAACGGATTTCAGGACTAAAATTTTGTTTTCTCTTTTTCGGCTTATCTCATCCCGTTTTGAATAAAAATAATGCCGGGAAGAAATTTTATAATTTTTTTGAATTTTTTTACTATTTTTTTAGAAATTTTCTTGCCCGGGTCGAGCATGAACGGAATTCGGGAGTAAAATTTTGTTTTCTCCTTTTCGGCCTATCTCATCCTGTTTTAGCTAAAAATAATGCCGGGAAGAGGATTTCTAATTTTTTGAATTTTTTTACTATCTTTTTCCGAATTTTCTTGCCCGGGTCGAGTATGAACGAAATTCGGGACGATTATTTTGTTTTCATTTTTTCGGTCTGTCTCATCCCGTTTTTGCTAAAAATTATGCCGGGAGGAGGTTTTATAATTTTTTGAATGTTTTTACTATTTTTTTCGGAATTTTCTTTTCCGGGTCGTGTTTGAACGGAATTCGGGACTAAAATTTTGTTTTCACTTTTTCGGTCTATCTCTTCCCGTTTTCGCTAAAAATAATGCCGGGAAGAGGTTTTATAATTTTTTGAATTTTTTTACTATTTTTTTCAGAATTTTCTTGCCCGGGTCGAGCATGAACGGAATTCGGGACTAAACTTTTGTTTTCTCTTTTTCGGCCTCTATCATCCCGTTTTGGCCAAAAATAATGCCGGGAAGGGGTTTTATAATTTTTCGAATTTTTTTACTATTTTTTTCGGAATTTTCTTTCCCGGGTCGTGTTTCAACGGAATTCGGGACTAAAATTTTGTTTTCACTTTTTTGGCCTATCTCATCCCGTTTTCGCTAAAAATATTGCCGGGAAGAGGTTTTATAATTTTTTTAATTCTTTTACTATTTTTTTCGGAATTTTCTTTCCCGGGTCGAGTATGAACGGAATTCGGTAGTAAAATTTTGTTTTCACTTTTTCGGCCTATCTCATCCCATTTTGACTAAAAATAATGCCGGGAAGAGGTATTACAATTTTTTGAATTTTTTTACTATTTTTTTCGGAATTTTCTTGCCCGAGTAAGCACGAACGGAATTTGGGACAAAAATTTTGTTTTCTCTTTTTCGGCCTATCTAATCCCGTTTTCGCTAAAAATATTGCCGGGAAGACGTTTTATAATTTTTTTACTATTTTTTTAGAAATTTTCTTGCCCGGGTCGAGCATGAACGGAATTCGGGACAAAAATTTTGTTTTCTCTTTTTCGGCCTATCTCATCCTGCTTTGGCTAAAAATAATGCCGGGAAGAGGATTTATAATTTTTTGAATTTTTTTACTATTTTGGTCTGAATTTTCTTGCCCGGGTCGAGTATGAACGGAATTCGGGACGATTATTTTGTTTTCATTTTTTCGGTCTGTCTCATCCCGTTTTCGCAAAAAATAATGCCGGGAAGAGGTTTTATAATTTTTTGAATTTTTTTACTATTCTTTTCGAAATTTTCTTTCCCGGGTCGTGTTTGAACGGAATTCGGGACTAAAATTTTGTTTTCACTTTTTCGGCCTATCTCTACCCCGTTTTCGCTAAAAATAATGCTAGGATGAGGTTTTATAATTTTTTGAATTTTTTTACTATTTTTTTCGGAATTTTCTTGCCCGGGTCGAGCATGAACGGAATTCGGGACTAAACTTTTTGTTTTCTTTTTTTCGGCCTATATCATCCCGTTTTGGCCAAAAATAATGCCGGGAAGAGGTTTTATAATTTTTTGAATTTTTTAATATTTTTTTCGGAATTTTCTTGCCATGGACGAGCATGAACGGAATTCGGGACTAAAATTTTGTTTTCATTTTTTCGGCCTACATCATCCCGTTTTGACGAAAAATAATGCCGGGAAGAGGTTTTATAATTTTTTGAATTCCTTTACTATTTTTTTCGGAATTTTCTTTCCCGGGTCGAGTATGAACGGAATTCGGTAGTAAAATTTTGTTTTCACTTTTTAGGCCTATCTCATCCCGTTTTGACTAAAAATAATGCCGGGAAGAGGTATTATAATTTTTTGAATTTTTTTACTATTTTTTTCAAAATTTTCTTGCCCGGGTTGAGCATGAACGGAGTTCGGGACTAAAATTTTTTTTTTCTCCTTTTCAGCCTATATCATCCCGTTTTGGCGAAAAATAATGCCGGTAAGAGGTTTTAAAATTTTTAGAATTTTTTTACTATTTTTTTCGGAAATTTCTTTCCCGGGTCGAGTATGAGCGAATTTCGGGACGAAAATTTTATTTTCATTTTTTCGGCCTATCGCATCATGTTTTCGCTAAAAATATTGTCGGGAAGAGGTTTTATAATTTTTGAATTTTTTTACCATATTTTTCGGAATTTTTTGCCCGTGTCGAGCATGAACGGATTTCAGGACTAAAATTTTGTTTTCTCTTTTTCGGCATATCTCATCCCGTTTTGACTAAAAATAATGCCGGGAAGAGGTTTTTTAATTTTTTGAATTTTTTTACTATTTTTTTCGGAATTTTCTTTCCCGGGTCGTGTTTCAACGGAATTCGGGACTAAAATTTTGTTTTCACTTTTTTGGCCTATCTCATCCCGTTTTCGCAAAAAATATTGCCGGGAAGAGGTTTTATAATTTTTTTAATTCTTTTACTATTTTTTTCGGAATTTTCTTTCCCGGGTCGAGTATGAACGGAATTCGGTAGTAAAATTTTGTTTTCACTTTTTCGGCCTATCTCATCCCGTTTTGACTAAAAATAATGCCGGGAAGAGGTATTATTATTTTTTGAAATTTTTTACTATTTTTTTCGGAATTTTCTTGCTCGGGTTGAGCATGAACGGAATTCGGGACAAAATTTTTTTTTCTCTTTTTCGGCCAATATCATCCCGTTTTGGCGAAAAATAATGCCGGGAAGAGGTTTTAAAATTTTTAGAATTTTTTTACTATTTTTTTCGGAATTTTCTTTCCCGGGTCGAGTATGAGCGGAATTCGGGACGAAAATTTTATTTTCATTTTTTCGGCCTATCTCATCATGTTTTCGCTAAAAATATTGCCGGGAAGAGGTTTTATAATTTTTGAATTTTTTTACTATATTTTTCGGAATTTTTTGCCCGTGTCGAGCATGAACGGATTTCAGGACTAAAATTTTGTTTTCTCTTTTTCGGCTTATCTCATCCCGTTTTGAATAAAAATAATGCCGGGAAGAAATTTTATAATTTTTTTGAATTTTTTTACTATTTTTTTAGAAATTTTCTTGCCCGGGTCGAGCATGAACGGAATTCGGGAGTAAAATTTTGTTTTCTCCTTTTCGGCCTATCTCATCCTGTTTTAGCTAAAAATAATGCCGGGAAGAGGATTTCTAATTTTTTGAATTTTTTTACTATCTTTTTCCGAATTTTCTTGCCCGGGTCGAGTATGAACGAAATTCGGGACGATTATTTTGTTTTCATTTTTTCGGTCTGTCTCATCCCGTTTTTGCTAAAAATTATGCCGGGAGGAGGTTTTATAATTTTTTGAATGTTTTTACTATTTTTTTCGGAATTTTCTTTTCCGGGTCGTGTTTGAACGGAATTCGGGACTAAAATTTTGTTTTCACTTTTTCGGTCTATCTCTTCCCGTTTTCGCTAAAAATAATGCCGGGAAGAGGTTTTATAATTTTTTGAATTTTTTTACTATTTTTTTCAGAATTTTCTTGCCCGGGTCGAGCATGAACGGAATTCGGGACTAAACTTTTGTTTTCTCTTTTTCGGCCTCTATCATCCCGTTTTGGCCAAAAATAATGCCGGGAAGGGGTTTTATAATTTTTCGAATTTTTTTACTATTTTTTTCGGAATTTTCTTTCCCGGGTCGTGTTTCAACGGAATTCGGGACTAAAATTTTGTTTTCACTTTTTTGGCCTATCTCATCCCGTTTTCGCTAAAAATATTGCCGGGAAGAGGTTTTATAATTTTTTTAATTCTTTTACTATTTTTTTCGGAATTTTCTTTCCCGGGTCGAGTATGAACGGAATTCGGTAGTAAAATTTTGTTTTCACTTTTTCGGCCTATCTCATCCCATTTTGACTAAAAATAATGCCGGGAAGAGGTATTACAATTTTTTGAATTTTTTTACTATTTTTTTCGGAATTTTCTTGCCCGAGTAAGCACGAACGGAATTTGGGACAAAAATTTTGTTTTCTCTTTTTCGGCCTATCTAATCCCGTTTTCGCTAAAAATATTGCCGGGAAGACGTTTTATAATTTTTTTACTATTTTTTTAGAAATTTTCTTGCCCGGGTCGAGCATGAACGGAATTCGGGACAAAAATTTTGTTTTCTCTTTTTCGGCCTATCTCATCCTGCTTTGGCTAAAAATAATGCCGGGAAGAGGATTTATAATTTTTTGAATTTTTTTACTATTTTGGTCTGAATTTTCTTGCCCGGGTCGAGTATGAACGGAATTCGGGACGATTATTTTGTTTTCATTTTTTCGGTCTGTCTCATCCCGTTTTCGCAAAAAATAATGCCGGGAAGAGGTTTTATAATTTTTTGAATTTTTTTACTATTCTTTTCGAAATTTTCTTTCCCGGGTCGTGTTTGAACGGAATTCGGGACTAAAATTTTGTTTTCACTTTTTCGGCCTATCTCTACCCCGTTTTCGCTAAAAATAATGCTAGGATGAGGTTTTATAATTTTTTGAATTTTTTTACTATTTTTTTCGGAATTTTCTTGCCCGGGTCGAGCATGAACGGAATTCGGGACTAAACTTTTTGTTTTCTTTTTTTCGGCCTATATCATCCCGTTTTGGCCAAAAATAATGCCGGGAAGAGGTTTTATAATTTTTCGAATTTTTTAATATTTTTTTCGGAATTTTCTTGCCATGGACGAGCATGAACGGAATTCGGGACTAAAATTTTGTTTTCATTTTTTCGGCCTACATCATCCCGTTTTGACGAAAAATAATGCCGGGAAGAGGTTTTATAATTTTTTGAATTCCTTTACTATTTTTTTCGGAATTTTCTTTCCCGGGTCGAGTATGAACGGAATTCGGTAGTAAAATTTTGTTTTCACTTTTTTGGCCTATCTCATCCCGTTTTGACTAAAAATAATGCCGGGAAGAGGTATTATAATTTTTTGAATTTTTTTACTATTTTTTTCAAAATTTTCTTGCCCGGGTTGAGCATGAACGGAGTTCGGGACTAAAATTTTTTTTTTTCTCCTTTTCAGCCTATATCATCCCGTTTTGGCGAAAAATAATGCCGGTAAGAGGTTTTAAAATTTTTAGAATTTTTTTACTATTTTTTTCGGAAATTTCTTTCCCGGGTCGAGTATGAGCGAATTTCGGGACGAAAATTTTATTTTCATTTTTTCGGCCTATCGCATCATGTTTTCGCTAAAAATATTGTCGGGAAGAGGTTTTATAATTTTTGAATTTTTTTACCATATTTTTCGGAATTTTTTGCCCGTGTCGAGCATGAACGGATTTCAGGACTAAAATTTTGTTTTCTCTTTTTCGGCATATCTCATCCCGTTTTGACTAAAAATAATGCCGGGAAGAGGTTTTTTAATTTTTTGAATTTTTTTACTATTTTTTTCGGAATTTTCTTTCCCGGGTCGTGTTTCAACGGAATTCGGGACTAAAATTTTGTTTCCACTTTTTTGGCCTATCTCATCCCGTTTTCGCTAAAAATATTGCCGGGAAGAGGTTTTATAATTTTTTTAATTCTTTTACTATTTTTTTCGGAATTTTCTTTCCCGGGTCGAGTATGAACGGAATTCGGTAGTAAAATTTTGTTTTCACTTTTTCGGCCTATCTCATCCCGTTTTGACTAAAAATAATGCCGGGAAGAGGTATTATTATTTTTTGAAATTTTTTACTATTTTTTTCGGAATTTTCTTGCTCGGGTTGAGCATGAACGGAATTCGGGACAAAATTTTTTTTTCTCTTTTTCGGCCAATATCATCCCGTTTTGGCGAAAAATAATGCCGGGAAGAGGTTTTAAAATTTTTTGAATTTTTTTACTATTTTTTTCGGAATTTTCTTTCCCGGGTCGAGTATGAGCGGAATTCGGGACGAAAATTTTATTTTCATTTTTTCGGCCTATCTCATCATGTTTTCGCTAAAAATATTGCCGGGAAGAGGTTTTATAATTTTTGAATTTTTTTACTATATTTTTCGGAATTTTTTGCCCGTGTCGAGCATGAACGGATTTCAGGACTAAAATTTTGTTTTCTCTTTTTCGGCTTATCTCATCCCGTTTTGAATAAAAATAATGCCGGGAAGAAATTTTATAATTTTTTTGAATTTTTTTACTATTTTTTTAGAAATTTTCTTGCCCGGGTCGAGCATGAACGGAATTCGGGAGTAAAATTTTGTTTTCTCCTTTTCGGCCTATCTCATCCTGTTTTAGCTAAAAATAATGCCGGGAAGAGGATTTCTAATTTTTTGAATTTTTTTACTATCTTTTTCCGAATTTTCTTGCCCGGGTCGAGTATGAACGAAATTCGGGACGATTATTTTGTTTTCATTTTTTCGGTCTGTCTCATCCCGTTTTTGCTAAAAATTATGCCGGGAGGAGGTTTTATAATTTTTTGAATGTTTTTACTATTTTTTTCGGAATTTTCTTTTCCGGGTCGTGTTTGAACGGAATTCGGGACTAAAATTTTGTTTTCACTTTTTCGGTCTATCTCTTCCCGTTTTCGCTAAAAATAATGCCGGGAAGAGGTTTTATAATTTTTTGAATTTTTTTACTATTTTTTTCAGAATTTTCTTGCCCGGGTCGAGCATGAACGGAATTCGGGACTAAACTTTTGTTTTCTCTTTTTCGGCCTCTATCATCCCGTTTTGGCCAAAAATAATGCCGGGAAGGGGTTTTATAATTTTTCGAATTTTTTTACTATTTTTTTCGGAATTTTCTTTCCCGGGTCGTGTTTCAACGGAATTCGGGACTAAAATTTTGTTTTCACTTTTTTGGCCTATCTCATCCCGTTTTCGCTAAAAATATTGCCGGGAAGAGGTTTTATAATTTTTTTAATTCTTTTACTATTTTTTTCGGAATTTTCTTTCCCGGGTCGAGTATGAACGGAATTCGGTAGTAAAATTTTGTTTTCACTTTTTCGGCCTATCTCATCCCATTTTGACTAAAAATAATGCCGGGAAGAGGTATTACAATTTTTTGAATTTTTTTACTATTTTTTTCGGAATTTTCTTGCCCGAGTAAGCACGAACGGAATTTGGGACAAAAATTTTGTTTTCTCTTTTTCGGCCTATCTAATCCCGTTTTCGCTAAAAATATTGCCGGGAAGACGTTTTATAATTTTTTTACTATTTTTTTAGAAATTTTCTTGCCCGGGTCGAGCATGAACGGAATTCGGGACGAAAATTTTGTTTTCTCTTTTTCGGCCTATCTCATCCTGCTTTGGCTAAAAATAATGCCGGGAAGAGGATTTATAATTTTTTGAATTTTTTTACTATTTTGGTCTGAATTTTCTTGCCCGGGTCGAGTATGAATGGAATTCGGGACGATTATTTTGTTTTCATTTTTTCGGTCTGTCTCATCCCGTTTTCGCAAAAAATAATGCCGGGAAGAGGTTTTATAATTTTTTGAATTTTTTTACTATTCTTTTCGAAATTTTCTTTCCCGGGTCGTGTTTGAACGGAATTCGGGACTAAAATTTTGTTTTCACTTTTTCGGCCTATCTCTACCCCGTTTTCGCTAAAAATAATGCTAGGATGAGGTTTTATAATTTTTTGAATTTTTTTACTATTTTTTTCGGAATTTTCTTGCCCGGGTCGAGCATGAACGGAATTCGGGACTAAACTTTTTGTTTTCTTTTTTTCGGCCTATATCATCCCGTTTTGGCCAAAAATAATGCCGGGAAGAGGTTTTATAATTTTTCGAATTTTTTAATATTTTTTTCGGAATTTTCTTGCCATGGACGAGCATGAACGGAATTCGGGACTAAAATTTTGTTTTCATTTTTTCGGCCTACATCATCCCGTTTTGACGAAAAATAATGCCGGGAAGAGGTTTTATAATTTTTTGAATTCCTTTACTATTTTTTTCGGAATTTTCTTTCCCGGGTCGAGTATGAACGGAATTCGGTAGTAAAATTTTGTTTTCACTTTTTTGGCCTATCTCATCCCGTTTTGACTAAAAATAATGCCGGGAAGAGGTATTATAATTTTTTGAATTTTTTTACTATTTTTTTCAAAATTTTCTTGCCCGGGTTGAGCATGAACGGAGTTCGGGACTAAAATTTTTTTTTTTCTCCTTTTCAGCCTATATCATCCCGTTTTGGCGAAAAATAATGCCGGTAAGAGGTTTTAAAATTTTTAGAATTTTTTTACTATTTTTTTCGGAAATTTCTTTCCCGGGTCGAGTATGAGCGAATTTCGGGACGAAAATTTTATTTTCATTTTTTCGGCCTATCGCATCATGTTTTCGCTAAAAATATTGTCGGGAAGAGGTTTTATAATTTTTGAATTTTTTTACCATATTTTTCGGAATTTTTTGCCCGTGTCGAGCATGAACGGATTTCAGGACTAAAATTTTGTTTTCTCTTTTTCGGCATATCTCATCCCGTTTTGACTAAAAATAATGCCGGGAAGAGGTTTTTTAATTTTTTGAATTTTTTTACTATTTTTTTCGGAATTTTCTTTCCCGGGTCGTGTTTCAACGGAATTCGGGACTAAAATTTTGTTTCCACTTTTTTGGCCTATCTCATCCCGTTTTCGCTGAAAATATTGCCGGGAAGAGGTTTTATAATTTTTTTAATTCTTTTACTATTTTTTTCGGAATTTTCTTTCCCGGGTCGAGTATGAACGGAATTCGGTAGTAAAATTTTGTTTTCACTTTTTCGGCCTATCTCATCCCGTTTTGACTAAAAATAATGCCGGGAAGAGGTATTATTATTTTTTGAAATTTTTTACTATTTTTTTCGGAATTTTCTTGCTCGGGTTGAGCATGAACGGAATTCGGGACAAAATTTTTTTTTCTCTTTTTCGGCCAATATCATCCCGTTTTGGCGAAAAATAATGCCGGGAAGAGGTTTTAAAATTTTTTGAATTTTTTTACTATTTTTTTCGGAATTTTCTTTCCCGGGTCGAGTATGAGCGGAATTCGGGACGAAAATTTTATTTTCATTTTTTCGGCCTATCTCATCATGTTTTCGCTAAAAATATTGCCGGGAAGAGGTTTTATAATTTTTGAATTTTTTTACTATATTTTTCGGAATTTTTTGCCCGTGTCGAGCATGAACGGATTTCAGGACTAAAATTTTGTTTTCTCTTTTTCGGCTTATCTCATCCCGTTTTGAATAAAAATAATGCCGGGAAGAAATTTTATAATTTTTTTGAATTTTTTTACTATTTTTTTAGAAATTTTCTTGCCCGGGTCGAGCATGAACGGAATTCGGGAGTAAAATTTTGTTTTCTCCTTTTCGGCCTATCTCATCCTGTTTTAGCTAAAAATAATGCCGGGAAGAGGATTTCTAATTTTTTGAATTTTTTTACTATCTTTTTCCGAATTTTCTTGCCCGGGTCGAGTATGAACGAAATTCGGGACGATTATTTTGTTTTCATTTTTTCGGTCTGTCTCATCCCGTTTTTGCTAAAAATTATGCCGGGAGGAGGTTTTATAATTTTTTGAATGTTTTTACTATTTTTTTCGGAATTTTCTTTTCCGGATCGTGTTTGAACGGAATTCGGGACTAAAATTTTGTTTTCACTTTTTCGGTCTATCTCTTCCCGTTTTCGCTAAAAATAATGCCGGGAAGAGGTTTTATAATTTTTTGAATTTTTTTACTATTTTTTTCAGAATTTTCTTGCCCGGGTCGAGCATGAACGGAATTCGGGACTAAACTTTTGTTTTCTCTTTTTCGGCCTCTATCATCCCGTTTTGGCCAAAAATAATGCCGGGAAGGGGTTTTATAATTTTTCGAATTTTTTTACTATTTTTTTCGGAATTTTCTTTCCCGGGTCGTGTTTCAACGGAATTAGGGACTAAAATTTTGTTTTCACTTTTTTGGCCTATCTCATCCCGTTTTCGCTAAAAATATTGCCGGGAAGAGGTTTTATAATTTTTTTAATTCTTTTACTATTTTTTTCGGAATTTTCTTTCCCGGGTCGAGTATGAACGGAATTCGGTAGTAAAATTTTGTTTTCACTTTTTCGGCCTATCTCATCCCATTTTGACTAAAAATAATGCCGGGAAGAGGTATTACAATTTTTTGAATTTTTTTACTATTTTTTTCGGAATTTTCTTGCCCGAGTAAGCACGAACGGAATTTGGGACAAAAATTTTGTTTTCTCTTTTTCGGCCTATCTAATCCCGTTTTCGCTAAAAATATTGCCGGGAAGACGTTTTATAATTTTTTTACTATTTTTTTAGAAATTTTCTTGCCCGGGTCGAGCATGAACGGAATTCGGGACAAAAATTTTGTTTTCTCTTTTTCGGCCTATCTCATCCTGCTTTGGCTAAAAATAATGCCGGGAAGAGGATTTATAATTTTTTGAATTTTTTTACTATTTTGGTCTGAATTTTCTTGCCCGGGTCGAGTATGAACGGAATTCGGGACGATTATTTTGTTTTCATTTTTTCGGTCTGTCTCATCCCGTTTTCGCAAAAAATAATGCCGGGAAGAGGTTTTATAATTTTTTGAATTTTTTTACTATTCTTTTCGAAATTTTCTTTCCCGGGTCGTGTTTGAACGGAATTCGGGACTAAAATTTTGTTTTCACTTTTTCGGCCTATCTCTACCCCGTTTTCGCTAAAAATAATGCTAGGATGAGGTTTTATAATTTTTTGAATTTTTTTACTATTTTTTTCGGAATTTTCTTGCCCGGGTCGAGCATGAACGGAATTCGGGACTAAACTTTTTGTTTTCTTTTTTTCGGCCTATATCATCCCGTTTTGGCCAAAAATAATGCCGGGAAGAGGTTTTATAATTTTTCGAATTTTTTAATATTTTTTTCGGAATTTTCTTGCCATGGACGAGCATGAACGGAATTCGGGACTAAAATTTTGTTTTCATTTTTTCGGCCTACATCATCCCGTTTTGACGAAAAATAATGCCGGGAAGAGGTTTTATAATTTTTTGAATTCCTTTACTATTTTTTTCGGAATTTTCTTTCCCGGGTCGAGTATGAACGGAATTCGGTAGTAAAATTTTGTTTTCACTTTTTTGGCCTATCTCATCCCGTTTTGACTAAAAATAATGCCGGGAAGAGGTATTATAATTTTTTGAATTTTTTTACTATTTTTTTCAAAATTTTCTTGCCCGGGTTGAGCATGAACGGAGTTCGGGACTAAAATTTTTTTTTTTCTCCTTTTCAGCCTATATCATCCCGTTTTGGCGAAAAATAATGCCGGTAAGAGGTTTTAAAATTTTTAGAATTTTTTTACTATTTTTTTCGGAAATTTCTTTCCCGGGTCGAGTATGAGCGAATTTCGGGACGAAAATTTTATTTTCATTTTTTCGGCCTATCGCATCATGTTTTCGCTAAAAATATTGTCGGGAAGAGGTTTTATAATTTTTGAATTTTTTTACCATATTTTTCGGAATTTTTTGCCCGTGTCGAGCATGAACGGATTTCAGGACTAAAATTTTGTTTTCTCTTTTTCGGCATATCTCATCCCGTTTTGACTAAAAATAATGCCGGGAAGAGGTTTTTTAATTTTTTGAATTTTTTTACTATTTTTTTCGGAATTTTCTTTCCCGGGTCGTGTTTCAACGGAATTCGGGACTAAAATTTTGTTTCCACTTTTTTGGCCTATCTCATCCCGTTTTCGCTAAAAATATTGCCGGGAAGAGGTTTTATAATTTTTTTAATTCTTTTACTATTTTTTTCGGAATTTTCTTTCCCGGGTCGAGTATGAACGGAATTCGGTAGTAAAATTTTGTTTTCACTTTTTCGGCCTATCTCATCCCGTTTTGACTAAAAATAATGCCGGGAAGAGGTATTATTATTTTTTGAAATTTTTTACTATTTTTTTCGGAATTTTCTTGCTCGGGTTGAGCATGAACGGAATTCGGGACAAAATTTTTTTTTCTCTTTTTCGGCCAATATCATCCCGTTTTGGCGAAAAATAATGCCGGGAAGAGGTTTTAAAATTTTTTGAATTTTTTTACTATTTTTTTCGGAATTTTCTTTCCCGGGTCGAGTATGAGCGGAATTCGGGACGAAAATTTTATTTTCATTTTTTCGGCCTATCTCATCATGTTTTCGCTAAAAATATTGCCGGGAAGAGGTTTTATAATTTTTGAATTTTTTTACTATATTTTTCGGAATTTTTTGCCCGTGTCGAGCATGAACGGATTTCAGGACTAAAATTTTGTTTTCTCTTTTTCGGTTTATCTCATCCCGTTTTGAATAAAAATAATGCCGGGAAGAAATTTTATAATTTTTTTGAATTTTTTTACTATTTTTTTAGAAATTTTCTTGCCCGGGTCGAGCATGAACGGAATTCGGGAGTAAAATTTTGTTTTCTCCTTTTCGGCCTATCTCATCCTGTTTTAGCTAAAAATAATGCCGGGAAGAGGATTTCTAATTTTTTGAATTTTTTTACTATCTTTTTCCGAATTTTCTTGCCCGGGTCGAGTATGAACGAAATTCGGGACGATTATTTTGTTTTCATTTTTTCGGTCTGTCTCATCCCGTTTTTGCTAAAAATTATGCCGGGAGGAGGTTTTATAATTTTTTGAATGTTTTTACTATTTTTTTCGGAATTTTCTTTTCCGGGTCGTGTTTGAACGGAATTCGGGACTAAAATTTTGTTTTCACTTTTTCGGTCTATCTCTTCCCGTTTTCGCTAAAAATAATGCCGGGAAGAGGTTTTATAATTTTTTGAATTTTTTTACTATTTTTTTCAGAATTTTCTTGCCCGGGTCGAGCATGAACGGAATTCGGGACTAAACTTTTGTTTTCTCTTTTTCGGCCTCTATCATCCCGTTTTGGCCAAAAATAATGCCGGGAAGGGGTTTTATAATTTTTCGAATTTTTTTACTATTTTTTTCGGAATTTTCTTTCCCGGGTCGTGTTTCAACGGAATTAGGGACTAAAATTTTGTTTTCACTTTTTTGGCCTATCTCATCCCGTTTTCGCTAAAAATATTGCCGGGAAGAGGTTTTATAATTTTTTTAATTCTTTTACTATTTTTTTCGGAATTTTCTTTCCCGGGTCGAGTATGAACGGAATTCGGTAGTAAAATTTTGTTTTCACTTTTTCGGCCTATCTCATCCCATTTTGACTAAAAATAATGCCGGGAAGAGGTATTACAATTTTTTGAATTTTTTTACTATTTTTTTCGGAATTTTCTTGCCCGAGTAAGCACGAACGGAATTTGGGACAAAAATTTTGTTTTCTCTTTTTCGGCCTATCTAATCCCGTTTTCGCTAAAAATATTGCCGGGAAGACGTTTTATAATTTTTTTACTATTTTTTTAGAAATTTTCTTGCCCGGGTCGAGCATGAACGGAATTCGGGACAAAAATTTTGTTTTCTCTTTTTCGGCCTATCTCATCCTGCTTTGGCTAAAAATAATGCCGGGAAGAGGATTTATAATTTTTTGAATTTTTTTACTATTTTGGTCTGAATTTTCTTGCCCGGGTCGAGTATGAACGGAATTCGGGACGATTATTTTGTTTTCATTTTTTCGGTCTGTCTCATCCCGTTTTCGCAAAAAATAATGCCGGGAAGAGGTTTTATAATTTTTTGAATTTTTTTACTATTCTTTTCGAAATTTTCTTTCCCGGGTCGTGTTTGAACGGAATTCGGGACTAAAATTTTGTTTTCACTTTTTCGGCCTATCTCTACCCCGTTTTCGCTAAAAATAATGCTAGGATGAGGTTTTATAATTTTTTGAATTTTTTTACTATTTTTTTCGGAATTTTCTTGCCCGGGTCGAGCATGAACGGAATTCGGGACTAAACTTTTTGTTTTCTTTTTTTCGGCCTATATCATCCCGTTTTGGCCAAAAATAATGCCGGGAAGAGGTTTTATAATTTTTCGAATTTTTTAATATTTTTTTCGGAATTTTCTTGCCATGGACGAGCATGAACGGAATTCGGGACTAAAATTTTGTTTTCATTTTTTCGGCCTACATCATCCCGTTTTGACGAAAAATAATGCCGGGAAGAGGTTTTATAATTTTTTGAATTCCTTTACTATTTTTTTCGGAATTTTCTTTCCCGGGTCGAGTATGAACGGAATTCGGTAGTAAAATTTTGTTTTCACTTTTTTGGCCTATCTCATCCCGTTTTGACTAAAAATAATGCCGGGAAGAGGTATTATAATTTTTTGAATTTTTTTACTATTTTTTTCAAAATTTTCTTGCCCGGGTTGAGCATGAACGGAGTTCGGGACTAAAATTTTTTTTTTTCTCCTTTTCAGCCTATATCATCCCGTTTTGGCGAAAAATAATGCCGGTAAGAGGTTTTAAAATTTTTAGAATTTTTTTACTATTTTTTTCGGAAATTTCTTTCCCGGGTCGAGTATGAGCGAATTTCGGGACGAAAATTTTATTTTCATTTTTTCGGCCTATCGCATCATGTTTTCGCTAAAAATATTGTCGGGAAGAGGTTTTATAATTTTTGAATTTTTTTACCATATTTTTCGGAATTTTTTGCCCGTGTCGAGCATGAACGGATTTCAGGACTAAAATTTTGTTTTCTCTTTTTCGGCATATCTCATCCCGTTTTGACTAAAAATAATGCCGGGAAGAGGTTTTTTAATTTTTTGAATTTTTTTACTATTTTTTTCGGAATTTTCTTTCCCGGGTCGTGTTTCAACGGAATTCGGGACTAAAATTTTGTTTCCACTTTTTTGGCCTATCTCATCCCGTTTTCGCTAAAAATATTGCCGGGAAGAGGTTTTATAATTTTTTTAATTCTTTTACTATTTTTTTCGGAATTTTCTTTCCCGGGTCGAGTATGAACGGAATTCGGTAGTAAAATTTTGTTTTCACTTTTTCGGCCTATCTCATCCCGTTTTGACTAAAAATAATGCCGGGAAGAGGTATTATTATTTTTTGAAATTTTTTACTATTTTTTTCGGAATTTTCTTGCTCGGGTTGAGCATGAACGGAATTCGGGACAAAATTTTTTTTTCTCTTTTTCGGCCAATATCATCCCGTTTTGGCGAAAAATAATGCCGGGAAGAGGTTTTAAAATTTTTTGAATTTTTTTACTATTTTTTTCGGAATTTTCTTTCCCGGGTCGAGTATGAGCGGAATTCGGGACGAAAATTTTATTTTCATTTTTTCGGCCTATCTCATCATGTTTTCGCTAAAAATATTGCCGGGAAGAGGTTTTATAATTTTTGAATTTTTTTACTATATTTTTCGGAATTTTTTGCCCGTGTCGAGCATGAACGGATTTCAGGACTAAAATTTTGTTTTCTCTTTTTCGGTTTATCTCATCCCGTTTTGAATAAAAATAATGCCGGGAAGAAATTTTATAATTTTTTTGAATTTTTTTACTATTTTTTTAGAAATTTTCTTGCCCGGGTCGAGCATGAACGGAATTCGGGAGTAAAATTTTGTTTTCTCCTTTTCGGCCTATCTCATCCTGTTTTAGCTAAAAATAATGCCGGGAAGAGGATTTCTAATTTTTTGAATTTTTTTACTATCTTTTTCCGAATTTTCTTGCCCGGGTCGAGTATGAACGAAATTCGGGACGATTATTTTGTTTTCATTTTTTCGGTCTGTCTCATCCCGTTTTTGCTAAAAATTATGCCGGGAGGAGGTTTTATAATTTTTTGAATGTTTTTACTATTTTTTTCGGAATTTTCTTTTCCGGGTCGTGTTTGAACGGAATTCGGGACTAAAATTTTGTTTTCACTTTTTCGGTCTATCTCTTCCCGTTTTCGCTAAAAATAATGCCGGGAAGAGGTTTTATAATTTTTTGAATTTTTTTACTATTTTTTTCAGAATTTTCTTGCCCGGGTCGAGCATGAACGGAATTCGGGACTAAACTTTTGTTTTCTCTTTTTCGGCCTCTATCATCCCGTTTTGGCCAAAAATAATGCCGGGAAGGGGTTTTATAATTTTTCGAATTTTTTTACTATTTTTTTCGGAATTTTCTTTCCCGGGTCGTGTTTCAACGGAATTCGGGACTAAAATTTTGTTTTCACTTTTTTGGCCTATCTCATCCCGTTTTCGCTAAAAATATTGCCGGGAAGAGGTTTTATAATTTTTTTAATTCTTTTACTATTTTTTTCGGAATTTTCTTTCCCGGGTCGAGTATGAACGGAATTCGGTAGTAAAATTTTGTTTTCACTTTTTCGGCCTATCTCATCCCATTTTGACTAAAAATAATGCCGGGAAGAGGTATTACAATTTTTTGAATTTTTTTACTATTTTTTTCGGAATTTTCTTGCCCGAGTAAGCACGAACGGAATTTGGGACAAAAATTTTGTTTTCTCTTTTTCGGCCTATCTAATCCCGTTTTCGCTAAAAATATTGCCGGGAAGACGTTTTATAATTTTTTTACTATTTTTTTAGAAATTTTCTTGCCCGGGTCGAGCATGAACGGAATTCGGGACAAAAATTTTGTTTTCTCTTTTTCGGCCTATCTCATCCTGCTTTGGCTAAAAATAATGCCGGGAAGAGGATTTATAATTTTTTGAATTTTTTTACTATTTTGGTCTGAATTTTCTTGCCCGGGTCGAGTATGAACGGAATTCGGGACGATTATTTTGTTTTCATTTTTTCGGTCTGTCTCATCCCGTTTTCGCAAAAAATAATGCCGGGAAGAGGTTTTATAATTTTTTGAATTTTTTTACTATTCTTTTCGAAATTTTCTTTCCCGGGTCGTGTTTGAACGGAATTCGGGACTAAAATTTTGTTTTCACTTTTTCGGCCTATCTCTACCCCGTTTTCGCTAAAAATAATGCTAGGATGAGGTTTTATAATTTTTTGAATTTTTTTACTATTTTTTTCGGAATTTTCTTGCCCGGGTCGAGCATGAACGGAATTCGGGACTAAACTTTTTGTTTTCTTTTTTTCGGCCTATATCATCCCGTTTTGGCCAAAAATAATGCCGGGAAGAGGTTTTATAATTTTTCGAATTTTTTAATATTTTTTTCGGAATTTTCTTGCCATGGACGAGCATGAACGGAATTCGGGACTAAAATTTTGTTTTCATTTTTTCGGCCTACATCATCCCGTTTTGACGAAAAATAATGCCGGGAAGAGGTTTTATAATTTTTTGAATTCCTTTACTATTTTTTTCGGAATTTTCTTTCCCGGGTCGAGTATGAACGGAATTCGGTAGTAAAATTTTGTTTTCACTTTTTTGGCCTATCTCATCCCGTTTTGACTAAAAATAATGCCGGGAAGAGGTATTATAATTTTTTGAATTTTTTTACTATTTTTTTCAAAATTTTCTTGCCCGGGTTGAGCATGAACGGAGTTCGGGACTAAAATTTTTTTTTTCTCCTTTTCAGCCTATATCATCCCGTTTTGGCGAAAAATAATGCCGGTAAGAGGTTTTAAAATTTTTAGAATTTTTTTACTATTTTTTTCGGAAATTTCTTTCCCGGGTCGAGTATGAGCGAATTTCGGGACGAAAATTTTATTTTCATTTTTTCGGCCTATCGCATCATGTTTTCGCTAAAAATATTGTCGGGAAGAGGTTTTATAATTTTTGAATTTTTTTACCATATTTTTCGGAATTTTTTGCCCGTGTCGAGCATGAACGGATTTCAGGACTAAAATTTTGTTTTCTCTTTTTCGGCATATCTCATCCCGTTTTGACTAAAAATAATGCCGGGAAGAGGTTTTTTAATTTTTTGAATTTTTTTACTATTTTTTTCGGAATTTTCTTTCCCGGGTCGTGTTTCAACGGAATTCGGGACTAAAATTTTGTGTTCACTTTTTTGGCCTATCTCATCCCGTTTTCGCTAAAAATATTGCCGGGAAGAGGTTTTATAATTTTTTTAATTCTTTTACTATTTTTTTCGGAATTTTCTTTCCCGGGTCGAGTATGAACGGAATTCGGTAGTAAAATTTTGTTTTCACTTTTTCGGCCTATCTCATCCCGTTTTGACTAAAAATAATGCCGGGAAGAGGTATTATTATTTTTTGAGATTTTTTACTATTTTTTTCGGAATTTTCTTGCTCGGGTTGAGCATGAACGGAATTCGGGACAAAATTTTTTTTTCTCTTTTTCGGCCAATATCATCCCGTTTTGGCGAAAAATAATGCCGGGAAAAGGTTTTAAAATTTTTAGAATTTTTTTACTATTTTTTTCGGAATTTTCTTTCCCGGGTCGAGTATGAGCGGAATTCGGGACGAAAATTTTATTTTCATTTTTTCGGCCTATCTCATCATGTTTTCGCTAAAAATATTGCCGGGAAGAGGTTTTATAATTTTTGAATTTTTTTACTATATTTTTCGGAATTTTTTGCCCGTGTCGAGCATGAACGGATTTCAGGACTAAAATTTTGTTTTCTCTTTTTCGGCTTATCTCATCCCGTTTTGAATAAAAATAATGCCGGGAAGAAATTTTATAATTTTTTTGAATTTTTTTACTATTTTTTTAGAAATTTTCTTGCCCGGGTCGAGCATGAACGGAATTCGGGAGTAAAATTTTGTTTTCTCCTTTTCGGCCTATCTCATCCTGTTTTAGCTAAAAATAATGCCGGGAAGAGGATTTCTAATTTTTTGAATTTTTTTACTATCTTTTTCCGAATTTTCTTGCCCGGGTCGAGTATGAACGAAATTCGGGACGATTATTTTGTTTTCATTTTTTCGGTCTGTCTCATCCCGTTTTTGCTAAAAATTATGCCGGGAGGAGGTTTTATAATTTTTTGAATGTTTTTACTATTTTTTTCGGAATTTTCTTTTCCGGGTCGTGTTTGAACGGAATTCGGGACTAAAATTTTGTTTTCACTTTTTCGGTCTATCTCTTCCCGTTTTCGCTAAAAATAATGCCGGGAAGAGGTTTTATAATTTTTTGAATTTTTTTACTATTTTTTTCAGAATTTTCTTGCCCGGGTCGAGCATGAACGGAATTCGGGACTAAACTTTTGTTTTCTCTTTTTCGGCCTCTATCATCCCGTTTTGGCCAAAAATAATGCCGGGAAGGGGTTTTATAATTTTTCGAATTTTTTTACTATTTTTTTCGGAATTTTCTTTCCCGGGTCGTGTTTCAACGGAATTAGGGACTAAAATTTTGTTTTCACTTTTTTGGCCTATCTCATCCCGTTTTCGCTAAAAATATTGCCGGGAAGAGGTTTTATAATTTTTTTAATTCTTTTACTATTTTTTTCGGAATTTTCTTTCCCGGGTCGAGTATGAACGGAATTCGGTAGTAAAATTTTGTTTTCACTTTTTCGGCCTATCTCATCCCATTTTGACTAAAAATAATGCCGGGAAGAGGTATTACAATTTTTTGAATTTTTTTACTATTTTTTTCGGAATTTTCTTGCCCGAGTAAGCACGAACGGAATTTGGGACAAAAATTTTGTTTTCTCTTTTTCGGCCTATCTAATCCCGTTTTCGCTAAAAATATTGCCGGGAAGACGTTTTATAATTTTTTTACTATTTTTTTTAGAAATTTTCTTGCCCGGGTCGAGCATGAACGGAATTCGGGACGAAAATTTTGTTTTCTCTTTTTCGGCCTATCTCATCCTGCTTTGGCTAAAAATAATGCCGGGAAGAGGATTTATAATTTTTTGAATTTTTTTACTATTTTGGTCTGAATTTTCTTGCCCGGGTCGAGTATGAACGGAATTCGGGACGATTATTTTGTTTTCATTTTTTCGGTCTGTCTCATCCCGTTTTCGCAAAAAATAATGCCGGGAAGAGGTTTTATAATTTTTTGAATTTTTTTACTATTCTTTTCGAAATTTTCTTTCCCGGGTCGTGTTTGAACGGAATTCGGGACTAAAATTTTGTTTTCACTTTTTCGGCCTATCTCTACCCCGTTTTCGCTAAAAATAATGCTAGGATGAGGTTTTATAATTTTTTGAATTTTTTTACTATTTTTTTCGGAATTTTCTTGCCCGGGTCGAGCATGAACGGAATTCGGGACTAAACTTTTTGTTTTCTTTTTTTCGGCCTATATCATCCCGTTTTGGCCAAAAATAATGCCGGGAAGAGGTTTTATAATTTTTCGAATTTTTTAATATTTTTTTCGGAATTTTCTTGCCATGGACGAGCATGAACGGAATTCGGGACTAAAATTTTGTTTTCATTTTTTCGGCCTACATCATCCCGTTTTGACGAAAAATAATGCCGGGAAGAGGTTTTATAATTTTTTGAATTCCTTTACTATTTTTTTCGGAATTTTCTTTCCCGGGTCGAGTATGAACGGAATTCGGTAGTAAAATTTTGTTTTCACTTTTTTGGCCTATCTCATCCCGTTTTGACTAAAAATAATGCCGGGAAGAGGTATTATAATTTTTTGAATTTTTTTACTATTTTTTTCAAAATTTTCTTGCCCGGGTTGAGCATGAACGGAGTTCGGGACTAAAATTTTTTTTTTTCTCCTTTTCAGCCTATATCATCCCGTTTTGGCGAAAAATAATGCCGGTAAGAGGTTTTAAAATTTTTAGAATTTTTTTACTATTTTTTTCGGAAATTTCTTTCCCGGGTCGAGTATGAGCGAATTTCGGGACGAAAATTTTATTTTCATTTTTTCGGCCTATCGCATCATGTTTTCGCTAAAAATATTGTCGGGAAGAGGTTTTATAATTTTTGAATTTTTTTACCATATTTTTCGGAATTTTTTGCCCGTGTCGAGCATGAACGGATTTCAGGACTAAAATTTTGTTTTCTCTTTTTCGGCATATCTCATCCCGTTTTGACTAAAAATAATGCCGGGAAGAGGTTTTTTAATTTTTTGAATTTTTTTACTATTTTTTTCGGAATTTTCTTTCCCGGGTCGTGTTTCAACGGAATTCGGGACTAAAATTTTGTTTCCACTTTTTTGGCCTATCTCATCCCGTTTTCGCTAAAAATATTGCCGGGAAGAGGTTTTATAATTTTTTTAATTCTTTTACTATTTTTTTCGGAATTTTCTTTCCCGGGTCGAGTATGAACGGAATTCGGTAGTAAAATTTTGTTTTCACTTTTTCGGCCTATCTCATCCCGTTTTGACTAAAAATAATGCCGGGAAGAGGTATTATTATTTTTTGAAATTTTTTACTATTTTTTTCGGAATTTTCTTGCTCGGGTTGAGCATGAACGGAATTCGGGACAAAATTTTTTTTTCTCTTTTTCGGCCAATATCATCCCGTTTTGGCGAAAAATAATGCCGGGAAGAGGTTTTAAAATTTTTTGAATTTTTTTACTATTTTTTTCGGAATTTTCTTTCCTGGGTCGAGTATGAGCGGAATTCGGGACGAAAATTTTATTTTCATTTTTTCGGCCTATCTCATCATGTTTTCGCTAAAAATATTGCCGGGAAGAGGTTTTATAATTTTTGAATTTTTTTACTATATTTTTCGGAATTTTTTGCCCGTGTCGAGCATGAACGGATTTCAGGACTAAAATTTTGTTTTCTCTTTTTCGGCTTATCTCATCCCGTTTTGAATAAAAATAATGCCGGGAAGAAATTTTATAATTTTTTTGAATTTTTTTACTATTTTTTTAGAAATTTTCTTGCCCGGGTCGAGCATGAACGGAATTCGGGAGTAAAATTTTGTTTTCTCCTTTTCGGCCTATCTCATCCTGTTTTAGCTAAAAATAATGCCGGGAAGAGGATTTCTAATTTTTTGAATTTTTTTACTATCTTTCTCCGAATTTTCTTGCCCGGGTCGAGTATGAACGAAATTCGGGACGATTATTTTGTTTTCATTTTTTCGGTCTGTCTCATCCCGTTTTTGCTAAAAATTATGCCGGGAGGAGGTTTTATAATTTTTTGAATGTTTTTACTATTTTTTTCGGAATTTTCTTTTCCGGGTCGTGTTTGAACGGAATTCGGGACTAAAATTTTGTTTTTACTTTTTCGGTCTATCTCTTCCCGTTTTCGCTAAAAATAATGCCGGGAAGAGGTTTTATAATTTTTTGAATTTTTTTACTATTTTTTTCAGAATTTTCTTGCCCGGGTCGAGCATGAACGGAATTCGGGACTAAACTTTTGTTTTCTCTTTTTCGGCCTCTATCATCCCGTTTTGGCCAAAAATAATGCCGGGAAGGGGTTTTATAATTTTTCGAATTTTTTTACTATTTTTTTCGGAATTTTCTTTCCCGGGTCGAGTATGAGCGGAATTCGGGACGAAAATTTTATTTTCATTTTTTCGGCCTATCTCATCATGTTTTCGCTAAAAATATTGCCGGGAAGAGGTTTTATAATTTTTGAATTTTTTTACTATATTTTTCGGAATTTTTGCCCGTGTCGAGCATGAACGGATTTCAGGACTAAAATTTTGTTTTCTCTTTTTCGGCTTATCTCATCCCGTTTTGAATAAAAATAATGCCGGGAAGAAATTTTATAATTTTTTTGAATTTTTTTACTATTTTTTTAGAAATTTTCTTGCCCGGGTCGAGCATGGACGGAATTCGGGAGTAAAATTTTGTTTTCTCCTTTTCGGCCTATCTCATCCTGTTTTAGCTAAAAATAATGCCGGGAAGAGGATTTCTAATTTTTTGAATTTTTTTACTATCTTTTTCCGAATTTTCTTGCCCGGGTCGAGTATGAACGAAATTCGGGACGATTATTTTGTTTTCATTTTTTCGGTCTGTCTCATCCCGTTTTTGCTAAAAATTATGCCGGGAGGAGGTTTTATAATTTTTTGAATGTTTTTACTATTTTTTTGGGTATTTTCTTGCCCGGGTCGAGCATGAACGGAATTCGGGACTAAACTTTTGTTTTCTCTTTTTCGGCCTCTATCATCCCGTTTTGGCCAAAAATAATGCCGGGAAGGGGTTTTATAATTTTTCGAATTTTTTTACTATTTTTTTCGGAATTTTCTTTCCCGGGTCGTGTTTCAACGGAATTCGGGACTAAAATTTTGTTTTCACTTTTTTGGCCTATCTCATCCCGTTTTCGCTAAAAATATTGCCGGGAAGAGGTTTTATAATTTTTTTAATTCTTTTACTATTTTTTTCGGAATTTTCTTTCCCGGGTCGAGTATGAACGGAATTCGGTAGTAAAATTTTGTTTTCACTTTTTCGGCCTATCTCATCCCATTTTGACTAAAAATAATGCCGGGAAGAGGTATTACAATTTTTTGAATTTTTTTACTATTTTTTTCGGAATTTTCTTGCCCGAGTAAGCACGAACGGAATTTGGGACAAAAATTTTGTTTTCTCTTTTTCGGCCTATCTAATCCCGTTTTCGCTAAAAATATTGCCGGGAAGACGTATAATTTTTTTACTATTTTTTTAGAAATTTTCTTGCCCGGGTCGAGCATGAACGGAATTCGGGACAAAAATTTTGTTTTCTCTTTTTCGGCCTATCTCATCCTGCTTTGGCTAAAAATAATGCCGGGAAGAGGATTTATAATTTTTTGAATTTTTTTACTATTTTGGTCTGAATTTTCTTGCCCGGGTCGAGTATGAACGGAATTCGGGACGATTATTTTGTTTTCATTTTTTCGGTCTGTCTCATCCCGTTTTCGCAAAAAATAATGCCGGGAAGAGGTTTTATAATTTTTTGAATTTTTTTACTATTCTTTTCGAAATTTTCTTTCCCGGGTCGTGTTTGAACGGAATTCGGGACTAAAATTTTGTTTTCACTTTTTCGGCCTATCTCTACCCCGTTTTCGCTAAAAATAATGCTAGGATGAGGTTTTATAATTTTTTGAATTTTTTTACTATTTTTTTCGGAATTTTCTTGCCCGGGTCGAGCATGAACGGAATTCGGGACTAAACTTTTTGTTTTCTTTTTTTCGGCCTATATCATCCCGTTTTGGCCAAAAATAATGCCGGGAAGAGGTTTTATAATTTTTCGAATTTTTTAATATTTTTTTCGGATTTTTCTTGCCATGGACGAGCATGAACGGAATTCGGGACTAAAATTTTGTTTTCATTTTTTCGGCCTACATCATCCCGTTTTGACGAAAAATAATGCCGGGAAGAGGTTTTATAATTTTTTGAATTCCTTTACTATTTTTTTCGGAATTTTCTTTCCCGGGTCGAGTATGAACGGAATTCGGTAGTAAAATTTTGTTTTCACTTTTTTGGCCTATCTCATCCCGTTTTGACTAAAAATAATGCCGGGAAGAGGTATTATAATTTTTTGAATTTTTTTACTATTTTTTTCAAAATTTTCTTGCCCGGGTTGAGCATGAACGGAGTTCGGGACTAAAATTTTTTTTTTCTCCTTTTCAGCCTATATCATCCCGTTTTGGCGAAAAATAATGCCGGTAAGAGGTTTTAAAATTTTTAGAATTTTTTTACTATTTTTTTCGGAAATTTCTTTCCCGGGTCGAGTATGAGCGAATTTCGGGACGAAAATTTTATTTTCATTTTTTCGGCCTATCGCATCATGTTTTCGCTAAAAATATTGTCGGGAAGAGGTTTTATAATTTTTGAATTTTTTTACCATATTTTTCGGAATTTTTTGCCCGTGTCGAGCATGAACGGATTTCAGGACTAAAATTTTGTTTTCTCTTTTTCGGCATATCTCATCCCGTTTTGACTAAAAATAATGCCGGGAAGAGGTTTTTTAATTTTTTGAATTTTTTTACTATTTTTTTCGGAATTTTCTTTCCCGGGTCGTGTTTCAACGGAATTCGGGACTAAAATTTTGTTTTCACTTTTTTGGCCTATCTCATCCCGTTTTCGCTAAAAATATTGCCGGGAAGAGGTTTTATAATTTTTTTAATTCTTTTACTATTTTTTTCGGAATTTTCTTTCCCGGGTCGAGTATGAACGGAATTCGGTAGTAAAATTTTGTTTTCACTTTTTCGGCCTATCTCATCCCGTTTTGACTAAAAATAATGCCGGGAAGAGGTATTATTATTTTTTGAAATTTTTTACTATTTTTTTCGGAATTTTCTTGCTCGGGTTGAGCATGAACGGAATTCGGGACAAAATTTTTTTTTCTCTTTTTCGGCCAATATCATCCCGTTTTGGCGAAAAATAATGCCGGGAAGAGGTTTTAAAATTTTTAGAATTTTTTTACTATTTTTTTCGGAATTTTCTTTCCCGGGTCGAGTATGAGCGGAATTCGGGACGAAAATTTTATTTTCATTTTTTCGGCCTATCTCATCATGTTTTCGCTAAAAATATTGCCGGGAAGAGGTTTTATAATTTTTGAATTTTTTTACTATATTTTTCGGAATTTTTTGCCCGTGTCGAGCATGAACGGATTTCAGGACTAAAATTTTGTTTTCTCTTTTTCGGCTTATCTCATCCCGTTTTGAATAAAAATAATGCCGGGAAGAAATTTTATAATTTTTTTGAATTTTTTTACTATTTTTTTAGAAATTTTCTTGCCCGGGTCGAGCATGGACGGAATTCGGGAGTAAAATTTTGTTTTCTCCTTTTCGGCCTATCTCATCCTGTTTTAGCTAAAAATAATGCCGGGAAGAGGATTTCTAATTTTTTGAATTTTTTTACTATCTTTTTCCGAATTTTCTTGCCCGGGTCGAGTATGAACGAAATTCGGGACGATTATTTTGTTTTCATTTTTTCGGTCTGTCTCATCCCGTTTTTGCTAAAAATTATGCCGGGAGGAGGTTTTATAATTTTTTGAATGTTTTTACTATTTTTTTCGGAATTTTCTTGCCCGGGTCGAGCATGAACGGAATTCGGGACTAAACTTTTGTTTTCTCTTTTTCGGCCTCTATCATCCCGTTTTGGCCAAAAATAATGCCGGGAAGGGGTTTTATAATTTTTCGAATTTTTTTACTATTTTTTTCGGAATTTTCTTTCCCGGGTCGTGTTTCAACGGAATTCGGGACTAAAATTTTGTTTTCACTTTTTTGGCCTATCTCATCCCGTTTTCGCTAAAAATATTGCCGGGAAGAGGTTTTATAATTTTTTTAATTCTTTTACTATTTTTTTCGGAATTTTCTTTCCCGGGTCGAGTATGAACGGAATTCGGTAGTAAAATTTTGTTTTCACTTTTTCGGCCTATCTCATCCCATTTTGACTAAAAATAATGCCGGGAAGAGGTATTACAATTTTTTGAATTTTTTTACTATTTTTTTCGGAATTTTCTTGCCCGAGTAAGCACGAACGGAATTTGGGACAAAAATTTTGTTTTCTCTTTTTCGGCCTATCTAATCCCGTTTTCGCTAAAAATATTGCCGGGAAGACGTTTTATAATTTTTTTACTATTTTTTTAGAAATTTTCTTGCCCGGGTCGAGCATGAACGGAATTCGGGACAAAAATTTTGTTTTCTCTTTTTCGGCCTATCTCATCCTGCTTTGGCTAAAAATAATGCCGGGAAGAGGATTTATAATTTTTTGAATTTTTTTACTATTTTGGTCTGAATTTTCTTGCCCGGGTCGAGTATGAACGGAATTCGGGACGATTATTTTGTTTTCATTTTTTCGGTCTGTCTCATCCCGTTTTCGCAAAAAATAATGCCGGGAAGAGGTTTTATAATTTTTTGAATTTTTTTACTATTCTTTTCGAAATTTTCTTTCCCGGGTCGTGTTTGAACGGAATTCGGGACTAAAATTTTGTTTTCACTTTTTCGGCCTATCTCTACCCCGTTTTCGCTAAAAATAATGCTAGGATGAGGTTTTATAATTTTTTGAATTTTTTTACTATTTTTTTCGGAATTTTCTTGCCCGGGTCGAGCATGAACGGAATTCGGGACTAAACTTTTTGTTTTCTTTTTTTCGGCCTATATCATCCCGTTTTGGCCAAAAATAATGCCGGGAAGAGGTTTTATAATTTTTCGAATTTTTTAATATTTTTTTCGGATTTTTCTTGCCATGGACGAGCATGAACGGAATTCGGGACTAAAATTTTGTTTTCATTTTTTCGGCCTACATCATCCCGTTTTGACGAAAAATAATGCCGGGAAGAGGTTTTATAATTTTTTGAATTCCTTTACTATTTTTTTCGGAATTTTCTTTCCCGGGTCGAGTATGAACGGAATTCGGTAGTAAAATTTTGTTTTCACTTTTTTGGCCTATCTCATCCCGTTTTGACTAAAAATAATGCCGGGAAGAGGTATTATAATTTTTTGAATTTTTTTACTATTTTTTTCAAAATTTTCTTGCCCGGGTTGAGCATGAACGGAGTTCGGGACTAAAATTTTTTTTTTCTCCTTTTCAGCCTATATCATCCCGTTTTGGCGAAAAATAATGCCGGTAAGAGGTTTTAAAATTTTTAGAATTTTTTTACTATTTTTTTCGGAAATTTCTTTCCCGGGTCGAGTATGAGCGAATTTCGGGACGAAAATTTTATTTTCATTTTTTCGGCCTATCGCATCATGTTTTCGCTAAAAATATTGTCGGGAAGAGGTTTTATAATTTTTGAATTTTTTTACCATATTTTTCGGAATTTTTTGCCCGTGTCGAGCATGAACGGATTTCAGGACTAAAATTTTGTTTTCTCTTTTTCGGCATATCTCATCCCGTTTTGACTAAAAATAATGCCGGGAAGAGGTTTTTTAATTTTTTGAATTTTTTTACTATTTTTTTCGGAATTTTCTTTCCCGGGTCGTGTTTCAACGGAATTCGGGACTAAAATTTTGTTTTCACTTTTTTGGCCTATCTCATCCCGTTTTCGCTAAAAATATTGCCGGGAAGAGGTTTTATAATTTTTTTAATTCTTTTACTATTTTTTTCGGAATTTTCTTTCCCGGGTCGAGTATGAACGGAATTCGGTAGTAAAATTTTGTTTTCACTTTTTCGGCCTATCTCATCCCGTTTTGACTAAAAATAATGCCGGGAAGAGGTATTATTATTTTTTGAAATTTTTTACTATTTTTTTCGGAATTTTCTTGCTCGGGTTGAGCATGAACGGAATTCGGGACAAAATTTTTTTTTCTCTTTTTCGGCCAATATCATCCCGTTTTGGCGAAAAATAATGCCGGGAAGAGGTTTTAAAATTTTTAGAATTTTTTTACTATTTTTTTCGGAATTTTCTTTCCCGGGTCGAGTATGAGCGGAATTCGGGACGAAAATTTTATTTTCATTTTTTCGGCCTATCTCATCATGTTTTCGCTAAAAATATTGCCGGGAAGAGGTTTTATAATTTTTGAATTTTTTTACTATATTTTTCGGAATTTTTTGCCCGTGTCGAGCATGAACGGATTTCAGGACTAAAATTTTGTTTTCTCTTTTTCGGCTTATCTCATCCCGTTTTGAATAAAAATAATGCCGGGAAGAAATTTTATAATTTTTTTGAATTTTTTTACTATTTTTTTAGAAATTTTCTTGCCCGGGTCGAGCATGAACGGAATTCGGGAGTAAAATTTTGTTTTCTCCTTTTCGGCCTATCTCATCCTGTTTTAGCTAAAAATAATGCCGGGAAGAGGATTTCTAATTTTTTGAATTTTTTTACTATCTTTTTCCGAATTTTCTTGCCCGGGTCGAGTATGAACGAAATTCGGGACGATTATTTTGTTTTCATTTTTTCGGTCTGTCTCATCCCGTTTTTGCTAAAAATTATGCCGGGAGGAGGTTTTATAATTTTTTGAATGTTTTTACTATTTTTTTTCGGAATTTTCTTTTCCGGGTCGTGTTTGAACGGAATTCGGGACTAAAATTTTGTTTTCACTTTTTCGGCCTATCTCATCCTGTTTTAGCTAAAAATAATGCCGGGAAGAGGATTTCTAATTTTTTGAATTTTTTTACTATCTTTTTCCGAATTTTCTTGCCCGGGTCGAGTATGAACGAAATTCGGGACGATTATTTTGTTTTCATTTTTTCGGTCTGTCTCATCCCGTTTTTGCTAAAAATTATGCCGGGAGGAGGTTTTATAATTTTTTGAATGTTTTTACTATTTTTTTCGGAATTTTCTTGCCCGGGTCGAGCATGAACGGAATTCGGGACTAAACTTTTGTTTTCTCTTTTTCGGCCTCTATCATCCCGTTTTGGCCAAAAATAATGCCGGGAAGGGGTTTTATAATTTTTCGAATTTTTTTACTATTTTTTTCGGAATTTTCTTTCCCGGGTCGTGTTTCAACGGAATTCGGGACTAAAATTTTGTTTTCACTTTTTTGGCCTATCTCATCCCGTTTTCGCTAAAAATATTGCCGGGAAGAGGTTTTATAATTTTTTTAATTCTTTTACTATTTTTTTCGGAATTTTCTTTCCCGGGTCGAGTATGAACGGAATTCGGTAGTAAAATTTTGTTTTCACTTTTTCGGCCTATCTCATCCCATTTTGACTAAAAATAATGCCGGGAAGAGGTATTACAATTTTTTGAATTTTTTTACTATTTTTTTCGGAATTTTCTTGCCCGAGTAAGCACGAACGGAATTTGGGACAAAAATTTTGTTTTCTCTTTTTCGGCCTATCTAATCCCGTTTTCGCTAAAAATATTGCCGGGAAGACGTTTTATAATTTTTTTACTATTTTTTTAGAAATTTTCTTGCCCGGGTCGAGCATGAACGGAATTCGGGACAAAAATTTTGTTTTCTCTTTTTCGGCCTATCTCATCCTGCTTTGGCTAAAAATAATGCCGGGAAGAGGATTTATAATTTTTTGAATTTTTTTACTATTTTGGTCTGAATTTTCTTGCCCGGGTCGAGTATGAACGGAATTCGGGACGATTATTTTGTTTTCATTTTTTCGGTCTGTCTCATCCCGTTTTCGCAAAAAATAATGCCGGGAAGAGGTTTTATAATTTTTTGAATTTTTTTACTATTCTTTTTGAAATTTTCTTTCCCGGGTCGTGTTTGAACGGAATTCGGGACTAAAATTTTGTTTTCACTTTTTCGGCCTATCTCTACCCCGTTTTCGCTAAAAATAATGCTAGGATGAGGTTTTATAATTTTTTGAATTTTTTTACTATTTTTTTCGGAATTTTCTTGCCCGGGTCGAGCATGAACGGAATTCGGGACTAAACTTTTTGTTTTCTTTTTTTCGGCCTATATCATCCCGTTTTGGCCAAAAATAATGCCGGGAAGAGGTTTTATAATTTTTCGAATTTTTTAATATTTTTTTCGGATTTTTCTTGCCATGGACGAGCATGAACGGAATTCGGGACTAAAATTTTGTTTTCATTTTTTCGGCCTACATCATCCCGTTTTGACGAAAAATAATGCCGGGAAGAGGTTTTATAATTTTTTGAATTCCTTTACTATTTTTTTCGGAATTTTCTTTCCCGGGTCGAGTATGAACGGAATTCGGTAGTAAAATTTTGTTTTCACTTTTTTGGCCTATCTCATCCCGTTTTGACTAAAAATAATGCCGGGAAGAGGTATTATAATTTTTTGAATTTTTTTACAATTTTTTTCAAAATTTTCTTGCCCGGGTTGAGCATGAACGGAGTTCGGGACTAAAATTTTTTTTTTCTCCTTTTCAGCCTATATCATCCCGTTTTGGCGAAAAATAATGCCGGTAAGAGGTTTTAAAATTTTTAGAATTTTTTTACTATTTTTTTCGGAAATTTCTTTCCCGGGTCGAGTATGAGCGAATTTCGGGACGAAAATTTTATTTTCATTTTTTCGGCCTATCGCATCATGTTTTCGCTAAAAATATTGTCGGGAAGAGGTTTTATAATTTTTGAATTTTTTTACCATATTTTTCGGAATTTTTTGCCCGTGTCGAGCATGAACGGATTTCAGGACTAAAATTTTGTTTTCTCTTTTTCGGCATATCTCATCCCGTTTTGACTAAAAATAATGCCGGGAAGAGGTTTTTTAATTTTTTGAATTTTTTTACTATTTTTTTCGGAATTTTCTTTCCCGGGTCGTGTTTCAACGGAATTCGGGACTAAAATTTTGTTTTCACTTTTTTGGCCTATCTCATCCCGTTTTCGCTAAAAATATTGCCGGGAAGAGGTTTTATAATTTTTTTAATTCTTTTACTATTTTTTTCGGAATTTTCTTTCCCGGGTCGAGTATGAACGGAATTCGGTAGTAAAATTTTGTTTTCACTTTTTCGGCCTATCTCATCCCGTTTTGACTAAAAATAATGCCGGGAAGAGGTATTATTATTTTTTGAAATTTTTTACTATTTTTTTCGGAATTTTCTTGCTCGGGTTGAGCATGAACGGAATTCGGGACAAAATTTTTTTTTCTCTTTTTCGGCCAATATCATCCCGTTTTGGCGAAAAATAATGCCGGGAAGAGGTTTTAAAATTTTTAGAATTTTTTTACTATTTTTTTCGGAATTTTCTTTCCCGGGTCGAGTATGAGCGGAATTCGGGACGAAAATTTTATTTTCATTTTTTCGGCCTATCTCATCATGTTTTCGCTAAAAATATTGCCGGGAAGAGGTTTTATAATTTTTGAATTTTTTTACTATATTTTTCGGAATTTTTTGCCCGTGTCGAGCATGAACGGATTTCAGGACTAAAATTTTGTTTTCTCTTTTTCGGCTTATCTCATCCCGTTTTGAATAAAAATAATGCCGGGAAGAAATTTTATAATTTTTTTGAATTTTTTTACTATTTTTTTAGAAATTTTCTTGCCCGGGTCGAGCATGAACGGAATTCGGGAGTAAAATTTTGTTTTCTCCTTTTCGGCCTATCTCATCCTGTTTTAGCTAAAAATAATGCCGGGAAGAGGATTTCTAATTTTTTGAATTTTTTTACTATCTTTTTCCGAATTTTCTTGCCCGGGTCGAGTATGAACGAAATTCGGGACGATTATTTTGTTTTCATTTTTTCGGTCTGTCTCATCCCGTTTTTGCTAAAAATTATGCCGGGAGGAGGTTTTATAATTTTTTGAATGTTTTTACTATTTTTTTTCGGAATTTTCTTTTCCGGGTCGTGTTTGAACGGAATTCGGGACTAAAATTTTGTTTTCACTTTTTCGGTCTATCTCTTCCCGTTTTCGCTAAAAATAATGCCGGGAAGAGGTTTTATAATTTTTTGAATTTTTTTACTATTTTTTTCAGAATTTTCTTGCCCGGGTCGAGCATGAACGGAATTCGGGACTAAACTTTTGTTTTCTCTTTTTCGGCCTCTATCATCCCGTTTTGGCCAAAAATAATGCCGGGAAGGGGGTTTTATAATTTTTCGAATTTTTTTACTATTTTTTTCGGAATTTTCTTTCCCGGGTCGTGTTTCAACGGAATTCGGGACTAAATTTTGTTTTCACTTTTTTGGCCTATCTCATCCCGTTTTCGCTAAAAATATTGCCGGGAAGAGGTTTTATAATTTTTTTAATTCTTTTACTATTTTTTTCGGAATTTTCTTTCCCGGGTCGAGTATGAACGGAATTCGGTAGTAAAATTTTGTTTTCACTTTTTCGGCCTATCTCATCCCATTTTGACTAAAAATAATGCCGGGAAGAGGTATTACAATTTTTTGAATTTTTTTACTATTTTTTTCGGAATTTTCTTGCCCGAGTAAGCACGAACGGAATTTGGGACAAAAATTTTGTTTTCTCTTTTTCGGCCTATCTAATCCCGTTTTCGCTAAAAATATTGCCGGGAAGACGTTTTATAATTTTTTTACTATTTTTTTAGAAATCTTCTTGCCCGGGTCGAGCATGAACGGAATTCGGGACGAAAATTTTGTTTTCTCTTTTTCGGCCTATCTCATCCTGCTTTGGCTAAAAATAATGCCGGGAAGAGGATTTATAATTTTTTGAATTTTTTTACTATTTTGGTCTGAATTTTCTTGCCCGGGTCGAGTATGAACGGAATTCGGGACGATTATTTTGTTTTCATTTTTTCGGTCTGTCTCATCCCGTTTTCGCAAAAAATAATGCCGGGAAGAGGTTTTATAATTTTTTGAATTTTTTTACTATTCTTTTCGAAATTTTCTTTCCCGGGTCGTGTTTGAACGGAATTCGGGACTAAAATTTTGTATTCACTTTTTCGGCCTATCTCTACCCCGTTTTCGCTAAAAATAATGCTAGGATGAGGTTTTATAATTTTTTGAATTTTTTTACTATTTTTTTCGGAATTTTCTTGCCCGGGTCGAGCATGAACGGAATTCGGGACTAAACTTTTTGTTTTCTTTTTTTCGGCCTATATCATCCCGTTTTGGCCAAAAATAATGCCGGGAAGAGGTTTTATAATTTTTCGAATTTTTTAATATTTTTTTCGGAATTTTCTTGCCATGGACGAGCATGAACGGAATTCGGGACTAAAATTTTGTTTTCATTTTTTCGGCCTACATCATCCCGTTTTGACGAAAAATAATGCCGGGAAGAGGTTTTATAATTTTTTGAATTCCTTTACTATTTTTTTCGGAATTTTTTTTCCCGGGTCGAGTATGAACGGAATTCGGTAGTAAAATTTTGTTTTCACTTTTTTGGCCTATCTCATCCCGTTTTGACTAAAAATAATGCCGGGAAGAGGTATTATAATTTTTTGAATTTTTTTACTATTTTTTTCAAAATTTTCTTGCCCGGGTTGAGCATGAACGGAGTTCGGGACTAAAATTTTTTTTTTTCTCCTTTTCAGCCTATATCATCCCGTTTTGGCGAAAAATAATGCCGGTAAGAGGTTTTAAAATTTTTAGAATTTTTTTACCATATTTTTCGGAATTTTTTGCCCGTGTCGAGCATGAACGGATTTCAGGACTAAAATTTTGTTTTCTCTTTTTCGGCATATCTCATCCCGTTTTGACTAAAAATAATGCCGGGAAGAGGTTTTTTAATTTTTTGAATTTTTTTACTATTTTTTTCGGAATTTTCTTTCCCGGGTCGTGTTTCAACGGAATTCGGGACTAAAATTTTGTTTTCACTTTTTTGGCCTATCTCATCCCGTTTTCGCTAAAAATATTGCCGGGAAGAGGTTTTATAATTTTTTTAATTCTTTTACTATTTTTTTCGGAATTTTCTTTCCCGGGTCGAGTATGAACGGAATTCGGTAGTAAAATTTTGTTTTCACTTTTTCGGCCTATCTCATCCCGTTTTGACTAAAAATAATGCCGGGAAGAGGTATTATTATTTTTTGAAATTTTTTACTATTTTTTTCGGAATTTTCTTGCTCGGGTTGAGCATGAACGGAATTCGGGACAAAATTTTTTTTTCTCTTTTTCGGCCAATATCATCCCGTTTTGGCGAAAAATAATGCCGGGAAGAGGTTTTAAAATTTTTAGAATTTTTTTACTATTTTTTTCGGAATTTTCTTTCCCGGGTCGAGTATGAGCGGAATTCGGGACGAAAATTTTATTTTCATTTTTTCGGCCTATCTCATCATGTTTTCGCTAAAAATATTGCCGGGAAGAGGTTTTATAATTTTTGAATTTTTTTACTATATTTTTCGGAATTTTTTGCCCGTGTCGAGCATGAACGGATTTCAGGACTAAAATTTTGTTTTCTCTTTTTCGGCTTATCTCATCCCGTTTTGAATAAAAATAATGCCGGGAAGAAATTTTATAATTTTTTTGAATTTTTTTACTATTTTTTTAGAAATTTTCTTGCCCGGGTCGAGCATGAACGGAATTCGGGAGTAAAATTTTGTTTTCTCCTTTTCGGCCTATCTCATCCTGTTTTAGCTAAAAATAATGCCGGGAAGAGGATTTCTAATTTTTTGAATTTTTTTACTATCTTTTTCCGAATTTTCTTGCCCGGGTCGAGTATGAACGAAATTCGGGACGATTATTTTGTTTTCATTTTTTCGGTCTGTCTCATCCCGTTTTTGCTAAAAATTATGCCGGGAGGAGGTTTTATAATTTTTTGAATGTTTTTACTATTTTTTTCGGAATTTTCTTTTCCGGGTCGTGTTTGAACGGAATTCGGGACTAAAATTTTGTTTTTACTTTTTCGGTCTATCTCTTCCCGTTTTCGCTAAAAATAATGCCGGGAAGAGGTTTTATAATTTTTTGAATTTTTTTACTATTTTTTTCAGAATTTTCTTGCCCGGGTCGAGCATGAACGGAATTCGGGACTAAACTTTTGTTTTCTCTTTTTCGGCCTCTATCATCCCGTTTTGGCCAAAAATAATGCCGGGAAGGGGTTTTATAATTTTTCGAATTTTTTTACTATTTTTTTCGGAATTTTCTTTCCCGGGTCGAGTATGAGCGGAATTCGGGACGAAAATTTTATTTTCATTTTTTCGGCCTATCTCATCATGTTTTCGCTAAAAATATTGCCGGGAAGAGGTTTTATAATTTTTGAATTTTTTTACTATATTTTTCGGAATTTTTGCCCGTGTCGAGCATGAACGGATTTCAGGACTAAAATTTTGTTTTCTCTTTTTCGGCTTATCTCATCCCGTTTTGAATAAAAATAATGCCGGGAAGAAATTTTATAATTTTTTTGAATTTTTTTACTATTTTTTTAGAAATTTTCTTGCCCGGGTCGAGCATGAACGGAATTCGGGAGTAAAATTTTGTTTTCTCCTTTTCGGCCTATCTCATCCTGTTTTAGCTAAAAATAATGCCGGGAAGAGGATTTCTAATTTTTTGAATTTTTTTACTATCTTTTTCCGAATTTTCTTGCCCGGGTCGAGTATGAACGAAATTCGGGACGATTATTTTGTTTTCATTTTTTCGGTCTGTCTCATCCCGTTTTTGCTAAAAATTATGCCGGGAGGAGGTTTTATAATTTTTTGAATGTTTTTACTATTTTTTTCGGAATTTTCTTTTCCGGGTCGTGTTTGAACGGAATTCGGGACTAAAATTTTGTTTTCACTTTTTCGGTCTATCTCTTCCCGTTTTCGCTAAAAATAATGCCGGGAAGAGATTTTATAATTTTTTGAATTTTTTTACTATTTTTTTCAGAATTTTCTTGCCCGGGTCGAGCATGAACGGAATTCGGGACTAAACTTTTGTTTTCTCTTTTTCGGCCTCTATCATCCCGTTTTGGCCAAAAATAATGCCGGGAAGGGGTTTTATAATTTTTCGAATTTTTTTACTATTTTTTTCGGAATTTTCTTTCCCGGGTCGTGTTTCAACGGAATTCGGGACTAAAATTTTGTTTTCACTTTTTTGGCCTATCTCATCCCGTTTTCGCTAAAAATATTGCCGGGAAGAGGTTTTATAATTTTTTTAATTCTTTTACTATTTTTTTCGGAATTTTCTTTCCCGGGTCGAGTATGAACGGAATTCGGTAGTAAAATTTTGTTTTCACTTTTTCGGCCTATCTCATCCCATTTTGACTAAAAATAATGCCGGGAAGAGGTATTACAATTTTTTGAATTTTTTTACTATTTTTTTCGGAATTTTCTTGCCCGAGTAAGCACGAACGGAATTTGGGACAAAAATTTTGTTTTCTCTTTTTCGGCCTATCTAATCCCGTTTTCGCTAAAAATATTGCCGGGAAGACGTTTTATAATTTTTTTACTATTTTTTTAGAAATTTTCTTGCCCGGGTCGAGCATGAACGGAATTCGGGACAAAAATTTTGTTTTCTCTTTTTCGGCCTATCTCATCCTGCTTTGGCTAAAAATAATGCCGGGAAGAGGATTTATAATTTTTTGAATTTTTTTACTATTTTGGTCTGAATTTTCTTGCCCGGGTCGAGTATGAACGGAATTCGGGACGATTATTTTGTTTTCATTTTTTCGGTCTGTCTCATCCCGTTTTCGCAAAAAATAATGCCGGGAAGAGGTTTTATAATTTTTTGAATTTTTTTACTATTCTTTTTGAAATTTTCTTTCCCGGGTCGTGTTTGAACGGAATTCGGGACTAAAATTTTGTTTTCACTTTTTCGGCCTATCTCTACCCCGTTTTCGCTAAAAATAATGCTAGGATGAGGTTTTATAATTTTTTGAATTTTTTTACTATTTTTTTCGGAATTTTCTTGCCCGGGTCGAGCATGAACGGAATTCGGGACTAAACTTTTTGTTTTCTTTTTTTTCGGCCTATATCATCCCGTTTTGGCCAAAAATAATGCCGGGAAGAGGTTTTATAATTTTTCGAATTTTTTAATATTTTTTTCGGAATTTTCTTGCCATGGACGAGCATGAACGGAATTCGGGACTAAAATTTTGTTTTCATTTTTTCGGCCTACATCATCCCGTTTTGACGAAAAATAATGCCGGGAAGAGGTTTTATAATTTTTTGAATTCCTTTACTATTTTTTTCGGAATTTTCTTTCCCGGGTCGAGTATGAACGGAATTCGGTAGTAAAATTTTGTTTTCACTTTTTTGGCCTATCTCATCCCGTTTTGACTAAAAATAATGCCGGGAAGAGGTATTATAATTTTTTGAATTTTTTTACTATTTTTTTCAAAATTTTCTTGCCCGGGTTGAGCATGAACGGAGTTCGGGACTAAAATTTTTTTTTTCTCCTTTTCAGCCTATATCATCCCGTTTTGGCGAAAAATAATGCCGGTAAGAGGTTTTAAAATTTTTAGAATTTTTTTACTATTTTTTTCGGAAATTTCTTTCCCGGGTCGAGTATGAGCGAATTTCGGGACGAAAATTTTATTTTCATTTTTTCGGCCTATCGCATCATGTTTTCGCTAAAAATATTGTCGGGAAGAGGTTTTATAATTTTTGAATTTTTTTACCATATTTTTCGGAATTTTTTGCCCGTGTCGAGCATGAACGGATTTCAGGACTAAAATTTTGTTTTCTCTTTTTCGGCATATCTCATCCCGTTTTGACTAAAAATAATGCCGGGAAGAGGTTTTTTAATTTTTTGAATTTTTTTACTATTTTTTTCGGAATTTTCTTTCCCGGGTCGTGTTTCAACGGAATTCGGGACTAAAATTTTGTTTTCACTTTTTTGGCCTATCTCATCCCGTTTTCGCTAAAAATATTGCCGGGAAGAGGTTTTATAATTTTTTTAATTCTTTTACTATTTTTTTCGGAATTTTCTTTCCCGGGTCGAGTATGAACGGAATTCGGTAGTAAAATTTTGTTTTCACTTTTTCGGCCTATCTCATCCCGTTTTGACTAAAAATAATGCCGGGAAGAGGTATTATTATTTTTTGAAATTTTTTACTATTTTTTTCAGAATTTTCTTGCTCGGGTTGAGCATGAACGGAATTCGGGACAAAATTTTTTTTTCTCTTTTTCGGCCAATATCATCCCGTTTTGGCGAAAAATAATGCCGGGAAGAGGTTTTAAAATTTTTAGAATTTTTTTACTATTTTTTTCGGAATTTTCTTTCCCGGGTCGAGTATGAGCGGAATTCGGGACGAAAATTTTATTTTCATTTTTTCGGCCTATCTCATCATGTTTTCGCTAAAAATATTGCCGGGAAGAGGTTTTATAATTTTTGAATTTTTTTACTATATTTTTCGGAATTTTTTGCCCGTGTCGAGCATGAACGGATTTCAGGACTAAAATTTTGTTTTCTCTTTTTCGGCTTATCTCATCCCGTTTTGAATAAAAATAATGCCGGGAAGAAATTTTATAATTTTTTTGAATTTTTTTACTATTTTTTTAGAAATTTTCTTGCCCGGGTCGAGCATGAACGGAATTCGGGAGTAAAATTTTGTTTTCTCCTTTTCGGCCTATCTCATCCTGTTTTAGCTAAAAATAATGCCGGGAAGAGGATTTCTAATTTTTTGAATTTTTTTACTATCTTTTTCCGAATTTTCTTGCTCGGGTCGAGTATGAACGAAATTCGGGACGATTATTTTGTTTTCATTTTTTCGGTCTGTCTCATCCCGTTTTTGCTAAAAATTATGCCGGGAGGAGGTTTTATAATTTTTTGAATGTTTTTACTATTTTTTTCGGAATTTTCTTTTCCGGGTCGTGTTTGAACGGAATTCGGGACTAAAATTTTGTTTTCACTTTTTCGGTCTATCTCTTCCCGTTTTCGCTAAAAATAATGCCGGGAAGAGGTTTTATAATTTTTTGAATTTTTTTACTATTTTTTTCAGAATTTTCTTGCCCGGGTCGAGCATGAACGGAATTCGGGACTAAACTTTTGTTTTCTCTTTTTCGGCCTCTATCATCCCGTTTTGGCCAAAAATAATGCCGGGAAGGGGTTTTATAATTTTTCGAATTTTTTTACTATTTTTTTCGGAATTTTCTTTCCCAGGTCGTGTTTCAACGGAATTCGGGACTAAAATTTTGTTTTCACTTTTTTGGCCTATCTCATCCCGTTTTCGCTAAAAATATTGCCGGGAAGAGGTTTTATAATTTTTTTAATTCTTTTACTATTTTTTTCGGAATTTTCTTGCCCGGGTCGAGCATGAACGGAATTCGGGACTAAACATTTTGTTTTCTCTTTTTCGGCCTATATCATCCCGTTTTGGCCAAAAATAATGCCGGGAAGAGGTTTTATAATTTTTCGAATTTTTTTAATATTTTTTTCGGAATTTTCTTGCCCGAGTAAGCACGAACGGAATTTGGGACAAAAATTTTGTTTTCTCTTTTTCGGCCTATCTAATCCCGTTTTCGCTAAAAATATTGCCGGGAAGACGTTTTATAATTTTTTTACTATTTTTTTAGAAATTTTCTTGCCCGGGTCGAGCATGAACGGAATTCGGGACAAAAATTTTGTTTTCTCTTTTTCGGCCTATCTCATCCTGCTTTGGCTAAAAATAATGCCGGGAAGAGGATTTATAATTTTTTGAATTTTTTTACTATTTTGGTCTGAATTTTCTTGCCCGGGTCGAGTATGAACGGAATTCGGGACGATTATTTTGTTTTCATTTTTTCGGTCTGTCTCATCCCGTTTTCGCAAAAAATAATGCCGGGAAGAGGTTTTATAATTTTTTGAATTTTTTTACTATTCTTTTCGAAATTTTCTTTCTCGGGTCGTGTTTGAACGGAATTCGGGACTAAAATTTTGTTTTCACTTTTTCGGCCTATCTCTACCCCGTTTTCGCTAAAAATAATGCTAGGATGAGGTTTTATAATTTTTTGAATTTTTTTACTATTTTTTTCGAAATTTTCTTGCCCGGGTCGAGCATGAACGGAATTCGGGACTAAACTTTTTGTTTTCTTTTTTTCGGCCTATATCATCCCGTTTTGGCCAAAAATAATGCCGGGAAGAGGTTTTATAATTTTTCGAATTTTTTAATATTTTTTTCGGAATTTTCTTGCCATGGACGAGCATGAACGGAATTCGGGACTAAAATTTTGTTTTCATTTTTTCGGCCTACATCATCCCGTTTTGACGAAAAATAATGCCGGGAAGAGGTTTTATAATTTTTTGAATTCCTTTACTATTTTTTTCGGAATTTTCTTTCCCGGGTCGAGTATGAACGGAATTCGGTAGTAAAATTTTGTTTTCACTTTTTTGGCCTATCTCATCCCGTTTTGACTAAAAATAATGCCGGGAAGAGGTATTATAATTTTTTGAATTTTTTTACTATTTTTTTCAAAATTTTCTTGCTCGGGTTGAGCATGAACGGAGTTCGGGACTAAAATTTTTTTTTTCTCCTTTTCAGCCTATATCATCCCGTTTTGGCGAAAAATAATGCCGGTAAGAGGTTTTAAAATTTTTAGAATTTTTTTACTATTTTTTTCGGAAATTTCTTTCCCGGGTCGAGTATGAGCGAATTTCGGGACGAAAATTTTATTTTCATTTTTTCGGCCTATCGCATCATGTTTTCGCTAAAAATATTGTCGGGAAGAGGTTTTATAATTTTTGAATTTTTTTACCATATTTTTCGGAATTTTTTGCCCGTGTCGAGCATGAACGGATTTCAGGACTAAAATTTTGTTTTCTCTTTTTCGGCATATCTCATCCCGTTTTGACTAAAAATAATGCCGGGAAGAGGTTTTTTAATTTTTTGAATTTTTTTACTATTTTTTTCGGAATTTTCTTTCCCGGGTCGTGTTTCAACGGAATTCGGGACTAAAATTTTGTTTTCACTTTTTTGGCCTATCTCATCCCGTTTTCGCTAAAAATATTGCCGGGAAGAGGTTTTATAATTTTTGAATTTTTTTACTATATTTTTCGGAATTTTTTGCCCGTGTCGAGCATGAACGGATTTCAGGACTAAAATTTTGTTTTCTCTTTTTCGGCTTATCTCATCCCGTTTTGAATAAAAATAATGCCGGGAAGAAAGTTTATAATTTTTTTGAATTTTTTTACTTTTTTTTTAGAAATTTTCTTGCCCGGGTCGAGCATGAACGGAATTCGGGAGTAAAATTTTGTTTTCTCCTTTTCGGCCTATCTCATCCTGTTTTAGCTAAAAATAATGCCGGGAAGAGGATTTCTAATTTTTTGAATTTTTTTACTATCTTTTTCCGAATTTTCTTGCCCGGGTCGAGTATGAACGAAATTCGGGACGATTATTTTGTTTTCATTTTTTCGGTCTGTCTCATCCCGTTTTTGCTAAAAATTATGCCGGGAGGAGGTTTTATAATTTTTTGAATGTTTTTACTATTTTTTTCGGAATTTTCTTTTCCGGGTCGTGTTTGAACGGAATTCGGGACTAAAATTTTGTTTTCACTTTTTCGGTCTATCTCTTCCCGTTTTCGCTAAAAATAATGCCGGGAAGAGGTTTTATAATTTTTTGAATTTTTTTACTATTTTTTTCAGAATTTTCTTGCCCGGGTCGAGCATGAACGGAATTCGGGACTAAACTTTTGTTTTCTCTTTTTCGGCCTCTATCATCCCGTTTTGGCCAAAAATAATGCCGGGAAGGGGTTTTATAATTTTTCGAATTTTTTTACTATTTTTTTCGGAATTTTCTTTCACGGGTCGTGTTTCAACGGAATTCGGGACTAAAATTTTGTTTTCACTTTTTTGGCCTATCTCATCCCGTTTTCGCTAAAAATATTGCCGGGAAGAGGTTTTATAATTTTTTTAATTCTTTTACTATTTTTTTCGGAATTTTCTTTCCCGGGTCGAGTATGAACGGAATTCGGTAGTAAAATTTTGTTTTCACTTTTTCGGCCTATCTCATCCCATTTTGACTAAAAATAATGCCGGGAAGAGGTATTACAATTTTTTGAATTTTTTTACTATTTTTTTCGGAATTTTCTTGCCCGAGTAAGCACGAACGGAATTTGGGACAAAAATTTTGTTTTCTCTTTTTCGGCCTATCTAATCCCGTTTTCGCTAAAAATATTGCCGGGAAGACGTTTTATAATTTTTTTACTATTTTTTTAGAAATTTTCTTGCCCGGGTCGAGCATGAACGGAATTCGGGACAAAAATTTTGTTTTCTCTTTTTCGGCCTATCTCATCCTGCTTTGGCTAAAAATAATGCCGGGAAGAGGATTTATAATTTTTTGAATTTTTTTACTATTTTGGTCTGAATTTTCTTGCCCGAGTCGAGTATGAACGGAATTCGGGACGATTATTTTGTTTTCATTTTTTCGGTCTGTCTCATCCCGTTTTCGCAAAAAATAATGCCGGGAAGAGGTTTTATAATTTTTTGAATTTTTTTACTATTCTTTTCGAAATTTTCTTTCCCGGGTCGTGTTTGAACGGAATTCGGGACTAAAATTTTGTTTTCACTTTTTCGGCCTATCTCTACCCCGTTTTCGCTAAAAATAATGCTAGGATGAGGTTTTATAATTTTTTGAATTTTTTTACTATTTTTTTCGGAATTTTCTTGCCCGGGTCGAGCATGAACGGAATTCGGGACTAAACTTTTTGTTTTCTTTTTTTCGGCCTATATCATCCCGTTTTGGCCAAAAATAATGCCGGGAAGAGGTTTTATAATTTTTCGAATTTTTTAATATTTTTTTCGGAATTTTCTTGCCATGGACGAGCATGAACGGAATTCGGGACTAAAATTTTGTTTTCATTTTTTCGGCCTACATCATCCCGTTTTGACGAAAAATAATGCCGGGAAGAGGTTTTATAATTTTTTGAATTCCTTTACTATTTTTTTCGGAATTTTCTTTCCCGGGTCGAGTATGAACGGAATTCGGTAGTAAAATTTTGTTTTCACTTTTTTGGCCTATCTCATCCCGTTTTGACTAAAAATAATGCCGGGAAGAGGTATTATAATTTTTTGAATTTTTTTACTATTTTTTTCAAAATTTTCTTGCCCGGGTTGAGCATGAACGGAGTTCGGGACTAAAATTTTTTTTTTTCTCCTTTTCAGCCTATATCATCCCGTTTTGGCGAAAAATAATGCCGGTAAGAGGTTTTAAAATTTTTAGAATTTTTTTACTATTTTTTTCGGAAATTTCTTTCCCGGGTCGAGTATGAGCGAATTTCGGGACGAAAATTTTATTTTCATTTTTTCGGCCTATCGCATCATGTTTTCGCTAAAAATATTGTCGGGAAGAGGTTTTATAATTTTTGAATTTTTTTACCATATTTTTCGGAATTTTTTGCCCGTGTCGAGCATGAACGGATTTCAGGACTAAAATTTTGTTTTCTCTTTTTCGGCATATCTCATCCCGTTTTGACTAAAAATAATGCCGGGAAGAGGTTTTTTAATTTTTTGAATTTTTTTACTATTTTTTTCGGAATTTTCTTTCCCGGGTCGTGTTTCAACGGAATTCGGGACTAAAATTTTGTTTTCACTTTTTTGGCCTATCTCATCCCGTTTTCGCTAAAAATATTGCCGGGAAGAGGTTTTATAATTTTTTTAATTCTTTTACTATTTTTTTCGGAATTTTCTTTCCCGGGTCGAGTATGAACGGAATTCGGTAGTAAAATTTTGTTTTCACTTTTTCGGCCTATCTCATCCCGTTTTGACTAAAAATAATGCCGGGAAGAGGTATTATTATTTTTTGAAATTTTTTACTATTTTTTTCGGAATTTTCTTGCTCGGGTTGAGCATGAACGGAATTCGGGACAAAATTTTTTTTTCTCTTTTTCGTCCAATATCATCCCGTTTTGGCGAAAAATAATGCCGGGAAGAGGTTTTAAAATTTTTAGAATTTTTTTACTATTTTTTTCGGAATTTTCTTTCCCGGGTCGAGTATGAGCGGAATTCGGGACTAAACTTTTTGTTTTCTTTTTTTTCGGCCTATATCATCCCGTTTTGGCCAAAAATAATGCCGGGAAGAGGTTTTATAATTTTTCGAATTTTTTAATATTTTTTTCGGAATTTTCTTGCCATGGACGAGCATGAACGGAATTCGGGACTAAAATTTTGTTTTCATTTTTTCGGCCTACATCATCCCGTTTTGACGAAAAATAATGCCGGGAAGAGGTTTTATAATTTTTTGAATTCCTTTACTATTTTTTTCGGAATTTTCTTTCCCGGGTCGAGTATGAACGGAATTCGGTAGTAAAATTTTGTTTTCACTTTTTTGGCCTATCTCATCCCGTTTTGACTAAAAATAATGCCGGGAAGAGGTATTATAATTTTTTGAATTTTTTTACTATTTTTTTCAGAATTTTCTTGCCCGGGTCGAGCATGAACGGAATTCGGGACTAAACTTTTGTTTTCTCTTTTTCGGCCTCTATCATCCCGTTTTGGCCAAAAATAATGCCGGGAAGGGGTTTTATAATTTTTCGAATTTTTTTACTATTTTTTTCGGAATTTTCTTTCCCGGGTCGAGTATGAGCGGAATTCGGGACGAAAATTTTATTTTCATTTTTTCGGCCTATCTCATCATGTTTTCGCTAAAAATATTGCCGGGAAGAGGTTTTATAATTTTTGAATTTTTTTACTATATTTTTCGGAATTTTTGCCCGTGTCGAGCATGAACGGATTTCAGGACTAAAATTTTGTTTTCTCTTTTTCGGCTTATCTCATCCCGTTTTGAATAAAAATAATGCCGGGAAGAAATTTTATAATTTTTTTGAATTTTTTTACTATTTTTTTAGAAATTTTCTTGCCCGGGTCGAGCATGAACGGAATTCGGGAGTAAAATTTTGTTTTCTCCTTTTCGGCCTATCTCATCCTGTTTTAGCTAAAAATAATGCCGGGAAGAGGATTTCTAATTTTTTGAATTTTTTTACTATCTTTTTCCGAATTTTCTTGCCCGGGTCGAGTATGAACGAAATTCGGGACGATTATTTTGTTTTCATTTTTTCGGTCTGTCTCATCCCGTTTTTGCTAAAAATTATGCCGGGAGGAGGTTTTATAATTTTTTGAATGTTTTTACTATTTTTTTCGGAATTTTCTTTTCCGGGTCGTGTTTGAACGGAATTCGGGACTAAAATTTTGTTTTTACTTTTTCGGTCTATCTCTTCCCGTTTTCGCTAAAAATAATGCCGGGAAGAGGTTTTATAATTTTTTGAATTTTTTTACTATTTTTTTCAGAATTTTCTTGCCCGGGTCGAGCATGAACGGAATTCGGGACTAAACTTTTGTTTTCTCTTTTTCGGCCTCTATCATCCCGTTTTGGCCAAAAATAATGCCGGGAAGGGGTTTTATAATTTTTCGAATTTTTTTACTATTTTTTTCGGAATTTTCTTTCCCGGGTCGAGTATGAGCGGAATTCGGGACGAAAATTTTATTTTCATTTTTTCGGCCTATCTCATCATGTTTTCGCTAAAAATATTGCCGGGAAGAGGTTTTATAATTTTTGAATTTTTTTACTATATTTTTCGGAATTTTTGCCCGTGTCGAGCATGAACGGATTTCAGGACTAAAATTTTGTTTTCTCTTTTTCGGCTTATCTCATCCCGTTTTGAATAAAAATAATGCCGGGAAGAAATTTTATAATTTTTTTGAATTTTTTTACTATTTTTTTAGAAATTTTCTTGCCCGGGTCGAGCATGAACGGAATTCGGGAGTAAAATTTTGTTTTCTCCTTTTCGGCCTATCTCATCCTGTTTTAGCTAAAAATAATGCCGGGAAGAGGATTTCTAATTTTTTGAATTTTTTTACTATCTTTTTCCGAATTTTCTTGCCCGGGTCGAGTATGAACGAAATTCGGGACGATTATTTTGTTTTCATTTTTTCGGTCTGTCTCATCCCGTTTTTGCTAAAAATTATGCCGGGAGGAGGTTTTATAATTTTTTGAATGTTTTTACTATTTTTTTCGGAATTTTCTTTTCCGGGTCGTGTTTGAACGGAATTCGGGACTAAAATTTTGTTTTCACTTTTTCGGTCTATCTCTTCCCGTTTTCGCTAAAAATAATGCCGGGAAGAGATTTTATAATTTTTTGAATTTTTTTACTATTTTTTTCAGAATTTTCTTGCCCGGGTCGAGCATGAACGGAATTCGGGACTAAACTTTTGTTTTCTCTTTTTCGGCCTCTATCATCCCGTTTTGGCCAAAAATAATGCCGGGAAGGGGTTTTATAATTTTTCGAATTTTTTTACTATTTTTTTCGGAATTTTCTTTCCCGGGTCGTGTTTCAACGGAATTCGGGACTAAAATTTTGTTTTCACTTTTTTGGCCTATCTCATCCCGTTTTCGCTAAAAATATTGCCGGGAAGAGGTTTTATAATTTTTTTAATTCTTTTACTATTTTTTTCGGAATTTTCTTTCCCGGGTCGAGTATGAACGGAATTCGGTAGTAAAATTTTGTTTTCACTTTTTCGGCCTATCTCATCCCATTTTGACTAAAAATAATGCCGGGAAGAGGTATTACAATTTTTTGAATTTTTTTACTATTTTTTTCGGAATTTTCTTGCCCGAGTAAGCACGAACGGAATTTGGGACAAAAATTTTGTTTTCTCTTTTTCGGCCTATCTAATCCCGTTTTCGCTAAAAATATTGCCGGGAAGACGTTTTATAATTTTTTTACTATTTTTTTAGAAATTTTCTTGCCCGGGTCGAGCATGAACGGAATTCGGGACAAAAATTTTGTTTTCTCTTTTTCGGCCTATCTCATCCTGCTTTGGCTAAAAATAATGCCGGGAAGAGGATTTATAATTTTTTGAATTTTTTTACTATTTTGGTCTGAATTTTCTTGCCCGGGTCGAGTATGAACGGAATTCGGGACGATTATTTTGTTTTCATTTTTTCGGTCTGTCTCATCCCGTTTTCGCAAAAAATAATGCCGGGAAGAGGTTTTATAATTTTTTGAATTTTTTTACTATTCTTTTTGAAATTTTCTTTCCCGGGTCGTGTTTGAACGGAATTCGGGACTAAAATTTTGTTTTCACTTTTTCGGCCTATCTCTACCCCGTTTTCGCTAAAAATAATGCTAGGATGAGGTTTTATAATTTTTTGAATTTTTTTACTATTTTTTTCGGAATTTTCTTGCCCGGGTCGAGCATGAACGGAATTCGGGACTAAACTTTTTGTTTTCTTTTTTTTCGGCCTATATCATCCCGTTTTGGCCAAAAATAATGCCGGGAAGAGGTTTTATAATTTTTCGAATTTTTTAATATTTTTTTCGGAATTTTCTTGCCATGGACGAGCATGAACGGAATTCGGGACTAAAATTTTGTTTTCATTTTTTCGGCCTACATCATCCCGTTTTGACGAAAAATAATGCCGGGAAGAGGTTTTATAATTTTTTGAATTCCTTTACTATTTTTTTCGGAATTTTCTTTCCCGGGTCGAGTATGAACGGAATTCGGTAGTAAAATTTTGTTTTCACTTTTTTGGCCTATCTCATCCCGTTTTGACTAAAAATAATGCCGGGAAGAGGTATTATAATTTTTTGAATTTTTTTACTATTTTTTTCAAAATTTTCTTGCCCGGGTTGAGCATGAACGGAGTTCGGGACTAAAATTTTTTTTTTCTCCTTTTCAGCCTATATCATCCCGTTTTGGCGAAAAATAATGCCGGTAAGAGGTTTTAAAATTTTTAGAATTTTTTTACTATTTTTTTCGGAAATTTCTTTCCCGGGTCGAGTATGAGCGAATTTCGGGACGAAAATTTTATTTTCATTTTTTCGGCCTATCGCATCATGTTTTCGCTAAAAATATTGTCGGGAAGAGGTTTTATAATTTTTGAATTTTTTTACCATATTTTTCGGAATTTTTTGCCCGTGTCGAGCATGAACGGATTTCAGGACTAAAATTTTGTTTTCTCTTTTTCGGCATATCTCATCCCGTTTTGACTAAAAATAATGCCGGGAAGAGGTTTTTTAATTTTTTGAATTTTTTTACTATTTTTTTCGGAATTTTCTTTCCCGGGTCGTGTTTCAACGGAATTCGGGACTAAAATTTTGTTTTCACTTTTTTGGCCTATCTCATCCCGTTTTCGCTAAAAATATTGCCGGGAAGAGGTTTTATAATTTTTTTAATTCTTTTACTATTTTTTTCGGAATTTTCTTTCCCGGGTCGAGTATGAACGGAATTCGGTAGTAAAATTTTGTTTTCACTTTTTCGGCCTATCTCATCCCGTTTTGACTAAAAATAATGCCGGGAAGAGGTATTATTATTTTTTGAAATTTTTTACTATTTTTTTCAGAATTTTCTTGCTCGGGTTGAGCATGAACGGAATTCGGGACAAAATTTTTTTTTCTCTTTTTCGGCCAATATCATCCCGTTTTGGCGAAAAATAATGCCGGGAAGAGGTTTTAAAATTTTTAGAATTTTTTTACTATTTTTTTCGGAATTTTCTTTCCCGGGTCGAGTATGAGCGGAATTCGGGACGAAAATTTTATTTTCATTTTTTCGGCCTATCTCATCATGTTTTCGCTAAAAATATTGCCGGGAAGAGGTTTTATAATTTTTGAATTTTTTTACTATATTTTTCGGAATTTTTTGCCCGTGTCGAGCATGAACGGATTTCAGGACTAAAATTTTGTTTTCTCTTTTTCGGCTTATCTCATCCCGTTTTGAATAAAAATAATGCCGGGAAGAAATTTTATAATTTTTTTGAATTTTTTTACTATTTTTTTAGAAATTTTCTTGCCCGGGTCGAGCATGAACGGAATTCGGGAGTAAAATTTTGTTTTCTCCTTTTCGGCCTATCTCATCCTGTTTTAGCTAAAAATAATGCCGGGAAGAGGATTTCTAATTTTTTGAATTTTTTTACTATCTTTTTCCGAATTTTCTTGCTCGGGTCGAGTATGAACGAAATTCGGGACGATTATTTTGTTTTCATTTTTTCGGTCTGTCTCATCCCGTTTTTGCTAAAAATTATGCCGGGAGGAGGTTTTATAATTTTTTGAATGTTTTTACTATTTTTTTCGGAATTTTCTTTTCCGGGTCGTGTTTGAACGGAATTCGGGACTAAAATTTTGTTTTCACTTTTTCGGTCTATCTCTTCCCGTTTTCGCTAAAAATAATGCCGGGAAGAGGTTTTATAATTTTTTGAATTTTTTTACTATTTTTTTCAGAATTTTCTTGCCCGGGTCGAGCATGAACGGAATTCGGGACTAAACTTTTGTTTTCTCTTTTTCGGCCTCTATCATCCCGTTTTGGCCAAAAATAATGCCGGGAAGGGGTTTTATAATTTTTCGAATTTTTTTACTATTTTTTTCGGAATTTTCTTTCCCAGGTCGTGTTTCAACGGAATTCGGGACTAAAATTTTGTTTTCACTTTTTTGGCCTATCTCATCCCGTTTTCGCTAAAAATATTGCCGGGAAGAGGTTTTATAATTTTTTTAATTCTTTTACTATTTTTTTCGGAATTTTCTTGCCCGGGTCGAGCATGAACGGAATTCGGGACTAAACATTTTGTTTTCTCTTTTTCGGCCTATATCATCCCGTTTTGGCCAAAAATAATGCCGGGAAGAGGTTTTATAATTTTTCGAATTTTTTTAATATTTTTTTCGGAATTTTCTTGCCCGAGTAAGCACGAACGGAATTTGGGACAAAAATTTTGTTTTCTCTTTTTCGGCCTATCTAATCCCGTTTTCGCTAAAAATATTGCCGGGAAGACGTTTTATAATTTTTTTACTATTTTTTTAGAAATTTTCTTGCCCGGGTCGAGCATGAACGGAATTCGGGACAAAAATTTTGTTTTCTCTTTTTCGGCCTATCTCATCCTGCTTTGGCTAAAAATAATGCCGGGAAGAGGATTTATAATTTTTTGAATTTTTTTACTATTTTGGTCTGAATTTTCTTGCCCGGGTCGAGTATGAACGGAATTCGGGACGATTATTTTGTTTTCATTTTTTCGGTCTGTCTCATCCCGTTTTCGCAAAAAATAATGCCGGGAAGAGGTTTTATAATTTTTTGAATTTTTTTACTATTCTTTTCGAAATTTTCTTTCTCGGGTCGTGTTTGAACGGAATTCGGGACTAAAATTTTGTTTTCACTTTTTCGGCCTATCTCTACCCCGTTTTCGCTAAAAATAATGCTAGGATGAGGTTTTATAATTTTTTGAATTTTTTTACTATTTTTTTCGAAATTTTCTTGCCCGGGTCGAGCATGAACGGAATTCGGGACTAAACTTTTTGTTTTCTTTTTTTCGGCCTATATCATCCCGTTTTGGCCAAAAATAATGCCGGGAAGAGGTTTTATAATTTTTCGAATTTTTTAATATTTTTTTCGGAATTTTCTTGCCATGGACGAGCATGAACGGAATTCGGGACTAAAATTTTGTTTTCATTTTTTCGGCCTACATCATCCCGTTTTGACGAAAAATAATGCCGGGAAGAGGTTTTATAATTTTTTGAATTCCTTTACTATTTTTTTCGGAATTTTCTTTCCCGGGTCGAGTATGAACGGAATTCGGTAGTAAAATTTTGTTTTCACTTTTTTGGCCTATCTCATCCCGTTTTGACTAAAAATAATGCCGGGAAGAGGTATTATAATTTTTTGAATTTTTTTACTATTTTTTTCAAAATTTTCTTGCTCGGGTTGAGCATGAACGGAGTTCGGGACTAAAATTTTTTTTTTCTCCTTTTCAGCCTATATCATCCCGTTTTGGCGAAAAATAATGCCGGTAAGAGGTTTTAAAATTTTTAGAATTTTTTTACTATTTTTTTCGGAAATTTCTTTCCCGGGTCGAGTATGAGCGAATTTCGGGACGAAAATTTTATTTTCATTTTTTCGGCCTATCGCATCATGTTTTCGCTAAAAATATTGTCGGGAAGAGGTTTTATAATTTTTGAATTTTTTTACCATATTTTTCGGAATTTTTTGCCCGTGTCGAGCATGAACGGATTTCAGGACTAAAATTTTGTTTTCTCTTTTTCGGCATATCTCATCCCGTTTTGACTAAAAATAATGCCGGGAAGAGGTTTTTTAATTTTTTGAATTTTTTTACTATTTTTTTCGGAATTTTCTTTCCCGGGTCGTGTTTCAACGGAATTCGGGACTAAAATTTTGTTTTCACTTTTTTGGCCTATCTCATCCCGTTTTCGCTAAAAATATTGCCGGGAAGAGGTTTTATAATTTTTTTAATTCTTTTACTATTTTTTTCGGAATTTTCTTTCCCGGGTCGAGTATGAACGGAATTCGGTAGTAAAATTTTGTTTTCACTTTTTCGGCCTATCTCATCCCGTTTTGACTAAAAATAATGCCGGGAAGAGGTATTATTATTTTTTGAAATTTTTTACTATTTTTTTCGGAATTTTCTTGCTCGGGTTGAGCATGAACGGAATTCGGGACAAAATTTTTTTTTCTCTTTTTCGGCTAATATCATCCCGTTTTGGCGAAAAATAATGCCGGGAAGAGGTTTTAAAATTTTTAGAATTTTTTTACTATTTTTTTCGGAATTTTCTTTCCCGGGTCGAGTATGAGCGGAATTCGGGACGAAAATTTTATTTTCATTTTTTCGGCCTATCTCATCATGTTTTCGCTAAAAATATTGCCGGGAAGAGGTTTTATAATTTTTGAATTTTTTTACTATATTTTTCGGAATTTTTTGCCCGTGTCGAGCATGAACGGATTTCAGGACTAAAATTTTGTTTTCTCTTTTTCGGCTTATCTCATCCCGTTTTGAATAAAAATAATGCCGGGAAGAAAGTTTATAATTTTTTTGAATTTTTTTACTTTTTTTTTAGAAATTTTCTTGCCCGGGTCGAGCATGAACGGAATTCGGGAGTAAAATTTTGTTTTCTCCTTTTCGGCCTATCTCATCCTGTTTTAGCTAAAAATAATGCCGGGAAGAGGATTTCTAATTTTTTGAATTTTTTTACTATCTTTTTCCGAATTTTCTTGCCCGGGTCGAGTATGAACGAAATTCGGGACGATTATTTTGTTTTCATTTTTTCGGTCTGTCTCATCCCGTTTTTGCTAAAAATTATGCCGGGAGGAGGTTTTATAATTTTTTGAATGTTTTTACTATTTTTTTCGGAATTTTCTTTTCCGGGTCGTGTTTGAACGGAATTCGGGACTAAAATTTTGTTTTCACTTTTTCGGTCTATCTCTTCCCGTTTTCGCTAAAAATAATGCCGGGAAGAGGTTTTATAATTTTTTGAATTTTTTTACTATTTTTTTCAGAATTTTCTTGCCCGGGTCGAGCATGAACGGAATTCGGGACTAAACTTTTGTTTTCTCTTTTTCGGCCTCTATCATCCCGTTTTGGCCAAAAATAATGCCGGGAAGGGGTTTTATAATTTTTCGAATTTTTTTACTATTTTTTTCGGAATTTTCTTTCACGGGTCGTGTTTCAACGGAATTCGGGACTAAAATTTTGTTTTCACTTTTTTGGCCTATCTCATCCCGTTTTCGCTAAAAATATTGCCGGGAAGAGGTTTTATAATTTTTTTAATTCTTTTACTATTTTTTTCGGAATTTTCTTTCCCGGGTCGAGTATGAACGGAATTCGGTAGTAAAATTTTGTTTTCACTTTTTCGGCCTATCTCATCCCATTTTGACTAAAAATAATGCCGGGAAGAGGTATTACAATTTTTTGAATTTTTTTACTATTTTTTTCGGAATTTTCTTGCCCGAGTAAGCACGAACGGAATTTGGGACAAAAATTTTGTTTTCTCTTTTTCGGCCTATCTAATCCCGTTTTCGCCAAAAATATTGCCGGGAAGACGTTTTATAATTTTTTTACTATTTTTTTAGAAATTTTCTTGCCCGGGTCGAGCATGAACGGAATTCGGGACAAAAATTTTGTTTTCTCTTTTTCGGCCTATCTCATCCTGCTTTGGCTAAAAATAATGCCGGGAAGAGGATTTATAATTTTTTGAATTTTTTTACTATTTTGGTCTGAATTTTCTTGCCCGAGTCGAGTATGAACGGAATTCGGGACGATTATTTTGTTTTCATTTTTTCGGTCTGTCTCATCCCGTTTTCGCAAAAAATAATGCCGGGAAGAGGTTTTATAATTTTTTGAATTTTTTTACTATTCTTTTCGAAATTTTCTTTCCCGGGTCGTGTTTGAACGGAATTCGGGACTAAAATTTTGTTTTCACTTTTTCGGCCTATCTCTACCCCGTTTTCGCTAAAAATAATGCTAGGATGAGGTTTTATAATTTTTTGAATTTTTTTACTATTTTTTTCGGAATTTTCTTGCCCGGGTCGAGCATGAACGGAATTCGGGACTAAACTTTTTGTTTTCTTTTTTTCGGCCTATATCATCCCGTTTTGGCCAAAAATAATGCCGGGAAGAGGTTTTATAATTTTTCGAATTTTTTAATATTTTTTTCGGAATTTTCTTGCCATGGACGAGCATGAACGGAATTCGGGACTAAAATTTTGTTTTCATTTTTTCGGCCTACATCATCCCGTTTTGACGAAAAATAATGCCGGGAAGAGGTTTTATAATTTTTTGAATTCCTTTACTATTTTTTTCGGAATTTTCTTTCCCGGGTCGAGTATGAACGGAATTCGGTAGTAAAATTTTGTTTTCACTTTTTTGGCCTATCTCATCCCGTTTTGACTAAAAATAATGCCGGGAAGAGGTATTATAATTTTTTGAATTTTTTTACTATTTTTTTCAAAATTTTCTTGCCCGGGTTGAGCATGAACGGAGTTCGGGACTAAAATTTTTTTTTTTCTCCTTTTCAGCCTATATCATCCCGTTTTGGCGAAAAATAATGCCGGTAAGAGGTTTTAAAATTTTTAGAATTTTTTTACTATTTTTTTCGGAAATTTCTTTCCCGGGTCGAGTATGAGCGAATTTCGGGACGAAAATTTTATTTTCATTTTTTCGGCCTATCGCATCATGTTTTCGCTAAAAATATTGTCGGGAAGAGGTTTTATAATTTTTGAATTTTTTTACCATATTTTTCGGAATTTTTTGCCCGTGTCGAGCATGAACGGATTTCAGGACTAAAATTTTGTTTTCTCTTTTTCGGCATATCTCATCCCGTTTTGACTAAAAATAATGCCGGGAAGAGGTTTTTTAATTTTTTGAATTTTTTTACTATTTTTTTCGGAATTTTCTTTCCCGGGTCGTGTTTCAACGGAATTCGGGACTAAAATTTTGTTTTCACTTTTTTGGCCTATCTCATCCCGTTTTCGCTAAAAATATTGCCGGGAAGAGGTTTTATAATTTTTTTAATTCTTTTACTATTTTTTTCGGAATTTTCTTTCCCGGGTCGAGTATGAACGGAATTCGGTAGTAAAATTTTGTTTTCACTTTTTCGGCCTATCTCATCCCGTTTTGACTAAAAATAATGCCGGGAAGAGGTATTATTATTTTTTGAAATTTTTTACTATTTTTTTCGGAATTTTCTTGCTCGGGTTGAGCATGAACGGAATTCGGGACAAAATTTTTTTTTCTCTTTTTCGTCCAATATCATCCCGTTTTGGCGAAAAATAATGCCGGGAAGAGGTTTTAAAATTTTTAGAATTTTTTTACTATTTTTTTCGGAATTTTCTTTCCCGGGTCGAGTATGAGCGGAATTCGGGACGAAAATTTTATTTTCATTTTTTCGGCCTATCTCATCATGTTTTCGCTAAAAATATTGCCGGGAAGAGGTTTTATAATTTTTGAATTTTTTTACTATATTTTTCGGAATTTTTTGCCCGTGTCGAGCATGAACGGATTTCAGGACTAAAATTTTGTTTTCTCTTTTTCGGCTTATCTCATCCTGTTTTGAATAAAAATAATGCCGGGAAGAAATTTTATAATTTTTTTGAATTTTTTTACTATTTTTTTAGAAATTTTCTTGCCCGGGTCGAGCATGAACGGAATTCGGGAGTAAAATTTTGTTTTCTCCTTTTCGGCCTATCTCATCCTGTTTTAGCTAAAAATAATGCCGGGAAGAGGATTTCTAATTTTTTGAATTTTTTTACCATATTTTTCGGAATTTTTTGCCCGTGTCGAGCATGAACGGATTTCAGGACTAAAATTTTGTTTTCTCTTTTTCGGCATATCTCATCCCGTTTTGACTAAAAATAATGCCGGGAAGAGGTTTTTTAATTTTTTGAATTTTTTTACTATTTTTTTCGGAATTTTCTTTCCCGGGTCGTGTTTCAACGGAATTCGGGACTAAAATTTTGTTTTCACTTTTTTGGCCTATCTCATCCCGTTTTCGCTAAAAATATTGCCGGGAAGAGGTTTTATAATTTTTTTAATTCTTTTACTATTTTTTTCGGAATTTTCTTTCCCGGGTCGAGTATGAACGGAATTCGGTAGTAAAATTTTGTTTTCACTTTTTCGGCCTATCTCATCCCGTTTTGACTAAAAATAATGCCGGGAAGAGGTATTATTATTTTTTGAAATTTTTTACTATTTTTTTCGGAATTTTCTTGCTCGGGTTGAGCATGAACGGAATTCGGGACAAAATTTTTTTTTCTCTTTTTCGTCCAATATCATCCCGTTTTGGCCAAAAATAATGCCGGGAAGAGGTTTTATAATTTTTTGAATTCCTTTACTATTTTTTTCGGAATTTTCTTTCCCGGGTCGAGTATGAACGGAATTCGGTAGTAAAATTTTGTTTTCACTTTTTCGGCCTATCTCATCCGGTTTTGACTAAAAATAATGCCGGGAAGAGGTATTATAATTTTTTGAATTTTTTTACTATTTTTTTCGAAATTTTCTTGCCCGGGTTGAGCATGAACGGAATTCGGGACTAAAATTTTTTTCTTCTCCTTTTCGGCCTATATCATCCCGTTTTGGCCTAAAATAATGCCGGGATGAGGTTTTAAAATTTTTAAAATTTTTTTACTATTTTTTTCGGAATTTTCTTTCCCGGGTCGAGTATGAGCGGAATTCGGGACGAAAATTTTATTTTCATTTTTTCGGCCTATCTCATCATGTTTTCGCTAAAAATATTGCCGGGAAGAGGTTTTATAATTTTTGAATTTTTTTACCATATTTTTCGGAATTTTTTGCCCGTGTCGAGCATGAACGGATTTCAGGACTAAAATTTTGTTTTCTCTTTTTCGGCCTATCTCATCCCGTTTTGACTAAAAATAATGCCGGGAAGAGGTTTTATAATTTTTTGAATTTTTTTACTTTTTTTTTTCGGAATTTTCTTTCCCGGGTCGAGTATGAACGGAATTCGGGACGAAAATTTTGTTTTCATTTTTTCGGCCTATCTCATCCCTTTTCGCTAAAAATATTGCCGGGAGGAGGTTTTATAATTTTTCGAATTTTTTTACTATTTTTTTTCGGAATTTTTTGCCGTGGTCGAGCATGAACGGAATTCGGGACTAAAATTTTGTTTTCCCTTTTTCGGCCTATCTCATCCAGTTTTCACTAAAAATACTGCCGGGAAGAGGTTCTATAATTTTTTGAATTTTTTTACTATTTTTTTCGGAATTTTCTTGCCCGAGTAAGCACGAACGGAATTTGGGACAAAAATTTTGTTTTCTCTTTTTCGGCCTATCTAATCCCGTTTTCGCTAAAAATATTGCCGGGAAGACGTTTTATAATTTTTTTACTATTTTTTTAGAAAGTTTCTTGCCCGGGTCGAGCATGAACGGAATTCGGGACAAAAATTTTGTTTTCTCTTTTTCGGCCTATCTCATCCCGCTTTGGCTAAAAATAATGCCGGGAAGAGGATTTATAATTTTTTGAATTCTTTTACTATTTTGTTCTGAATTTTCTTGCCCGGGTCGAGTATGAACGGAATTCGGGACGAAAATTTTGTTTTCATTTTTTCGGCCTATCTCATCCCTTTTCGCTAAAAATATTGCCGGGAGGAGGTTTTATAATTTTTCGAATTTTTTTACTATTTTTTTTCGGAATTTTTTGCCGTGGTCGAGCATGAACGGAATTCGGGACTAAAATTTTGTTTTCCCTTTTTCGGCCTATCTCATCCAGTTTTCACTAAAAATACTGCCGGGAAGAGGTTCTATAATTTTTTGAAATTTTTTACTATTTTTTTCGGAATTTTCTTGCCCGAGTAAGCACGAACGGAATTTGGGACAAAAATTTTGTTTTCTCTTTTTCGGCCTATCTAATCCCGTTTTCGCTAAAAATATTGCCGGGAAGACGTTTTATAATTTTTTTACTATTTTTTTAGAAATTTTCTTGCCCGGGTCGAGCATGAACGGAATTCGGGACAAAAATTTTGTTTTCTCTTTTTCGGCCTATCTCATCCCGTTTTCGCAAAAAATAATGCCGGGAAGAGGTTTTATAATTTTTTGAATTTTTTTACTATTCTTTTCGAAATTTTCTTTCCCGGGTCGTGTTTGAATGGAATTCGGGACTAAAATTTTGTTTTCACTTTTTCGGCCTATCTCTTCCCCGTTTTCGCTAAAAATAATGCTAGGATGAGGTTTTATAATTTTTTGAATTTTTTTACTATTTTTTTCGGAATTTTCTTGCCCGGGTCGAGCATGAACGGAATTCGGGACTAAACTTTTTGTTTTCTCTTTTTCGGCCTATATCATCCCGTTTTGGCCAAAAATAATGCCGGGAAGAGCTTTTATAATTTTTTGAATTTTTTTACTATTTTTTTCGGAATTTTCTTGCCCGGGTCGAGCATGAACGGAATTCGGGACTAAACTTTTTGTTTTCTTTTTTTCGGCCTATATCATCCCGTTTTGGCCAAAAATAATGCCGGGAAGAGGTTTTATAATTTTTCGAATTTTTTAATATTTTTTTCGGAATTTTCTTGCCATGGACGAGCATGAACGGAATTCGGGACTAAAATTTTGTTTTCATTTTTTCGGCCTACATCATCCCGTTTTGACGAAAAATAATGCCGGGAAGAGGTTTTATAATTTTTTGAATTCCTTTACTATTTTTTTCGGAATTTTCTTTCCCGGGTCGAGTATGAACGGAATTCGGTAGTAAAATTTTGTTTTCACTTTTTTGGCCTATCTCATCCCGTTTTGACTAAAAATAATGCCGGGAAGAGGTATTATAATTTTTTGAATTTTTTTACTATTTTTTTCAAAATTTTCTTGCCCGGGTTGAGCATGAACGGAGTTCGGGACTAAAATTTTTTTTTTTCTCCTTTTCAGCCTATATCATCCCGTTTTGGCGAAAAATAATGCCGGTAAGAGGTTTTAAAATTTTTAGAATTTTTTTACTATTTTTTTCGGAAATTTCTTTCCCGGGTCGAGTATGAGCGAATTTCGGGACGAAAATTTTATTTTCATTTTTTCGGCCTATCGCATCATGTTTTCGCTAAAAATATTGTCGGGAAGAGGTTTTATAATTTTTGAATTTTTTTACCATATTTTTCGGAATTTTTTGCCCGTGTCGAGCATGAACGGATTTCAGGACTAAAATTTTGTTTTCTCTTTTTCGGCATATCTCATCCCGTTTTGACTAAAAATAATGCCGGGAAGAGGTTTTTTAATTTTTTGAATTTTTTTACTATTTTTTTCGGAATTTTCTTTCCCGGGTCGTGTTTCAACGGAATTCGGGACTAAAATTTTGTTTTCACTTTTTTGGCCTATCTCATCCCGTTTTCGCTAAAAATATTGCCGGGAAGAGGTTTTATAATTTTTTTAATTCTTTTACTATTTTTTTCGGAATTTTCTTTCCCGGGTCGAGTATGAACGGAATTCGGTAGTAAAATTTTGTTTTCACTTTTTCGGCCTATCTCATCCCGTTTTGACTAAAAATAATGCCGGGAAGAGGTATTATTATTTTTTGAAATTTTTTACTATTTTTTTCGGAATTTTCTTGCTCGGGTTGAGCATGAACGGAATTCGGGACAAAATTTTTTTTTCTCTTTTTCGGCCAATATCATCCCGTTTTGGCGAAAAATAATGCCGGGAAGAGGTTTTAAAATTTTTAGAATTTTTTTACTATTTTTTTCGGAATTTTCTTTCCCGGGTCGAGTATGAGCGGAATTCGGGACGAAAATTTTATTTTCATTTTTTCGGCCTATCTCATCATGTTTTCGCTAAAAATATTGCCGGGAAGAGGTTTTATAATTTTTGAATTTTTTTACTATATTTTTCGGAATTTTTTGCCCGTGTCGAGCATGAACGGATTTCAGGACTAAAATTTTGTTTTCTCTTTTTCGGCTTATCTCATCCCGTTTTGAATAAAAATAATGCCGGGAAGAAATTTTATAATTTTTTTGAATTTTTTTACTATTTTTTTAGAAATTTTCTTGCCCGGGTCGAGCATGAACGGAATTCGGGAGTAAAATTTTGTTTTCTCCTTTTCGGCCTATCTCATCCTGTTTTAGCTAAAAATAATGCCGGGAAGAGGATTTCTAATTTTTTGAATTTTTTTACTATCTTTTTCCGAATTTTCTTGCCCGGGTCGAGTATGAACGAAATTCGGGACGATTATTTTGTTTTCATTTTTTCGGTCTGTCTCATCCCGTTTTTGCTAAAAATTATGCCGGGAGGAGGTTTTATAATTTTTTGAATGTTTTTACTATTTTTTTCGGAATTTTCTTTTCCGGGTCGTGTTTGAACGGAATTCGGGACTAAAATTTTGTTTTCACTTTTTCGGTCTATCTCTTCCCGTTTTCGCTAAAAATAATGCCGGGAAGAGGTTTTATAATTTTTTGAATTTTTTTACTATTTTTTTCAGAATTTTCTTGCCCGGGTCGAGCATGAACGGAATTCGGGACTAAACTTTTTGTTTTCTCTTTTTCGGCCTATATCATCCCGTTTTGGCCAAAAATAATGCCGGGAAGAGCTTTTATAATTTTTCGAATTTTTTTAATATTTTTTTCGGAATTTTCTTGCCATGGACGAGCATGAACGGAATTCGGGACTAAAATTTTGTTTTCATTTTTTCGGCCTATATCATCCCGTTTTGACAAAAAATAATGCCGGGAAGAGGTTTTATAATTTTTTGAATTCCTTTACTATTTTTTTCGGAATTTTCTTTCCCGGGTCGAGTATGAACGGAATTCGGTAGTAAAATTTTGTTTTCACTTTTTCGGCCTATCTCATCCCGTTTTGACTAAAAATAATGCCGGGAAGAGGTATTATTATTTTTTGAAATTTTTTACTATTTTTTTCGGAATTTTCTTGCCCGGGTCGAGCATGAACGGAATTCGGGACTAAACTTTTTGTTTTCTCTTTTTCGGCCTATATCATCCCGTTTTGGCCAAAAATAATGCCGGGAAGAGGTTTTATAATTTTTTGAATTCCTTTACTATTTTTTTCGGAATTTTCTTTCCCGGGTCGAGTATGAACGGAATTCGGTAGTAAAATTTTGTTTTCACTTTTTCGGCCTATCTCATCCGGTTTTGACTAAAAATAATGCCGGGAAGAGGTATTATAATTTTTTGAATTTTTTTACTATTTTTTTCGAAATTTTCTTGCCCGGGTTGAGCATGAACGGAATTCGGGACTAAAATTTTTTTCTTCTCCTTTTCGGCCTATATCATCCCGTTTTGGCCTAAAATAATGCCGGGATGAGGTTTTAAAATTTTTAAAATTTTTTTACTATTTTTTTCGGAATTTTCTTTCCCGGGTCGAGTATGAGCGGAATTCGGGACGAAAATTTTATTTTCATTTTTTCGGCCTATCTCATCATGTTTTCGCTAAAAATATTGCCGGGAAGAGGTTTTATAATTTTTGAATTTTTTTACCATATTTTTCGGAATTTTTTGCCCGTGTCGAGCATGAACGGATTTCAGGACTAAAATTTTGTTTTCTCTTTTTCGGCCTATCTCATCCCGTTTTGACTAAAAATAATGCCGGGAAGAGGTTTTATAATTTTTTGAATTTTTTTACTTTTTTTTTTCGGAATTTTCTTTCCCGGGTCGAGTATGAACGGAATTCGGGACGAAAATTTTGTTTTCATTTTTTCGGCCTATCTCATCCCTTTTCGCTAAAAATATTGCCGGGAGGAGGTTTTATAATTTTTCGAATTTTTTTACTATTTTTTTTCGGAATTTTTTGCCGTGGTCGAGCATGAACGGAATTCGGGACTAAAATTTTGTTTTCCCTTTTTCGGCCTATCTCATCCAGTTTTCACTAAAAATACTGCCGGGAAGAGGTTCTATAATTTTTTGAATTTTTTTACTATTTTTTTCGGAATTTTCTTGCCCGAGTAAGCACGAACGGAATTTGGGACAAAAATTTTGTTTTCTCTTTTTCGGCCTATCTAATCCCGTTTTCGCTAAAAATATTGCCGGGAAGACGTTTTATAATTTTTTTACTATTTTTTTAGAAAGTTTCTTGCCCGGGTCGAGCATGAACGGAATTCGGGACAAAAATTTTGTTTTCTCTTTTTCGGCCTATCTCATCCCGCTTTGGCTAAAAATAATGCCGGGAAGAGGATTTATAATTTTTTGAATTCTTTTACTATTTTGTTCTGAATTTTCTTGCCCGGGTCGAGTATGAACGGAATTCGGGACGAAAATTTTGTTTTCATTTTTTCGGCCTATCTCATCCCTTTTCGCTAAAAATATTGCCGGGAGGAGGTTTTATAATTTTTCGAATTTTTTTACTATTTTTTTTCGGAATTTTTTGCCGTGGTCGAGCATGAACGGAATTCGGGACTAAAATTTTGTTTTCCCTTTTTCGGCCTATCTCATCCAGTTTTCACTAAAAATACTGCCGGGAAGAGGTTCTATAATTTTTTGAAATTTTTTACTATTTTTTTCGGAATTTTCTTGCCCGAGTAAGCACGAACGGAATTTGGGACAAAAATTTTGTTTTCTCTTTTTCGGCCTATCTAATCCCGTTTTCGCTAAAAATATTGCCGGGAAGACGTTTTATAATTTTTTTACTATTTTTTTAGAAATTTTCTTGCCCGGGTCGAGCATGAACGGAATTCGGGACAAAAATTTTGTTTTCTCTTTTTCGGCCTATCTCATCCCGTTTTCGCAAAAAATAATGCCGGGAAGAGGTTTTATAATTTTTTGAATTTTTTTACTATTCTTTTCGAAATTTTCTTTCCCGGGTCGTGTTTGAATGGAATTCGGGACTAAAATTTTGTTTTCACTTTTTCGGCCTATCTCTTCCCCGTTTTCGCTAAAAATAATGCTAGGATGAGGTTTTATAATTTTTTGAATTTTTTTACTATTTTTTTCGGAATTTTCTTGCCCGGGTCGAGCATGAACGGAATTCGGGACTAAACTTTTTGTTTTCTCTTTTTCGGCCTATATCATCCCGTTTTGGCCAAAAATAATGCCGGGAAGAGCTTTTATAATTTTTCGAATTTTTTTAATATTTTTTTCGGAATTTTCTTGCCATGGACGAGCATGAACGGAATTCGGGACTAAAATTTTGTTTTCATTTTTTCGGCCTATATCATCCCGTTTTGACAAAAAATAATGCCGGGAAGAGGTTTTATAATTTTTTGAATTCCTTTACTATTTTTTTCGGAATTTTCTTTCCCGGGTCGAGTATGAACGGAATTCGGTAGTAAAATTTTGTTTTCACTTTTTCGGCCTATCTCATCCCGTTTTGACTAAAAATAATGCCGGGAAGAGGTATTATTATTTTTTGAATTTTTTTACTATTTTTTTCGGAATTTTCTTGCTCGAGTTGAGCATGAACGGAATTCGGGACAAAATTTTTTTTTTTTTCTCTTTTTCGGCCAATATCATCCCGTTTTGGCCAAAAATAATGCCGGGAAGAGGTTTTAAAATTTTTAGAATTTTTTTACTATTTTTTTCGGAATTTTCTTTCCCGGGTCGAGTATGAGCGGAATTCGGGACGAAAATTTTATTTTCATTTTTTCAGCCTATCTCATCATATTTTCGCTAAAAATATTGCCGGGAAGAGGTTTTATAATTTTTTAATTTTTTTACCATATTTTTCGGAATTTTTTGCCCGTGTCGAGCATGAACGGATTTCAGGACTAAAATTTTGTTTTCTCTTTTTCGGCATATCTCATCCCGTTTTGACTAAAAATAATGCCGGGAAGAGGTTTTTTAATTTTTTGAATTTTTTTACTATTTTTTTCGGAATTTTCTTTCCCGGGTCGTGTTTCAACGGAATTCGGGACTAAAATTTTGTTTTCACTTTTTTGGCCTATCTCATCCCGTTTTCGCTAAAAATATTGCCGGGAAGAGGTTTTATAATTTTTTGAATTTTTTTACTATTCTTTTCCAAATTTTCTTTCCCGGGTCGTGTTTGAACGGAATTCGGGACTAAAATTTTGTTTTCACTTTTTCGGCCTATCTCTACCCCGTTTTCGCTAAAAATAATGCTAGGATGAGGTTTTATAATTTTTTGAATTTTTTTACTATTTTTTTCGGAATTTTCTTGCCCGAGTCGAGCATGAACGGAATTCGGGACTAAACTTTTTGTTTTCTTTTTTTCGGCCTATATCATCCCGTTTTGGCCAAAAATAATGCCGGGAAGAGGTTTTATAATTTTTCGAATTTTTTTAATATTTTTTTCGGAATTTTCTTGCCATGGATGAGCATGAACGGAATTCGGGACTAAAATTTTGTTTTCATTTTTTCGGCCTACATCATCCCGTTTTGACGAAAAATAATGCCGGGAAGAGGTTTTATAATTTTTTGAATTCCTTTACTATTTTTTTCGGAATTTTCTTTCCCGGGTCGAGTATGAACGGAATTCGGTAGTAAAATTTTGTTTTCACTTTTTTGGCCTATCTCATCCCGTTTTGACTAAAAATAATGCCGGGAAGAGGTATTATAATTTTTTGAATTTTTTTACTATTTTTTTCAAAATTTTCTTGCCCGGGTTGAGCATGAACGGAGTTCGGGACTAAAATTTTTTTTTTCTCCTTTTCAGCCTATATCATCCCGTTTTGGCGAAAAATAATGCCGGTAAGAGGTTTTAAAATTTTTAGAATTTTTTTACTATTTTTTTCGGAAATTTCTTTCCCGGGTCGAGTATGAGCGAATTTCGGGACGAAAATTTTATTTTCATTTTTTCGGCCTATCGCATCATGTTTTCGCTAAAAATATTGTCGGGAAGAGGTTTTATAATTTTTGAATTTTTTTACCATATTTTTCGGAATTTTTTGCCCGTGTCGAGCATGAATGGATTTCAGGACTAAAATTTTGTTTTCTCTTTTTCGGCATATCTCATCCCGTTTTGACTAAAAATAATGCCGGGAAGAGGTTTTTTAATTTTTTGAATTTTTTTACTATTTTTTTCGGAATTTTCTTTCCCGGGTCGTGTTTCAACGGAATTCGGGACTAAAATTTTGTTTTCACTTTTTTGGCCTATCTCATCCCGTTTTCGCTAAAAATATTGCCGGGAAGAGGTTTTATAATTTTTTTAATTCTTTTACTATTTTTTTCGGAATTTTCTTTCCCGGGTCGAGTATGAACGGAATTCGGTAGTAAAATTTTGTTTTCACTTTTTCGGCCTATCTCATCCCGTTTTGACTAAAAATAATGCCGGGAAGAGGTATTATTATTTTTTGAAATTTTTTACTATTTTTTTCGGAATTTTCTTGCTCGGGTTGAGCATGAACGGAATTTGGGACAAAATTTTTTTTTCTCTTTTTCGGCCAATATCATCCCGTTTTGGCGAAAAATAATGCCGGGAAGAGGTTTTAAAATTTTTAGAATTTTTTTACTATTTTTTTCGGAATTTTCTTTCCCGGGTCGAGTATGAGCGGAATTCGGGACGAAAATTTTATTTTCATTTTTTCGGCCTATCTCATCATGTTTTCGCTAAAAATAATGCTAGGATGAGGTTTTATAATTTTTTGAATTTTTTTACTATTTTTTTCGGAATTTTCTTGCCCGGGTCGAGCATGAACGGAATTCGGGACTAAACTTTTTGTTTTCTCTTTTTCGGCCTATATCATCCCGTTTTGGCCAAAAATAATGCCGGGAAGAGGTTTTATAATTTTTCGAATTTTTTTAATATTTTTTTCGGAATTTTCTTGCCATGGACGAGCATGAACGGAATTCGGGACTAAAATTTTGTTTTCATTTTTTCGGCCTATATCATCCCGTTTTGACAAAAAATAATGCCGGGAAGAGGTTTTATAATTTTTTGAATTCCTTTACTATTTTTTTCGGAATTTTCTTTCCCGGGTCGAGTATGAACGGAATTCGGTAGTAAAATTTTGTTTTTACTTTTTCGGCCTATCTCATCCGGTTTTGACTAAAAATAATGCCGGGAAGAGGTATTATAATTTTTTGAATTTTTTTACTATTTTTTTCGAAATTTTCTTGCCCGGGTTGAGCATGAACGGAATTCGGGACGAAAATTTTTTTTTCTTCTCCTTTTCGGCCTATATCATCCCGTTTTGGCCTAAAATAATGCCGGGAAGAGGTTTTAAAATTTTTAGAATTTTTTTCCTATTTTTTTCGGAATTTTCTTTCCCGGGTCGAGTATGAGCGGAATTCGGGACGAAAATTTTATTTTCATTTTTTCGGCCTATCTCATCATGTTTTCGCTAAAAATATTGCCGGGAAGAGGTTTTATAATTTTTGAATTTTTTTACCATATTTTTCGGAATTTTTTGCCCGTGTCGAGCATGAACGGATTTCAGGACTAAAATTTTGTTTTCTCTTTTTCGGCCTATCTCATCCCGTTTTGACTAAAAATAATGCCGGGAAAAGGTTTTATAATTTTTTGAATTTTTTTACTTTTTTTTTTCGGAATTTTCTTTCCCGGGTCGAGTATGAACGGAATTCGGGACGAAAATTTTGTTTTCATTTTTTCGGCCTATCTCATCCCTTTTCGCTAAAAATATTGCCGGGAGGAGGTTTTATAATTTTTCGAATTTTTTTACTATTTTTTTTCGGAATTTTTTGCCGTGGTCGAGCATGAATTGAATTCGGGACTAAAATTTTGTTTTCCCTTTTTCAGCCTATCTCATCCTGTTTTCACTAAAAATACTGCCGGGAAGAGGTTCTATAATTTTTTGAATTTTTTTACTATTTTTTTCGGAATTTTCTTGCCCGAGTAAGCACGAACGGGATTTGGGACAAAAATTTTGTTTTCTCTTTTTCGGCCTATCTAATCCCGTTTTCGCTAAAAATATTGCCGGGAAGACGTTTTATAATTTTTTTACTATTTTTTTAGAAATTTTCTTGCCCGGGTCGAGCATGAACGGAATTCGAGACAGAAATTTTTGTTTTCTCTTTTTCGGCCTATCTCATCCCGCTTTGGCTAAAAATAATGCCGGGAAGAGGATTTATAATTTTTTGAATTTTTTTACTATTTTGTTCTGAATTTTCTTGCCCGGGTCGAGTATGAACGGAATTCGGGACGATTATTTTGTTTTCATTTTTTCGGTCTGTCTCATCCCGTTTTCGCAAAAAATAATGCCGGGAAGAGGTTTTATAATTTTTTGAATTTTTTTACTATTCTTTTCGAAATTTTCTTTCCCGGGTCGTGTTTGAATGGAATTCGGGACTAAAATTTTGTTTTCACTTTTTCGGCCTATCTCTTCCCGTTTTCGCTAAAAATAATGCTAGGATGAGGTTTTATAATTTTTTGAATTTTTTTACTATTTTTTTCGGAATTTTCTTGCCCGGGTCGAGCATGAACGGAATTCGGGACTAAACTTTTTGTTTTCTCTTTTTCGGCCTATATCATCCCGTTTTGGCCAAAAATAATGCCGGGAAGAGGTTTTATAATTTTTCGAATTTTTTTAATATTTTTTTCGGAATTTTCTTGCCATGGACGAGCATGAACGGAATTCGGGACTAAAATTTTGTTTTCATTTTTTCGGCCTATATCATCCCGTTTTGACAAAAAATAATGCCGGGAAGAGGTTTTATAATTTTTTGAATTCCTTTACTATTTTTTTCGGAATTTTCTTTCCCGGGTCGAGTATGAACGGAATTCGGTAGTAAAATTTTGTTTTCACTTTTTCGGCCTATCTCATCCGGTTTTGACTAAAAATAATGCCGGGAAGAGGTATTATAATTTTTTGAATTTTTTTACTATTTTTTTCGAAATTTTCTTGCCCGGGTTGAGCATGAACGGAATTCGGGACTAAAATTTTTTTCTTCTCCTTTTCGGCCTATATCATCCCGTTTTGGCCTAAAATAATGCCGGGATGAGGTTTTAAAATTTTTAAAATTTTTTTACTATTTTTTTCGGAATTTTCTTTCCCGGGTCGAGTATGAGCGGAATTCGGGACGAAAATTTTATTTTCATTTTTTCGGCCTATCTCATCATGTTTTCGCTAAAAATATTGCCGGGAAGAGGTTTTATAATTTTTGAATTTTTTTACCATATTTTTCGGAATTTTTTGCCCGTGTCGAGCATGAACGGATTTCAGGACTAAAATTTTGTTTTCTCTTTTTCGGCCTATCTCATCCCGTTTTGACTAAAAATAATGCCGGGAAGAGGTTTTATAATTTTTTGAATTTTTTTACTTTTTTTTTTCGGAATTTTCTTTCCCGGGTCGAGTATGAACGGAATTCGGGACGAAAATTTTGTTTTCATTTTTTCGGCCTATCTCATCCCTTTTCGCTAAAAATATTGCCGGGAGGAGGTTTTATAATTTTTCGAATTTTTTTACTATTTTTTTTCGGAATTTTTTGCCGTGGTCGAGCATGAACGGAATTCGGGACTAAAATTTTGTTTTCCCTTTTTCGGCCTATCTCATCCAGTTTTCACTAAAAATACTGCCGGGAAGAGGTTCTATAATTTTTTGAATTTTTTTACTATTTTTTTCGGAATTTTCTTGCCCGAGTAAGCACGAACGGAATTTGGGACAAAAATTTTGTTTTCTCTTTTTCGGCCTATCTAATCCCGTTTTCGCTAAAAATATTGCCGGGAAGACGTTTTATAATTTTTTTACTATTTTTTTAGAAATTTTCTTGCCCGGGTCGAGCATGAACGGAATTCGGGACAAAAATTTTGTTTTCTCTTTTTCGGCCTATCTCATCCCGCTTTGGCTAAAAATAATGCCGGGAAGAGGATTTATAATTTTTTGAATTCTTTTACTATTTTGTTCTGAATTTTCTTGCCCGGGTCGAGTATGAACGGAATTCGGGACGAAAATTTTGTTTTCATTTTTTCGGCCTATCTCATCCCTTTTCGCTAAAAATATTGCCGGGAGGAGGTTTTATAATTTTTCGAATTTTTTTACTATTTTTTTTCGGAATTTTTTGCCGTGGTCGAGCATGAACGGAATTCGGGACTAAAATTTTGTTTTCCCTTTTTCGGCCTATCTCATCCAGTTTTCACTAAAAATACTGCCGGGAAGAGGTTCTATAATTTTTTGAAATTTTTTACTATTTTTTTCGGAATTTTCTTGCCCGAGTAAGCACGAACGGAATTTGGGACAAAAATTTTGTTTTCTCTTTTTCGGCATATCTAATCCCGTTTTCGCTAAAAATATTGCCGGGAAGACGTTTTATAATTTTTTTACTATTTTTTTAGAAATTTTCTTGCCCGGGTCGAGCATGAACGGAATTCGGGACAAAAATTTTGTTTTCTCTTTTTCGGCCTATCTCATCCCGTTTTCGCAAAAAATAATGCCGGGAAGAGGTTTTATAATTTTTTGAATTTTTTTACTATTCTTTTCGAAATTTTCTTTCCCGGGTCGTGTTTGAATGGAATTCGGGACTAAAATTTTGTTTTCACTTTTTCGGCCTATCTCTTCCCCGTTTTCGCTAAAAATAATGCTAGGATGAGGTTTTATAATTTTTTGAATTTTTTTACTATTTTTTTCGGAATTTTCTTGCCCGGGTCGAGCATGAACGGAATTCGGGACTAAACTTTTTGTTTTCTCTTTTTCGGCCTATATCATCCCGTTTTGGCCAAAAATAATGCCGGGAAGAGCTTTTATAATTTTTCGAATTTTTTTAATATTTTTTTCGGAATTTTCTTGCCATGGACGAGCATGAACGGAATTCGGGACTAAAATTTTGTTTTCATTTTTTCGGCCTATATCATCCCGTTTTGACAAAAAATAATGCCGGGAAGAGGTTTTATAATTTTTTGAATTCCTTTACTATTTTTTTCGGAATTTTCTTTCCCGGGTCGAGTATGAACGGAATTCGGTAGTAAAATTTTGTTTTCACTTTTTCGGCCTATCTCATCCCGTTTTGACTAAAAATAATGCCGGGAAGAGGTATTATTATTTTTTGAATTTTTTTACTATTTTTTTCGGAATTTTCTTGCTCGAGTTGAGCATGAACGGAATTCGGGACAAAATTTTTTTTTTTCTCTTTTTCGGCCAATATCATCCCGTTTTGGCCAAAAATAATGCCGGGAAGAGGTTTTAAAATTTTTAGAATTTTTTTACTATTTTTTTCGGAATTTTCTTTCCCGGGTCGAGTATGAGCGGAATTCGGGACGAAAATTTTATTTTCATTTTTTCAGCCTATCTCATCATATTTTCGCTAAAAATATTGCCGGGAAGAGGTTTTATAATTTTTTAATTTTTTTACCATATTTTTCGGAATTTTTTGCCCGTGTCGAGCATGAACGGATTTCAGGACTAAAATTTTGTTTTCTCTTTTTCGGCATATCTCATCCCATTTTGACTAAAAATAATGCCGGGAAGAGGTTTTTTAATTTTTTGAATTTTTTTACTATTTTTTTTCGGAATTTTCTTTCCCGGGTCGTGTTTCAACGGAATTCGGGACTAAAATTTTGTTTTCACTTTTTTGGCCTATCTCATCCCGTTTTCGCTAAAAATATTGCCGGGAAGAGGTTTTATAATTTTTTGAATTTTTTTACTATTCTTTTCCAAATTTTCTTTCCCGGGTCGTGTTTGAACGGAATTCGGGACTAAAATTTTGTTTTCACTTTTTCGGCCTATCTCTACCCCGTTTTCGCTAAAAATAATGCTAGGATGAGGTTTTATAATTTTTTGAATTTTTTTACTATTTTTTTCGGAATTTTCTTGCCCGGGTCGTGCATGAACGGAATTCGGGACTAAACTTTTTGTTTTCTTTTTTTCGGCCTATATCATCCCGTTTTGGCCAAAAATAATGCCGGGAAGAGGTTTTATAATTTTTCGAATTTTTTTAATACTTTTTTCGGAATTTTCTTGCCATGGACGAGCATGAACGGAATTCGGGACTAAAATTTTGTTTTCATTTTTTCGGCCTACATCATCCCGTTTTGACGAAAAATAATGCCGGGAAGAGGTTTTATAATTTTTTGAATTCCTTTACTATTTTTTTCGGAATTTTCTTTCCCGGGTCGAGTATGAACGGAATTCGGTAGTAAAATTTTGTTTTCACTTTTTTGGCCTATCTCATCCCGTTTTGACTAAAAATAATGCCGGGAAGAGGTATTATAATTTTTTGAATTTTTTTACTATTTTTTTCAAAATTTTCTTGCCCGGGTTGAGCATGAACGGAGTTCGGGACTAAAATTTTTTTTTTTCTCCTTTTCAGCCTATATCATCCCGTTTTGGCGAAAAATAATGCCGGTAAGAGGTTTTAAAATTTTTAGAATTTTTTTACTATTTTTTTCGGAAATTTCTTTCCCGGGTCGAGTATGAGCGAATTTCGGGACGAAAATTTTATTTTCATTTTTTCGGCCTATCGCATCATGTTTTCGCTAAAAATATTGTCGGGAAGAGGTTTTATAATTTTTGAATTTTTTTACCATATTTTTCGGAATTTTTTGCCCGTGTCGAGCATGAATGGATTTCAGGACTAAAATTTTGTTTTCTCTTTTTCGGCATATCTCATCCCGTTTTGACTAAAAATAATGCCGGGAAGAGGTTTTTTAATTTTTTGAATTTTTTTACTATTTTTTTCGGAATTTTCTTTCCCGGGTCGTGTTTCAACGGAATTCGGGACTAAAATTTTGTTTTCACTTTTTTGGCCTATCTCATCCCGTTTTCGCTAAAAATATTGCCGGGAAGAGGTTTTATAATTTTTTTAATTCTTTTACTATTTTTTTCGGAATTTTCTTTCCCGGGTCGAGTATGAACGGAATTCGGTAGTAAAATTTTGTTTTCACTTTTTCGGCCTATCTCATCCCGTTTTGACTAAAAATAATGCCGGGAAGAGGTATTATTATTTTTTGAAATTTTTTACTATTTTTTTCGGAATTTTCTTGCTCGGGTTGAGCATGAACGGAATTCGGGACAAAATTTTTTTTTCTCTTTTTCGGCCAATATCATCCCGTTTTGGCGAAAAATAATGCCGGGAAGAGGTTTTAAAATTTTTAGAATTTTTTTACTATTTTTTTCGGAATTTTCTTTCCCGGGTCGAGTATGAGCGGAATTCGGGACGAAAATTTTATTTTCATTTTTTCGGCCTATCTCATCATGTTTTCGCTAAAAATAATGCTAGGATGAGGTTTTATAATTTTTTGAATTTTTTTACTATTTTTTTCGGAATTTTCTTGCCCGGGTCGAGCATGAACGGAATTCGGGACTAAACTTTTTGTTTTCTCTTTTTCGGCCTATATCATCCCGTTTTGGCCAAAAATAATGCCGGGAAGAGGTTTTATAATTTTTCGAATTTTTTTAATATTTTTTTCGGAATTTTCTTGCCATGGACGAGCATGAACGGAATTCGGGACTAAAATTTTGTTTTCATTTTTTCGGCCTATATCATCCCGTTTTGACAAAAAATAATGCCGGGAAGAGGTTTTATAATTTTTTGAATTCCTTTACTATTTTTTTCGGAATTTTCTTTCCCGGGTCGAGTATGAACGGAATTCGGTAGTAAAATTTTGTTTTCACTTTTTCGGCCTATCTCATCCCGTTTTGACTAAAAATAATGCCGGGAAGAGGTATTATTATTTTTTGAATTTTTTTACTATTTTTTTCGGAATTTTCTTGCTCGAGTTGAGCATGAACGGAATTCGGGACAAAATTTTTTTTTTTTCTCTTTTTCGGCCAATATCATCCCGTTTTGGCCAAAAATAATGCCGGGAAGAGGTTTTAAAATTTTTAGAATTTTTTTACTATTTTTTTCGGAATTTTCTTTCCCGGGTCAAGTATGAGCGGAATTCGGGACGAAAATTTTATTTTCATTTTTTCAGCCTATCTCATCATATTTTCGCTAAAAATATTGCCGGGAAGAGGTTTTATAATTTTTTAATTTTTTTACCATATTTTTCGGAATTTTTTGCCCGTGTCGAGCATGAACGGATTTCAGGACTAAAATTTTGTTTTCTCTTTTTCGGCATATCTCATCCCGTTTTGACTAAAAATAATGCCGGGAAGAGGTTTTTTAATTTTTTGAATTTTTTTACTATTTTTTTCGGAATTTTCTTTCCCGGGTCGTGTTTCAACGGAATTCGGGACTAAAATTTTGTTTTCACTTTTTTGGCCTATCTCATCCCGTTTTCGCTAAAAATATTGCCGGGAAGAGGTTTTATAATTTTTTGAATTTTTTTACTATTCTTTTCGAAATTTTCTTTCCCGGGTCGTGTTTGAACGGAATTCGGGACTAAAATTTTGTTTTCACTTTTTCGGCCTATCTCTACCCCGTTTTCGCTAAAAATAATGCTAGGATGAGGTTTTATAATTTTTTGAATTTTTTTACTATTTTTTTCGGAATTTTCTTGCCCGAGTCGAGCATGAACGGAATTCGGGACTAAACTTTTTGTTTTCTTTTTTTCGGCCTATATCATCCCGTTTTGGCCAAAAATAATGCCGGGAAGAGGTTTTATAATTTTTCGAATTTTTTTAATATTTTTTTCGGAATTTTCTTGCCATGGATGAGCATGAACGGAATTCGGGACTAAAATTTTGTTTTCATTTTTTCGGCCTACATCATCCCGTTTTGACGAAAAATAATGCCGGGAAGAGGTTTTATAATTTTTTGAATTCCTTTACTATTTTTTTCGGAATTTTCTTTCCCGGGTCGAGTATGAACGGAATTCGGTAGTAAAATTTTGTTTTCACTTTTTTGGCCTATCTCATCCCGTTTTGACTAAAAATAATGCCGGGAAGAGGTATTATAATTTTTTGAATTTTTTTACTATTTTTTTCAAAATTTTCTTGCCCGGGTTGAGCATGAACGGAGTTCGGGACTAAAATTTTTTTTTTCTCCTTTTCAGCCTATATCATCCCGTTTTGGCGAAAAATAATGCCGGTAAGAGGTTTTAAAATTTTTAGAATTTTTTTACTATTTTTTTCGGAAATTTCTTTCCCGGGTCGAGTATGAGCGAATTTCGGGACGAAAATTTTATTTTCATTTTTTCGGCCTATCGCATCATGTTTTCGCTAAAAATATTGTCGGGAAGAGGTTTTATAATTTTTGAATTTTTTTACCATATTTTTCGGAATTTTTTGCCCGTGTCGAGCATGAATGGATTTCAGGACTAAAATTTTGTTTTCTCTTTTTCGGCATATCTCATCCCGTTTTGACTAAAAATAATGCCGGGAAGAGGTTTTTTAATTTTTTGAATTTTTTTACTATTTTTTTCGGAATTTTCTTTCCCGGGTCGTGTTTCAACGGAATTCGGGACTAAAATTTTGTTTTCACTTTTTTGGCCTATCTCATCCCGTTTTCGCTAAAAATATTGCCGGGAAGAGGTTTTATAATTTTTTTAATTCTTTTACTATTTTTTTCGGAATTTTCTTTCCCGGGTCGAGTATGAACGGAATTCGGTAGTAAAATTTTGTTTTCACTTTTTCGGCCTATCTCATCCCGTTTTGACTAAAAATAATGCCGGGAAGAGGTATTATTATTTTTTGAAATTTTTTACTATTTTTTTCGGAATTTTCTTGCTCGGGTTGAGCATGAACGGAATTTGGGACAAAATTTTTTTTTCTCTTTTTCGGCCAATATCATCCCGTTTTGGCGAAAAATAATGCCGGGAAGAGGTTTTAAAATTTTTAGAATTTTTTTACTATTTTTTTCGGAATTTTCTTTCCCGGGTCGAGTATGAGCGGAATTCGGGACGAAAATTTTATTTTCATTTTTTCGGCCTATCTCATCATGTTTTCGCTAAAAATAATGCTAGGATGAGGTTTTATAATTTTTTGAATTTTTTTACTATTTTTTTCGGAATTTTCTTGCCCGGGTCGAGCATGAACGGAATTCGGGACTAAACTTTTTGTTTTCTCTTTTTCGGCCTATATCATCCCGTTTTGGCCAAAAATAATGCCGGGAAGAGGTTTTATAATTTTTCGAATTTTTTTAATATTTTTTTCGGAATTTTCTTGCCATGGACGAGCATGAACGGAATTCGGGACTAAAATTTTGTTTTCATTTTTTCGGCCTATATCATCCCGTTTTGACAAAAAATAATGCCGGGAAGAGGTTTTATAATTTTTTGAATTCCTTTACTATTTTTTTCGGAATTTTCTTTCCCGGGTCGAGTATGAACGGAATTCGGTAGTAAAATTTTGTTTTTACTTTTTCGGCCTATCTCATCCGGTTTTGACTAAAAATAATGCCGGGAAGAGGTATTATAATTTTTTGAATTTTTTTACTATTTTTTTCGAAATTTTCTTGCCCGGGTTGAGCATGAACGGAATTCGGGACGAAAATTTTTTTTTCTTCTCCTTTTCGGCCTATATCATCCCGTTTTGGCCTAAAATAATGCCGGGAAGAGGTTTTAAAATTTTTAGAATTTTTTTCCTATTTTTTTCGGAATTTTCTTTCCCGGGTCGAGTATGAGCGGAATTCGGGACGAAAATTTTATTTTCATTTTTTCGGCCTATCTCATCATGTTTTCGCTAAAAATATTGCCGGGAAGAGGTTTTATAATTTTTGAATTTTTTTACCATATTTTTCGGAATTTTTTGCCCGTGTCGAGCATGAACGGATTTCAGGACTAAAATTTTGTTTTCTCTTTTTCGGCCTATCTCATCCCGTTTTGACTAAAAATAATGCCGGGAAAAGGTTTTATAATTTTTTGAATTTTTTTACTTTTTTTTTTCGGAATTTTCTTTCCCGGGTCGAGTATGAACGGAATTCGGGACGAAAATTTTGTTTTCATTTTTTCGGCCTATCTCATCCCTTTTCGCTAAAAATATTGCCGGGAGGAGGTTTTATAATTTTTCGAATTTTTTTACTATTTTTTTTCGGAATTTTTTGCCGTGGTCGAGCATGAATTGAATTCGGGACTAAAATTTTGTTTTCCCTTTTTCAGCCTATCTCATCCTGTTTTCACTAAAAATACTGCCGGGAAGAGGTTCTATAATTTTTTGAATTTTTTTACTATTTTTTTCGGAATTTTCTTGCCCGAGTAAGCACGAACGGGATTTGGGACAAAAATTTTGTTTTCTCTTTTTCGGCCTATCTAATCCCGTTTTCGCTAAAAATATTGCCGGGAAGACGTTTTATAATTTTTTTACTATTTTTTTAGAAATTTTCTTGCCCGGGTCGAGCATGAACGGAATTCGAGACAGAAATTTTTGTTTTCTCTTTTTCGGCCTATCTCATCCCGCTTTGGCTAAAAATAATGCCGGGAAGAGGATTTATAATTTTTTGAATTTTTTTACTATTTTGTTCTGAATTTTCTTGCCCGGGTCGAGTATGAACGGAATTCGGGACGATTATTTTGTTTTCATTTTTTCGGTCTGTCTCATCCCGTTTTCGCAAAAAATAATGCCGGGAAGAGGTTTTATAATTTTTTGAATTTTTTTACTATTCTTTTCGAAATTTTCTTTCCCGGGTCGTGTTTGAATGGAATTCGGGACTAAAATTTTGTTTTCACTTTTTCGGCCTATCTCTTCCCGTTTTCGCTAAAAATAATGCTAGGATGAGGTTTTATAATTTTTTGAATTTTTTTACTATTTTTTTCGGAATTTTCTTGCCATGGACGAGCATGAACGGAATTCGGGACTAAACTTTTTGTTTTCTCTTTTTCGGCCTATATCATCCCGTTTTGGCCAAAAATAATGCCGGGAAGAGGTTTTATAATTTTTCGAATTTTTTTAATATTTTTTTCGGAATTTTCTTGCCATGGACGAGCATGAACGGAATTCGGGACTAAAATTTTGTTTTCATTTTTTCGGCCTATATCATCCCGTTTTGACAAAAAATAATGCCGGGAAGAGGTTTTATAATTTTTTGAATTCCTTTACTATTTTTTTCGGAATTTTCTTTCCCGGGTCGAGTATGAACGGAATTCGGTAGTAAAATTTTGTTTTCACTTTTTCGGCCTATCTCATCCGGTTTTGACTAAAAATAATGCCGGGAAGAGGTATTATAATTTTTTGAATTTTTTTACTATTTTTTTCGAAATTTTCTTGCCCGGGTTGAGCATGAACGGAATTCGGGACTAAAATTTTTTTCTTCTCCTTTTCGGCCTATATCATCCCGTTTTGGCCTAAAATAATGCCGGGATGAGGTTTTAAAATTTTTAAAATTTTTTTACTATTTTTTTCGGAATTTTCTTTCCCGGGTCGAGCATGAGCGGAATTCGGGACGAAAATTTTATTTTCATTTTTTCGGCCTATCTCATCATGTTTTCGCTAAAAATATTGCCGGGAAGAGGTTTTATAATTTTTGAATTTTTTTACCATATTTTTCGGAATTTTTTGCCCGTGTCGAGCATGAACGGATTTCAGGACTAAAATTTTGTTTTCTCTTTTTCGGCCTATCTCATCCCGTTTTGACTAAAAATAATGCCGGGAAGAGGTTTTATAATTTTTTGAATTTTTTTACTTTTTTTTTTCGGAATTTTCTTTCCCGGGTCGAGTATGAACGGAATTCGGGACGAAAATTTTGTTTTCATTTTTTCGGCCTATCTCATCCCTTTTCGCTAAAAATATTGCCGGGAGGAGGTTTTATAATTTTTCGAATTTTTTTACTATTTTTTTTCGGAATTTTTTGCCGTGGTCGAGCATGAACGGAATTCGGGACTAAAATTTTGTTTTCCCTTTTTCGGCCTATCTCATCCAGTTTTCACTAAAAATACTGCCGGGAAGAGGTTCTATAATTTTTTGAATTTTTTTACTATTTTTTTCGGAATTTTCTTGCCCGAGTAAGCACGAACGGAATTTGGGACAAAAATTTTGTTTTCTCTTTTTCGGCCTATCTAATCCCGTTTTCGCTAAAAATATTGCCGGGAAGACGTTTTATAATTTTTTTACTATTTTTTTAGAAATTTTCTTGCCCGGGTCGAGCATGAACGGAATTCGGGACAAAAATTTTGTTTTCTCTTTTTCGGCCTATCTCATCCCGCTTTGGCTAAAAATAATGCCGGGAAGAGGATTTATAATTTTTTGAATTCTTTTACTATTTTGTTCTGAATTTTCTTGCCCGGGTCGAGTATGAACGGAATTCGGGACGAAAATTTTGTTTTCATTTTTTCGGCCTATCTCATCCCTTTTCGCTAAAAATATTGCCGGGAGGAGGTTTTATAATTTTTCGAATTTTTTTACTATTTTTTTTCGGAATTTTTTGCCGTGGTCGAGCATGAACGGAATTCGGGACTAAAATTTTGTTTTCCCTTTTTCGGCCTATCTCATCCAGTTTTCACTAAAAATACTGCCGGGAAGAGGTTCTATAATTTTTTGAAATTTTTTACTATTTTTTTCGGAATTTTCTTGCCCGAGTAAGCACGAACGGAATTTGGGACAAAAATTTTGTTTTCTCTTTTTCGGCCTATCTAATCCCGTTTTCGCTAAAAATATTGCCGGGAAGACGTTTTATAATTTTTTTACTATTTTTTTAGAAATTTTCTTGCCCGGGTCGAGCATGAACGGAATTCGGGACAAAAATTTTGTTTTCTCTTTTTCGGCCTATCTCATCCCGTTTTCGCAAAAAATAATGCCGGGAAGAGGTTTTATAATTTTTTGAATTTTTTTACTATTTTTTTCGAAATTTTCTTTCCCGGGTCGTGTTTGAATGGAATTCGGGACTAAAATTTTGTTTTCACTTTTTCGGCCTATCTCTTCCCGTTTTCGCTAAAAATAATGCTAGGATGAGGTTTTATAATTTTTTGAATTTTTTTACTATTTTTTTCGGAATTTTCTTGCCCGGGTCGAGCATGAACGGAATTCGGGACTAAACTTTTTGTTTTCTCTTTTTCGGCCTATATCATCCCGTTTTGGCCAAAAATAATGCCGGGAAGAGGTTTTATAATTTTTCGAATTTTTTTAATATTTTTTTCGGAATTTTCTTGCCATGGACGAGCATGAACGGAATTCGGGACTAAAATTTTGTTTTCATTTTTTCGGCCTATATCATCCCGTTTTGACAAAAAATAATGCCGGGAAGAGGTTTTATAATTTTTTGAATTCCTTTACTATTTTTTTCGGAATTTTCTTTCCCGGGTCGAGTATGAACGGAATTCGGTAGTAAAATTTTGTTTTCACTTTTTCGGCCTATCTCATCCGGTTTTGACTAAAAATAATGCCGGGAAGAGGTATTATAATTTTTTGAATTTTTTTACTATTTTTTTCGAAATTTTCTTGCCCGGGTTGAGCATGAACGGAATTCGGGACTAAAATTTTTTTCTTCTCCTTTTCGGCCTATATCATCCCGTTTTGGCCTAAAATAATGCCGGGATGAGGTTTTAAAATTTTTAAAATTTTTTTACTATTTTTTTCGGAATTTTCTTTCCCGGGTCGAGTATGAGCGGAATTCGGGACGAAAATTTTATTTTCATTTTTTCGGCCTATCTCATCATGTTTTCGCTAAAAATATTGCCGGGAAGAGGTTTTATAATTTTTGAATTTTTTTACCATATTTTTCGGAATTTTTTGCCCGTGTCGAGCATGAACGGATTTCGGGACTAAAATTTTGTTTTTTCTTTTTCGGCCTATCTCATCCCGTTTTGACTAAAAATAATGCCGGGAAGAGGTTTTATAATTTTTTGAATTTTTTTACTTTTTTTTTTCGGAATTTTCTTTCCCGGGTCGAGTATGAACGGAATTCGGGACGAAAATTTTGTTTTCATTTTTTCGGCCTATCTCATCCCTTTTCGCTAAAAATATTGCCGGGAGGAGGTTTTATAATTTTTCGAATTTTTTTACTATTTTTTTTCGGAATTTTTTGCCGTGGTCGAGCATGAACGGAATTCGGGACTAAAATTTTGTTTTCCCTTTTTCGGCCTATCTCATCCAGTTTTCACTAAAAATACTGCCGGGAAGAGGTTCTATAATTTTTTGAATTTTTTTACTATTTTTTTCGGAATTTTCTTGCCCGAGTAAGCACGAACGGAATTTGGGACAAAAATTTTGTTTTCTCTTTTTCGGCCTATCTAATCCCGTTTTCACTAAAAATATTGCTGGGAAGACGTTTTATAATTTTTTTACTATTTTTTTAGAAATTTTCTTGCCCGGGTCGAGCATGAACGGAATTCGGGACAAAAATTTTGTTTTCTCTTTTTCGGCCTATCTCATCCCGCTTTGGCTAAAAATAATGCCGGGAAGAGGATTTATAATTTTTTGAATTCTTTTACTATTTTGTTCTGAATTTTCTTGCCCGGGTCGAGTATGAACGGAATTCGGGACGAAAATTTTGTTTTCATTTTTTCGGCCTATCTCATCCCTTTTCGCTAAAAATATTGCCGGGAGGAGGTTTTATAATTTTTCGAATTTTTTTACTATTTTTTTTCGGAATTTTTTGCCGTGGTCGAGCATGAACGGAATTCGGGACTAAAATTTTGTTTTCCCTTTTTTGGCCTATCTCATCCAGTTTTCACTAAAAATACTGCCGGGAAGAGGTTCTATAATTTTTTGAAATTTTTTACTATTTTTTTCGGAATTTTCTTGCCCGAGTAAGCACGAACGGAATTTGGGACAAAAATTTTGTTTTCTCTTTTTCGGCCTATCTAATCCCGTTTTCGCTAAAAATATTGCCGGGAAGACGTTTTATAATTTTTTTACTATTTTTTTAGAAATTTTCTTGCCCGGGTCGAGCATGAACGGAATTCGGGACAAAAATTTTGTTTTCTCTTTTTCGGCCTATCTCATCCCGTTTTCGCAAAAAATAATGCCGGGAAGAGGTTTTATAATTTTTTGAATTTTTTTACTATTCTTTTCGAAATTTTCTTTCCCGGGTCGTGTTTGAATGGAATTCGGGACTAAAATTTTGTTTTCACTTTTTCGGCCTATCTCTTCCCCGTTTTCGCTAAAAATAATGCGAGGATGAGGTTTTATAATTTTTTGAATTTTTTTACTATTTTTTTCGGAATTTTCTTGCCCGGGTCGAGCATGAACGGAATTCGGGACTAAACTTTTTGTTTTCTCTTTTTCGGCCTATATCATCCCGTTTTGGCCAAAAATAATGCCGGGAAGAGCTTTTATAATTTTTCGAATTTTTTTAATATTTTTTTCGGAATTTTCTTGCCATGGACGAGCATGAACGGAATTCGGGACTAAAATTTTGTTTTCATTTTTTCGGCCTATATCATCCCGTTTTGACAAAAAATAATGCCGGGAAGAGGTTTTATAATTTTTTGAATTCCTTTACTATTTTTTTCGGAATTTTCTTTCCCGGGTCGAGTATGAACGGAATTCGGTAGTAAAATTTTGTTTTCACTTTTTCGGCCTATCTCATCCCGTTTTGACTAAAAATAATGCCGGGAAGAGGTATTATTATTTTTTGAATTTTTTTACTATTTTTTTCGGAATTTTCTTGCTCGAGTTGAGCATGAACGGAATTCGGGACAAAATTTTTTTTTTTTCTCTTTTTCGGCCAATATCATCCCGTTTTGGCCAAAAATAATGCCGGGAAGAGGTTTTAAAATTTTTAGAATTTTTTTACTATTTTTTTCGGAATTTTCTTTCCCGGGTCGAGTATGAGCGGAATTCGGGACGAAAATTTTATTTTCATTTTTTCAGCCTATCTCATCATATTTTCGCTAAAAATATTGCCGGGAAGAGGTTTTATAATTTTTTAATTTTTTTACCATATTTTTCGGAATTTTTTGCCCGTGTCGAGCATGAACGGATTTCAGGACTAAAATTTTGTTTTCTCTTTTTCGGCATATCTCATCCCGTTTTGACTAAAAATAATGCCGGGAAGAGGTTTTTTAATTTTTTGAATTTTTTTACTATTTTTTTTCGGAATTTTCTTTCCCGGGTCGTGTTTCAACGGAATTCGGGACTAAAATTTTGTTTTCACTTTTTTGGCCTATCTCATCCCGTTTTCGCTAAAAATATTGCCGGGAAGAGGTTTTATAATTTTTTGAATTTTTTTACTATTCTTTTCGAAATTTTCTTTCCCGGGTCGTGTTTGAACGGAATTCGGGACTAAAATTTTGTTTTCACTTTTTCGGCCTATCTCTACCCCGTTTTCGCTAAAAATAATGCTAGGATGAGGTTTTATAATTTTTTGAATTTTTTTACTATTTTTTTCGGAATTTTCTTGCCCGGGTCGAGCATGAACGGAATTCGGGACTAAACTTTTTGTTTTCTTTTTTTCGGCCTATATCATCCCGTTTTGGCCAAAAATAATGCCGGGAAGAGGTTTTATAATTTTTCGAATTTTTTTAATATTTTTTTCGGAATTTTCTTGCCATGGACGAGCATGAACGGAATTCGGGACTAAAATTTTGTTTTCATTTTTTCGGCCTACATCATCCCGTTTTGAAGAAAAATAATGCCGGGAAGAGGTTTTATAATTTTTTGAATTCCTTTACTATTTTTTTCGGAATTTTCTTTCCCGGGTCGAGTATGAACGGAATTCGGTAGTAAAATTTTGTTTTCACTTTTTTGGCCTATCTCATCCCGTTTTGACTAAAAATAATGCCGGGAAGAGGTATTATAATTTTTTGAATTTTTTTACTATTTTTTTCAAAATTTTCTTGCCCGGGTTGAGCATGAACGGAGTTCGGGACTAAAATTTTTTTTTTCTCCTTTTCAGCCTATATCATCCCGTTTTGGCGAAAAATAATGCCGGTAAGAGGTTTTAAAATTTTTAGAATTTTTTTACTATTTTTTTCGGAAATTTCTTTCCCGGGTCGAGTATGAGCGAATTTCGGGACGAAAATTTTATTTTCATTTTTTCGGCCTATCACATCATGTTTTCGCTAAAAATATTGTCGGGAAGAGGTTTTATAATTTTTGAATTTTTTTACCATATTTTTCGGAATTTTTTGCCCGTGTCGAGCATGAATGGATTTCAGGACTAAAATTTTGTTTTCTCTTTTTCGGCATATCTCATCCCGTTTTGACTAAAAATAATGCCGGGAAGAGGTTTTTTAATTTTTTGAATTTTTTTACTATTTTTTTCGGAATTTTCTTTCCCGGGTCGTGTTTCAACGGAATTCGGGACTAAAATTTTGTTTTCACTTTTTTGGCCTATCTCATCCCGTTTTCGCTAAAAATATTGCCGGGAAGAGGTTTTATAATTTTTTTAATTCTTTTACTATTTTTTTCGGAATTTTCTTTCCCAGGGTCGAGTATGAACGGAATTCGGTAGTAAAATTTTGTTTTCACTTTTCGGCCTATCTCATCCCGTTTTGACTAAAAATAATGCCGGGAAGAGGTATTATTATTTTTGAAATTTTTTTATTATTTTTTTCGGAATTTTCTTGCTCGGGTTGAGCATGAACGGAATTCGGGACAAAATTTTTTTTTCTCTTTTTCGGCCAATATCATCCCGTTTTGGCGAAAAATAATGCCGGGAAGAGGTTTTTTAATTTTTTGAATTTTTTACTATTTTTTTTCGGAATTTTCTTTCCCGGGTCGTGTTTCAACGGAATTCGGGACTAAAATTTTGTTTTCACTTTTTTGGCCTATCTCATCCCGTTTTCGCTAAAAATATTGCCGGGAAGAGGTTTTATAATTTTTTTAATTCTTTTACTATTTTTTTCGGAATTTTCTTTCCCGGGTCGAGTATGAACGGAATTCGGTAGTAAAATTTTGTTTTCACTTTTTCGGCCTATCTCTTCCCCGTTTTCGCTAAAAATAATGCGAGGATGAGGTTTTATAATTTTTTGAATTTTTTTACTATTTTCTTCGGAATTTTCTTGCCCGGGTCGAGCATGAACGGAATTCGGGACTAAACTTTTGTTTTCTCTTTTTCGGCCTATATCATCCCGTTTTGGCCAAAAATAATGCCGGGAAGAGCTTTTATAATTTTTCGAATTTTTTTAATATTTTTTTCGGAATTTTCTTGCCATGGACGAGCATGAACGGAATTCGGGACTAAAATTTTGTTTTCATTTTTTCGGCCTATATCATCCCGTTTTGACAAAAAATAATGCCGGGAAGAGGTTTTATAATTTTTTGAATTCCTTTACTATTTTTTTTCGGAATTTTCTTTCCCGGGTCGAGTATGAACGGAATTCGGTAGTAAAAATTTTGTTTTCACTTTTTCGGCCTATCTCATCCCGTTTTGACTAAAAATAATGCCGGGAAGAAGTATTATTATTTTTTGAATTTTTTTTACTATTTTTTTCGGAATTTTCTTGCTCGAGTTGAGCATGAACGGAATTCGGGACAAAATTTTTTTTTTTTTCTCTTTTTCGGCCAATATCATCCCGTTTTGGCCAAAAATAATGCCGGGAAGAGGTTTTAAAATTTTTAGAATTTTTTTACTATTTTTTTCGGAATTTTCTTTCCCGGGTCGAGTATGAGCGGAATTCGGGACGAAAATTTTATTTTCATTTTTTCAGCCTATCTCATCATATTTTCGCTAAAAATATTGCCGGGAAGAGGTTTTATAATTTTTTAATTTTTTTACCATATTTTTCGGAATTTTTTGCCCGTGTCGAGTATGAACGGATTTCAGGACTAAAATTTTGTTTTCTCTTTTTTCGGCATATCTCATCCCGTTTTGACTAAAAATAATGCCCGGGAAGAGGTTTTTTAATTTTTTGAATTTTTTTTACTATTTTTTTTCGGAATTTTCTTTCCCGGGTCGTGTTTCAACGGAATTCGGGGACTAAAATTTTGTTTTCACTTTTTTGGCCTATCTCATCCCGTTTTCGCTAAAAATATTGCCGGGAAGAGGTTTTATAATTTTTGAATTTTTTTACTATTCTTTTCGAAATTTTCTTTCCCGGGTCGTGTTTGAACGGAATTCGGGACTAAAATTTTGTTTTCACTTTTTCGGCCTATCTCTACCCCGTTTTCGCTAAAAATAATGCTAGGATGAGGTTTTATAATTTTTTGAATTTTTTTACTATTTTTTTCGGAATTTTCTTGCCCGGGTCGAGCATGAACGGAATTCGGGACTAAACTTTTTGTTTTCTTTTTTTCGGCCTATATCATCCCGTTTGGGCCAAAAATAATGCCGGGAAGAGGTTTTATAATTTTTCGAATTTTTTTAATATTTTTTTTCGGAATTTTCTTGCCATGGACGAGCATGAACGGAATTCGGGACTAAAATTTTGTTTTCATTTTTTCGGCCTACATCATCCCGTTTTGACGAAAAATAATGCCGGGAAGAGGTTTTATAATTTTTTGAATTCCTTTACTATTTTTTTTCGGAATTTTCTTTCCCGGGTCGAGTATGAACGGAATTCGGTAGTAAAATTTTGTTTTCACTTTTTTGGCCTATCTCATCCCGTTTTGACTAAAAAATAATGCCGGGAAGAGGTATTATAATTTTTTGAATTTTTTTACTATTTTTTTCAAAATTTTCTTGCCCGGGTTGAGCATGAACGGAGTTCGGGACTAAAATTTTTTTTTTCTCCTTTTCAGCCTATATCATCCCGTTTTGGCGAAAAATAATGCCGGTAAGAGGTTTTAAAATTTTTAGAATTTTTTTACTATTTTTTTCGGAAATTTCTTTCCCGGGTCGAGTATGAGCGAATTTCGGGACGAAAATTTTATTTTCATTTTTTCGGCCTATCGCATCATGTTTTCGCTAAAAATATTGTCGGGAAGAGGTTTTATAATTTTTGAATTTTTTTACCATATTTTTCGGAATTTTTTGCCCGTGTCGAGCATGAATGGATTTCAGGACTAAAATTTTGTTTTCTCTTTTCGGCATATCTCATCCCGTTTTGACTAAAAATAATGCCGGGAAGAGGTTTTTTAATTTTTTGAATTTTTTTACTATTTTTTTCGGAATTTTCTTTCCCGGGTCGTGTTTCAACGGAATTCGGGACTAAAATTTTGTTTTCACTTTTTTGGGCCTATCTCATCCCGTTTTCGCTAAAAATATTGCCGGGAAGAGGTTTTTATAATTTTTTTAATTCTTTTACTATTTTTTTTCGGAATTTTCTTTCCCGGTGTCGAGTATGAACGGAATTCGGTAGTAAAATTTTGTTTTCACTTTTTCGGCCTATCTCATCCCGTTTTGACTAAAAATAATGCCGGGAAGAGGTATTATTATTTTTTGAAATTTTTTACTATTTTTTTCGGAATTTTCTTGCTCGGGTTGAGCATGAACGGAATTCGGGACAAAATTTTTTTTTCTCTTTTTCGGCCAATATCATCCCGTTTTGGCGAAAAATAATGCCGGGAAGAGGTTTTAAAATTTTTAGAATTTTTTTACTATTTTTTTTCGGAATTTTCTTTCCCGGGTCGAGTATGAGCGGAATTCGGGACGAAAATTTTATTTTCATTTTTTCGGCCTATCTCATCATGTTTTCGCTAAAAATAATGCTAGGATGAGGTTTTATAATTTTTTGAATTTTTTTACTATTTTTTTCGGAATTTTCTTGCCCGGGTCGAGCATGAACGGAATTCGGGACTAAACTTTTTGTTTTCTCTTTTTCGGCCTATATCATCCCGTTTTGGCCAAAAATAATGCCGGGAAGAGGTTTTATAATTTTTCGAATTTTTTTAATATTTTTTTCGGAATTTTCTTGCCATGGACGAGCATGAACGGAATTCGGGACTAAAATTTTGTTTTCATTTTTTCGGCCTATATCATCCCGTTTGACAAAAAATAATGCCGGGAAGAGGTTTTATAATTTTTTGAATTCCTTTACTATTTTTTTTCGGAATTTTCTTTCCCGGGTCGAGTATGAACGGAATTCGGTAGTAAAATTTTGTTTTTACTTTTTCGGCCTATCTCATCCGGTTTTGACTAAAAATAATGCCGGAAAAGAGGTATTATAATTTTTTGAATTTTTTTAACTATTTTTTTCGAAATTTTCTTGCCCGGGTTGAGCATGAACGGAATTCGGGACGAAAATTTTTTTTTCTTCTCCTTTTCGGCCTATATCATCCCGTTTTGGCCTAAAATAATGCCGGGAAGAGGTTTTAAAATTTTTAGAATTTTTTTCCTATTTTTTTCGGAATTTTCTTTCCCGGGTCGAGTATGAGCGGAATTCGGGACGAAAATTTTATTTCATTTTTTCGGCCTATCTCATCATGTTTTCGCTAAAAATATTGCCGGGAAGAGGTTTTATAATTTTTGAATTTTTTTTACCATATTTTTTCGGAATTTTTTGCCCGTGTCGAGCATGAACGGATTTCAGGACTAAAATTTTGTTTTCTCTTTTTCGGCCTATCTCATCCCGTTTTGACTAAAAATAATGCCGGGAAGAGGTTTTATAATTTTTTGAATTTTTTACTTTTTTTTTTCGGAATTTTCTTTCCCGGGTCGAGTATGAACGGAATTCGGGACGAAAATTTTGTTTTCATTTTTTCGGCCTATCTCATCCCCTTTTCGCTAAAAATATTGCCGGGAGGAGGTTTTATAATTTTTCGAATTTTTTTTACTATTTTGTTCTGAATTTTCTTGCCCGGGTCGAGTATGAACGGAATTCGGGACGATTATTTTGTTTTCATTTTTTTCGGTCTGTCTCATCCCGTTTTCGCAAAAAATAATGCGGGGAAGAGGTTTTATAATTTTTGAATTTTTTTACTATTCTTTTCGAAATTTTCTTTCCCGGGTCGTGTTTGAATGGAATTCGGGACTAAAATTTTGTTTTCACTTTTTCGGCCTATCTCTTCCCGTTTTCGCTAAAAATAATGCTAGGATGAGGTTTTATAATTTTTTGAATTTTTTTACTATTTTTTTCGGAATTTTCTTGCCCGGGTCGAGCATGAACGGAATTCGGGACTAAACTTTTTGTTTTCTCTTTTTCGGCCTATATCATCCCGTTTTGGCCAAAAATAATGCCGGGAAGAGGTTTTATAATTTTTCGAATTTTTTTAATATTTTTTTCGGAATTTTCTTGCCATGGACGAGCATGAACGGAATTCGGGACTAAAATTTTGTTTTCATTTTTTCGGCCTATATCATCCGTTTTGACAAAAAATAATGCCGAGAAGAGGTTTTATAATTTTTTGAATTCCTTTACTATTTTTTTCGGAATTTTCTTTCCCGGGTCGAGTATGAACGGAATTCGGTAGTAAAAATTTTGTTTTCACTTTTTCGGCCTATCTCATCCGGTTTTGACTAAAAATAATGCCGGGAAGAGGTATTATAATTTTTTGAATTTTTTTACTATTTTTTTCGAAATTTTCTTGCCCGGGTTGAGCATGAACGGAATTCGGGACTAAAATTTTTTTCTTCTCCTTTTCGCCTATATCATCCCGTTTTGGCCTAAAATAATGCCGGGATGAGGTTTTAAAATTTTTAAAATTTTTTTACTATTTTTTTCGGAATTTTCTTTCCCGGGTCGAGTATGAGCGGAATTCGGGACGAAAATTTTATTTTCATTTTTTCGGCCTATCTCATCATGTTTTCGCTAAAAATATTGCCGGGAAGAGGTTTTATAATTTTTGAATTTTTTTACCATATTTTTCGGAATTTTTTGCCCGTGTCG
>JARPSG010000289.1:27500-37471 GCA_029955605.1 Quercus engelmannii | reverse complement strand
TGATTTCTTAATTTATTCAAAGTAATTCGCGCGATCATGCACCCTTCCCTGTTATAACAAAAAAAGTGCAGTTGGTTGGATCCAGCCTATTCTTGAAATAAACAACTCGCACACACTCCCTTTCCAAAAAAAATCAATAGGCCGAGCACTACACTTAGATTTATTGGATTTGTTGCTAAAATATCGGTATTAAACCCGAAACTCCCGGCGGATGACCATAAACCCAAGGAAAGGAAAGAATCGGTTAGATTTTTCATATAATCTCCTCTTATATATAGATAGACTAATTATCTATTTATTTTTTTTTTTCCTATTTTATACTTTATTTTAACTATATTTAGAAAATTAAAATAGATTTTTTTCTCAATTGGAAATTTCCAATTGAGAAAAAAAGTGATACTTAGTATTATTAGAATTAAGTCCCAGGCCTTATGCTTATGTCATGTCAATTGCGAAATATCTCGTTTGTTGTAACACTTCCTAAAAAACTATTCCATTGGACTAACAATGGGAAGGAAGAAGTCGAGTCGTTCTGCTAATTCCCCATTCTCCAATCAGTCCTTCCCATGGGTTAGTGTCCCACCAAATAATTGGAGGAGTGAAATCCTAATCGGAATTCAAAAAAAGCAGTAAGTCCAAGGAAATAAACTAATAAAAAATACGTATTTTTTCGGATTAAACAAAGGGATTCGCAAATAAAAGTGCTAACGCTACAACCAGTCCATAAATTGTTAAAGCTTCCATAAAAGCCAGACTAAGCAATAAAGTACCTCGTATTTTTCCCTCCGCCTCGGGCTGTCTCGCGATCCCTTCTACAGCTTGGCCCGCAGCAGTACCTTGACCAACTCCAGGTCCAATAGAAGCAAGCCCGACGGCCAACCCAGCAGCAATAACGGAAGCGGCAGAAATCAGTGGATTCATGATAAGTTCCTCACACCAAAATAAGTAAATAGTTAATGATACAATCAACCAATAAATTATGACTTAATTATTCCATCGCTAAGATCTATACAGTCGAAGGAAATAAGAACTCGGAATTGAAGTAATAATATTATTATTGAATCATCAGAACGGCTTCGATATTTCTTTTTTAGTTTTTATTCACAGAATTTTTTTTGAATCCATACCATTTGAATTTTTCGTTTTTTCTTATTTTCTTGATTGAATCTCTTTATTCAATAGTCACTTTATTTTATTCATTTAATATTCAATTCACAACTACAAAGGAAATGGAGGGGATTCCATTGGAATTCCTATCTAAATTCACAGTAATAGAGCCGCTTAGATATTACATATATAACTAATTAATATCTAATATTACATATACATGTGTTTCTTGGATAACGTAAATCAACCATTCATATCTTACATTTAATCGGATTATAGAATCATTCTTCGAAACATTCACAAGAGTTGTCTTATACTAATTAGAGTACATACATCTAGTTCGGCCCCCCCTAACCAATCCATTTTTTTTTATAAATTTGAATTTAGTTTTTTGTAAATCTTTATTTTTTCTTTTTTACTCGCCGACGCAGGTACAATCAATCTACATGGACAAATTCGTTAGATCGAATCGTTGCATCGAAATAGAAGTATTTGATTGATCTAAGTTCAGGTAATTTATTATTTATTAAAATTATCTTTTTGGTCAACCGTTTAATTGGATGAAATCAACTTGAATGGGAATTTTTCTATATAACAATAGCATCTTTTTTAAAATGGCACACCATAATACTATAAGTATTACAATCCTAATTATTATTCAGATTATGATTACTAATATCTAATAATATTGAGGAATTAAATGAACAAAACAATATAAAGATAGTATTCATTGGGGGGGGGATAAATAGACCGAACTGGAATTTTAGGAAAAAGATCTTTTCGATCTCTTTCCTTTTTTTTACTTCCCCTTTTGTTTGTTGCAATTCCCTAATACCGCTAATATCTTATTTTTGACTATTACTTCTATACTTTATATAGTTTATATTTATATAATTTATCTATTTATTTTTATATATTATGCTCCTTAAGCAGATTATCTTGATACCCACATATATTGCGTAAGGCTTAAACTAAAAAAAGACTATTTCGAAAACTAGTCAATGATGACCCTCCATGGATTCGCCTATATAAGCCGCAGCTAAAGTTGCAAAAATAAGAGCTTGAATACCGCTTGTAAATAATCCAAGTAACATGACGGGTATAGGAACCACTGAAGGTACTAAAGAAACAAGAACAAGAACTACTAATTCATCAGCTAATATATTTCCGAAAAGTCGAAAACTAAGTGATAGGGGTTTTGTGAAATCTTCTAAAATATTAATGGGTAAAAGGATTGGAGTTGGTTGAATGTATTTACCAAAATAACCTAATCCTTTTTTACTAAGACCCGCATAGAAATATGCTACTGACGTGAGTAAAGCTAAAGCAACAGTAGTATTTATATCATTTGTAGGCGCGGCTAATTCCCCATGAGGTAACTGTATGATTTTCCAAGGTAAAAGAGCACCCGACCAATTCGAAACAAAAATAAATAGAAACAAAGTTCCAATAAAGGGAACCCATGGACCGTATTCTTCGCCAATCTGAGTTTTGCTCACATCTCGAATGAATTCAAGAACATATTCGAAGAAATTCTGACTGTCAGTAGGAATGGTTTGTGGATTACGAACAGCTATAATGGCTGAACCTAATAAGATAGCAATTACAACCCAAGAAGTAATAATTACTTGGGCATGGACTTGAAAACCTCCTATTTTCCAATAGAAATGTTGCCGACTTCCACACCGGATATATCGTATAAGCCTTTTAGTGTGTTCATATAACATAATAGAACATTCATATTGCCCTCTGAAAAAAATAGAACTTTAAAAAGAATTATTTTGATTCAACCTTCTCTTTTTTCGACTTGCCTAGTTGACTTATATATATTTGTATACCAATTAATTACATAATACCCCTAGTTACTTGTATCTCTTTTAGGAATTATAACCGATTTCATAAATCTATGGAGTTCCCAAAATAATTTTTTATTATTCATTATTAATATGAATCAAGGATTTCGTATATAACTAGAACGACCCTCACAAATTGCAAATACTAATTTGTTAAGAATTAATCGGATTGAAGCTATCGCGTCATCATTTGCTGGGATCGAAATATCAGCGAGATCTGGGTCACAATTTGTATCGATTAAACAAATCGTTGGAATTCCCAAAATCATACATTCTCGAAGAGCCATATATTCTTCTTGCTGATCAACGATTATTACAATATCGGGTAATCCAGTCATATATTTGATCCCGCCCAGATATGTTTGCAAGTGAGATAATTGTCTCTTCAACATAGCTGAATCTCTTTTCGGAAGACGATTGAGTCTCCCCATCTTTTGTTCCGTTCTCAAGTCCCTGAACTTATGAAGTATCGTTTCCGTAGTATACCAATTCGTTAACATACCGCCTAGCCATTTTTTATTAACATAATGACAACGGGCCCTTATTGCAGCCCGTGCTACTGAATCGGCTGCTTTATTTTTGGTACCAACAATTAAGAATTGCTTTCCCCTACTTGCTGTATCAAAAACTAAATCACAAGCTTCTGATAAAAAACGGGCAGTTCTAATAAGATTTATAATATGAATACCTTTACGCTTTGAAGAGATATAAGGTTCCATTCTAGGATTCCATTTACTAGTACCATGACCAAAATGAACTCCTGCTTCCATCATTTCTTCCAAATGGATGTTCCAATATCTTCTTGTCATTTATTTATCCACACCTCCTTTCTTTTTATTAAAAAAAAGAGAGACGAGGTGCCCTGAAATAGAAATAAAATAATTGTTCCGATGGAACCTTCGTTTCTACCTCTAACGGATATTGGCCATTGATACACGATTCAAACCATTAATATTAATTTCTTTCTATTCTATTTGTTAGTTATTACTATATACCAAATAAAAATAAAAAAAAAAATGACCGCAAATACAAATAGCTAAAAAGAAAGGGGGTGAATCCGCTCTTAGAATCATTCAACCCTCGAAATGATTGTCTCAGTGTATCGTGTAAATTCCTTGAAATGAAAAAATCAAATAATTCTCTGTGGTGGAACAAAATATCTCGCATTTCTGCCTCGAATAGTTTATTGTTTTTGGTTTCCAAAGGAATGTTGGTATGTTGCCTTGAACGTTGCACTAATCCGTTGAATCCCGTACCAACGGGTATTATCCCCCCTAGAACAACGTTCTCTTTCAGACCTTTCAACCAATCGATACGACCCCGGAGAGCGGCTTTTGCTAAAACTCGAGCAGTTTCTTGAAAACTTGCTTCGGATATAAAACTTTGAGTATTTAGAGATGCTTTCGTTATTCCCAATAAGATAGCTCGGTAACAGATCGCTTCTTCCAAAGCGCGCCCTGTTCGTTCCGCCCGCAACAATTCAATCAGTTCTCCGGGTGAAAAAAACATTAGACATTCCCTCTTCTGAAACCAACACTTTTGATGTTATTTGACGCACAATAATTTCTATATGTCGATTATGAATCTGCACCCCCTGAGATCTATAAACTTTTTGGATCTTATTAACCAAAGAGATACGCCCTTGCACTATAGTTAGCTCAGCACCAATCAAGAATCTCCAAGGAATTCCAATAATTTTTGTTATACTCTTGTTCCAACCCTCAATTCTCTTTTCTAGGTTCATCGATATTGAATCAATCGAACGCACTTCTAACACTTGTTCCACTTTGGAAGACCTTGCGTTATATCCCTAGATCTCGATTTTTCATATATAAATGTAACTAATGTATCTCCTTCGTAAAGGATTTCTCCATAATGGCCATGAACGGTTGCTCCCGGAGTGGCCAAATAAGCTTTAGCTGATCTTATTACTACAGAGTCAATTTGAACAATTAGAACTTGACCCGATTTTAAGTGCGGTCCGTTTTTGGCTATACATAAATTTTCACAAATAAACTGCCCAAGGCTAATTATTCTAGACGCTTCTTCACAATAATTATGATGGAGAAAAATTCCAATTCAAATTGAATGGATTCAAAACGATGTTACCGCGCGGATCGGGATTATTATAATAGAAACCCTACCATTTTCATCCATTAAATAATATTTAAGCACTTGAAAGGTCTGTTTGAAATTGTCAAGTTGTAAATATTTAGTTACCGAGATCTGATTATAAGTTATTAAATGGTAAAATGAATAAAAATGCGCAATTTGAGGGGTTCTTCCTAATCCTAAAGGTCCCAAGGAATTCCTAATTGGAATTAGACTATCTCTTTTCATTGATTCTTTTTTTATTACATCATTGTAATATTTTTACATCGTTGAATGGACCCATTTGAAAACAATTAGATGATGACAAAATTATAAAAGATTGGCATTCCTTATTCCTCTTCAACAACGTACGAATAGTTACTTGATTTTGGCTAAGTGATTGTTGAATCCCTGCCTTGGAAGAAATAGAATAAAATGGATTGATACTGGTGCGGTCTGGCCTCTTATCAAAGATCAATCCTGAACCTGACGGATCTTTCCTTTTTCTGATATACGAAATATGGGATTTCACTAAATCGATTCGCAGGAAATCTCGACTCATACCATTTGTATTTACTTCAACAAAAGAAGCGTGGGCCTCTTCGACAGAAGAACTTTTTTTGTCTTGTTTCCAATTCAACAATAAACAAGTCCGAACTAATTGAATACTTATTCCATAAATTCCCCGAATTGGTTTGCCATTGCCATAAAGGATATAATTGACAATTCTAAGTTCCATATTATCCCTTTCGTGCAACAGATCCTGGGAGAAAAGTGTTACTAAATTTATACCGTCCGCTATCTCATATATGATTACGGGTCGAGCCAAAACAAAATACTTTTTCTTGTTAGGTGGGATCCATTGGACATAGATCCAATTTTTCAATTTTGTTTTTGATTCCTTAGCATTTTTTTTTGCCGCTCCAAGCGGGAGCAAGATATCATTGTGTCGGGATATCTTATCCATCTCTCCAGGAAAATGGATATCTCCAGAAAAGATTTTAAGTTCAATCCATTTTTTTTTTTCTCTCCACTCGGACCAATCCGCCCGCTCGGCTTCTTGTATTTAAAGTGATTCGTGTATCTAGTCCAATGAGACTATTGTTCTGTACCATTATGGAAGAAGATTCTGGCAAAATATGTACTTCCTCGGGAATGAAAAAAAATCGATCTATTTTCATTTGGTATTTTGGCTTCAATTCTTTGACTCCTCGATACTCAATCAAATCCTCCTTTTTGAGGATGGAATGCCCCCCTGTAGTCCCATATTTCGTAATGCCTGAATTCTTTCTTCTGTATTGAAGATCATCAAAATAAGCAAGAATACTTTTTTTACGAAAAATACCATTTCCGGGTATTTCAATCGAAACACCGGAAGGGGGCATTAGCCCTTTTTCTCGTTCTGGAATCAATTGTAATGGAATGATGAATCTATTTCTTCGTCTCTTTGCCAATAAATAAAAATTTTCGTAGAGAATAACAGGATATATTAAATTACAATGACCCCTTCGATTAAGTTCTGAATAATCAGGAATCTCACTTTGTTTTTTTTTTTTACCAAAGATATCTGAACTAAAGAATTTTTGTCTTACTTGATCATTATTTCCTGACAGACTAGAAATAGATCTTCCTTCAGCAGAAAGAGAATGAACGCTAATTTTATCTTGATCCTTTTGAAGCGAAAAAGAGGCTACACTAGAGCGGCATGAACCTCCTGAGACTATCCATAAATGACTTGTTTTTGGTAAGAGATGTACGTTGCTGTATGTAAATTCCGGTGCATGGTATACATCGGTACTCCAGTGCATTTCTCCCTCTGAGTTAGAATAAATATGTTTTCTAACCCTCTCTTTAAAATTAAACGTATAGGTTCCCGCGCGAATCTCAGCAATAACTTGTTCTGATTGTACATATTGATCGTTTTGGACTAAAAGAAAACTTTTTGGCGGAATAGTGACCTTGTGTAGAATATCTTCACTCTCAATAGTTACATACAAGTATATATAACATATAAAAGCGGGATGCCCATGACGTGTACGTGTGGGATGAACTAAATCTTCATTGAATTTAATTTTTCCATTGGAAGGGGCTCGTACATGTTCTGCAGTACCCCCTGTGAATACTCCGCCGGTATGAAAGGTTCTTAATGTTAGTTGAGTGCCGGGTTCCCCAATAGATTGACCCGCGATAATACCTACAGCTTCTCCCAATTCGACCAGGCCCCCATGAGTAGGACTTCGGCCATAACATAATTGGCAGATCCAAGATGTACTACTACAAGTAAAAGGGGTTCTAATAGATATTGGTTGTGTTTGAAAGGTTATAAATCGATTGACAAGTCCAATCCCAATATCTTGATTTCTAACGGCAATGCATCGTGGGCCCATATATATATCATCTGCTAATACACGACCAATTAATGTTTGTATAAAAATCCTTTCCGGTATCGTCCCATTTTGAGGACTCACAGAAATACCTCGGATAGTACCACAATCTGTTCTACGTACAACAATGTGTTGAACAATTTCCACAAGTCTGCGTGTAAGATATCCAGCATCTGATGTTCGTACAGCAGTATCTACAACTCCTTTTCGGGCTCCGTAGCAAGAAATTATATATTCTGTTAAAGACAGTCCTTCACGTAAATTGCTTTGAATGGGTAAATCGATCATTTGTCCTTGTGGATCCGACATTAACCCTCTCATACCTACTAATTGGTGTACTTGAGATGCATTTCCTCTAGCTCCCGAAAAAGACATCATATGTACTGGATTAAAAGGATCAGTCATCCTAAAATTAGGATTCATTTCTTGTCGCAAATATTCACTTGTAGCATACCATATCTCAATGGATTGTCGTAATTTTTCTACTGCGTGTACATTTCCATAATAATGGTGTTTTTCCAAAACCAAACTTTGTTGTTCCGCATCTTGGACTAACCATCCCTTGGAGGGTATTGTTAAAAGATCATCAATTCCTAATGAAATGGATGTAGCAGTGGCTTGCTGGAACCCGAGGGTCTTTACTTGATCCAGAATGTGTGATGTATATGCCATTCCGAAGTGATCTATTAATCTGCTAATAAGTCGTTTAATGGCAGTTCCATCTATCGCTTTATTGTGAAAGACCGTATTGGCCCGTTCTGCCATAAGTACCTCCATATTCCGCTGAGTGGGGTTCGACAATGGGTTTGAGTCAATGATTGGAAAACGTCCTTTTCTCGATTTAAATTCGCGTAAAAATTCAGGAACTATGGTCCTAATTGAACCAGAGAGACACTAATTCACATCAGTGTCATAGAATTACTTAGCATAAATACCATACTATTAGGTTAGGTACCATATGAGCAGGTCCGGCACAACCCTTGGATAGCTTCTTCGATTTCTCGATAAAGAGAAATAGGACCAACAGTGGTTCGAATGTATGTACAAAGAATTTCTTTTTTTATACTTCTTACTATTAAGTAGTGCTCATAAATCTCATGATAAGTACCCAAAGATTCATAGTGAACTTCGATAGGAGCTTCTCTTGAAGCAATAACGCGTTGGTCTAGTTGCCACCGGAGCCATAAAGTACTATCTAAATTGATTCTTTTCTGACGATAAGCCCCAATTGCATCATAGGAATTACAAAAAAAGGGTTCTTTTTCTTTCGTATACTGTATAGCTATTGGCATCCATTTTTTCATTTTGATAATTTATGCGATTACATGGATTATACCTATTTGCACAAATACCTCGGCGATTCCCGCTCGTTAATACATAGAGCCCAATAAGCATATCTTGGGTTGGTAGGGAAATTGGATTCCCAATAGATGGAGACAATAGATTCATATGAGAAAACATAAGTAAACGAGCCTCCACTTGAGCCTCCAAAGATAAAGGTACATGAACCGCCATTTGATCCCCATCAAAATCCGCATTGAATCCCTTACAAACTAATGGATGTAAACAAATAGCGCGCCCTTCCACTAAAATGGGGTGGAATGCCTGTATGCCTAATCTATGCAGAGTAGGTGCTCTATTCAGCAATATGGGGTGCCCCTGCATAACTTCCTGAAGTATTTCCCATACAATTGACTCTTTTTCCCGAATTTTACTCTTAGCAACTCCCATGTTCGAAGCACGATGTTGTCTAATTAGACCACGAATTACAAATGGCTGGAAAAGTTCTATTGCTATTTCGCGAGGCAATCCACATTGATGTAATGAAAGGGAGGGACCCACGACAATGACAGAACGACCCGAATAATCCACCCGTTTGCCAAGCAGAGTCTCACGAAATCTTCCCTCTTTGCCTTCAATTACATCCGAAAACGACTTGTAAACCTTATTATGACCGTCCCTCATTGGTTGTCCGCGGATTCCATTATCAAGAAGTGTATCCACAGCTTCTTGTACCAATTTCTCCTGACACATTACTAATTCCCCCGGTGTCGATCTACTTGTTGCTAATAAATCGATAAGAGTATTGTTCCGATAAATAACTCTTCTATAAAGTTCATTAATATCCGAGCTCATTAGTTTACCCCCGTCTATCTGAATGATCGGTCTCAACTCGGGAGGAAGAACTGGTAATAGACATAAAACCATCCATTCTGGTTCTATATTTGTTCGAATAAAATGCTTAGCTATTTCGATGCGTCTAACCAAAAAATCCTTTCTTCTTCCAACCTTTCTATTTTCCCACTCATTACCCGGGGGCCCTTCTTCCCCTAATTCTTTCCATTCTACCAACGAATAATCTATAATAATTCGCAAATCCAGATCGGCTAATTGTTCTCGTATAGCACCTGCTCCAGTAGACATTTCTCGATTTCGAAATGCATCGAAGCCTTGGGTAGTAAAGAAAAGTGGGATGCTGTATTTCCAGGATTGGATTTCATATTCGAATGAACCTCGTAATCGTAAGAAAGTAGGT
>JARPSG010000289.1:17500-20000 GCA_029955605.1 Quercus engelmannii | reverse complement strand
TTCTCATATTGAAAAGAATCATAAATTCTAGGAATTAGAACCGTAAGAGTAAGAGTTGCCCTTCTATTTTTTTATATTGATAATTGCAATCAACACAAATTAAATAGATAAAGCAAAGAAATAGAATTGGTACGCTATGTACATAGATGTATGGAATTTATATCTATATGTAATTGATATCTATGAAGATAGATATTGTGGATTGATCTATATTAAACCTCTATCTTTATACAGTAAAACTTTATATACTACAATAATATAATAAGTATGGTAGAAAGAAATATATGAATCTTTCTACCATACTGATAATTCTAGTCCGCTTGTTTCATTTAAGACATGAAATTGGAATACTTTTAATTTTTATTTTTTCTTTTCAATCATTGATAAGAACGAAACAGTCAAGTTTAAGTCAAATTAATCATTTTGACTGACCGTTTTTACGTATATTATAAGTAAAAAAGCAGTCGGAACTAGAATGAACAGTGCAGTAGCAATAAATGCGAGAATATTTACTTCCATAATCTCATCGTTTCATTTTTATTTAATTTGAAATAACTCGGGATTTAATCCCATAGAGCTGATAAACCTTTCGCCTGTAAATGCAATATTCAATGGTATGAATTACATCTCGATGATATCGAATCAGATCAATATTATGAATAACAATATCTGAGCTGTCAAATTAATTGATTCATCGTCGAGAATTAAATAGTATAACATAGGAAGATCCTTTATCCATACCGAATTGCAATTCGGATTATGAATCCGATCGATAATTCTTTTACGTTATTTATCATTCTATTCCACTCTTTAGTTTCTATAAACTACAGTTTCTATAAAGTACGCCCCCCTTAAGCATCTGATGAGATATCATATGACCTCCTTTACACTTACTTACATTGGTTATAAAAAACCCAATAAAATAAACAATAGAAGCAAAATGTAAAAAGGTAAGCTCGAACCTCCCTTTAATCTTTAATGATCTAATCTTCTTGGAAAACAAAGAAGTATAAGTATAATATATAATAAGGAAAGACGGGGTATAAAAAATATAGTATTCCATCAAATTCATTAAAAACCCTGTTCTTTCTTCGGCAGGACCCTTAAACTTAAAAAAGATTATTCATTCCCTCACTCTCACTAAGAGAGATAGCCCTCGCTAAGAGAGAAAGAGAGATGGGATCCTTCTTTTTTGAGCTTTCTTTTTATTTTATTAATATACTATTATTAATATACTATTTCCTTGGATTAATTACAGGATGCACATATATCAAAAATTCAGTGTGAAAGTTGAATGAGATAAATTGTTTCAAATTCGCATTACTAATTGAAATTAGTAATTGAGGTTACACAAAATCGTAGTTAGAAATAGAAAGGGATATACCTTTAATCTTAAAAGTATTATATCAAGGTTACTATGTTAAATTTGATTTTGTATGTCCTACTTGAAACATATAGTACTCTATTACATTACACAGATCGGGAATAATCGAAAAAGACGGACTCCGTACGGTATCTCTTGGAATCCTGAATATGCTTCTACCAATAATTGTACTAATTTACATATGCCTTTCGCCCTTCAATCGGTACTAGTTGAATAAATGGGAATTCCCGTATTTCTTTGATGAGAAATGTGAAAGGAAAAAATAAATAAAATAAGAGAGCATTCCCAAGGGGAATGAAATTCTGCTATTTGTTCTCCCTTTCAAAGAAAACGAAGAGATGAATTGATGTATTTTTTTTTATTGTATTTGGATCCGTCGGGACTGACGGGGCTCGAACCCGCAGCTTCCGCCTTGACAGGGCGGTGCTCTGACCAATTGAACTACAATCCCAAGCAAATAAAGTATACATCATACATATTCTTATGATTTCATTCAAACCCTTTCTATTTTATTTAGATTAGAATAGTCGTATTGTAACATAAATCCGCATGATATATTTGATATCCACATGGATATGCACTTTAGTGGGAGCGTCTCGCAAATTGTTAGTAATCCTTTCGTTTTTTAGAAATTGATTGATAATCGAATCAATCTTTCACTTTCAATGAAAAAAAAAAAGAGTTTTTTTCTTTATTCTTTATTTTATTCTTTACCTTAGACTTTATACCTCCGGATCCTTATATGAATCTAGATGGATCATTAGCAAACAAGATCTGAATTTGTGGAAAAAATAAATAGAGCAAATGAACAGCGGTAAAAATATATCAGAAAATCTCACTTTTATTTAGTCTTCCGTATTCCGATTAGGCCTTTCTGGGGAACAACAAATGGGTTATTCATTTCATGGTGGATCGGTGAATTATTGGGCCGAGCTGGATTTGAACCAGCGTAGACATATTGCCAACGAATTTACAGTCCGTCCCCATTAACCGCTCGGGCATCGACCCAGGAAGAATCAATTCCAGGCATATTGATAATCCATGATCAACTTCCTTGCGTAGTACCCTACCCCCAGGGGAAGTCGAATCCCCGTTGCCTCCTTGAAAGAGAGATGT
>JARPSG010000288.1:0-37546 GCA_029955605.1 Quercus engelmannii | reverse complement strand
TGACTTAGGGGAAATTAACAACTTAAGGCATCTATCCAAGTTTTAAATAGAACCTAAGTCCTGCATGGCTCCTCGGACCATAGACTTAGGGGAAATTAATAACTTATCTAAATTTTAAACAGAACTTAAGTCCTGCATGGCTCCTCAGACCACAGACTTAGGGAAAATTAACAACTTAAGACATCTATTCCAGTGTTAAACAGAACCTAAGTCCTGCATGGCTCCTCGGACCACAGAGTTAGGGGAAATTAACAACTTAAGGCATCTATTCCAGTGTTAAACAGAACCTAAGTCCTACATGGCTCCTCAGACCACAGACTTAGGGGAAATTAACAACTTATGGCATCTATCTAAGTTTTAAACTGAACCTAAGTCCTGCATGGCTCCTCGGACCACAGACTTAGGGGAAATTAACAACTCAAGACTCCTGTACAATTCTAAGGTACGTTCGTAGTTTCGTATAATAGCATCTATTGTTCTAAGTTTGCCGCACGGCACTGCCCTTTCTCATTTGTTTATATTGATAGAATCTTAAGGATTGTTGCAAACATCAACTAGAGGAACAGTAGCATTAACTTTGAACAAAATAATGAAATTATATCAACATCAGTCATAAATACAAAAAGAGAAATGGGAAAAAGAACATTCTATATTAATAAGCCGAGAATAATACAAAGGGAAGTCTTTACAAAAGAACAAAAGGTAAGACAACTCCCGTTTTAAAGAAAATACAGTAATAAAAACTACTGGAGCTAAGCCTCAGCAGGAGGATTCTCTTTCTGCTCTGCCTGAGAAGGGGGAATGCCTTCAGCTTGGAAATCTGCCCCTAAGCCCTCGGAGACTGACTCCTTAGCAGGATCCTTGGCCTTATCAACTAAAGGGATGGCATCAGGAATAACCGTAGCCTATTCAGAAGTTTCAGTGGCGCCATCTGGGATCTCTCGAATCTCAGGAGGGAAAAAGGCCTTCTCAGGCAACCTTAAAGCCGAGTCTGCAGGAATCCCTGCAGCATCAAGGGCATGAGCCCATGAGATGCTGCAATAATCCCTGCATACCTCTGGTAGCTCCTCGGAAAGCCTGGCTTCAGTCTCCTCCGCCCCTAGCTAATAAAAGGCTTTCTTCTCAACCTCGGCTGCATCCCTAACTAGCTGAGCCTCTTCTTTGGCCAGCCGAGCCTCCTCCACAGCTTTCTATAACGCGGCCGTAAGGTCCAACACTTTTTGCCTTTCAATGGCAAGGTCGGTCTCGGTCACGAACAGTTTTTGGCGCTGGTTTTCGACTTGGGTTTCAGCATTCTTCAATCCAGCCTCAGCACTCTTACGGCCCTTCTCAGCCTCTTTGAACTTCTCAGAAAGTTCAAAATTCTCTTGCTTAAGGGACCCTACAGACTTCTCCACCTCGGCACGAGACAGAGCCTTAACTTCAGCTAACTTTCGGTTGTTACAGCAATATTCCTCGGCCACGAACAGTTGCTGAGTAATCTGCCCACAAAACAACAAAACGATACGTTAAAATGTGATAGGATCTAATGATGTTATCAAAGGTAAGACGAATTGCTTTACCATTGCAAGGTCCCTCTTCAGGGATAGGAAGAGCTCAGGCTGCGAGAATCGCCTGTAAGCCTCCATGTCCCGGGGAAGGAGCACAGGCTGCTCTAGGGCCTCAGCTATATATCTCGCTCGGCCCCTATTGTATTCTCGGATCGAAGCGGTGTAAGGAATGGCAACCCCGTCTACCTCGAGCTTCAGGCTCCAAGTACGCGGATTAACACGCACTTCGGCTCGGTCCCCTTCCCCCCGGCTTTCTACAGAGGGAGCCCTTTTATTCTTCTACTCCTGGGTTATTTTTGGCTATTTACCTGGGCGGGGGCCCACCTCGCCTTCCTCAAGGGTTTCAACCGGCTTCTTCTTCTTCAGGTCCGGATTAACTTTTAGGCCAAGATCGGAAGGGGGTTGAGGGGCAACGGGGGGAAGAATAGGGGTCTGGGACTTGGAGGGTGCCTTTAATGATTGACCTTTGCCTCGGGAGGCCATCAACTCTCGTAGGCTTTTTCCTTTGCCAGAAGCCATGTTATCTACCTCCTCGTCTGAGGAGTCGTCCGAGCAGGCTATAACAATTGGCATGCCTACTACTGAATTTCGGTCCTGCTCTCCCTCGGGATCTGAAAGCTCAATCAGAGGAGCTTTGGGGATATCTTCTTCAAAGTAGAACTCGTCTATCTCCTCCTCTAGAAAAAGACGAGATGATTCAGCTTCTTCTTCAGCTTGTGTGGCAACTTCGAGATTATCTGGTGGAGGCAATTACGCAACTGGTGGAGGATTTTGAATGCGAGGCAAAATGACTGACCTGAGATCGTTTCGGGCTAAAAACTTGGGCTTGGACACATCAATCCTAGCTAACCTCGGACTACCAGCTCTTATGGCGTGGCCAATGTCTTGGAAGGCACGGGATAGGGGTTGGTAGCCCAAAACTAGATGAGCCACACGTAGTTTCCCATCCTTGTTAACATATATTTCTGACCTCAAAAGATAGTTCAAGGCCGGAACGTTTACGTGGCTCAGCCGAGGAGCAACGTGAGGTTTATCTGCAAAATAGCCGAGGAGGAGATTGTGGTTAAGTTATAAAATTTTTTGATTCTTAAGCAAAAAAAAAAAAGGAATGAATCTAAAGAGCTAAGCCCCCTCCCTAAAGGATTAGCCCTAGAGGTGTCGCACCTGGAATTCCTGCCTGAGTTGGACAATGAAAACCATCGCTCCACTCTCCTGAGGCAATGAGGAAATCATCCTTCATAGTCTTATTGGATATGGGGAGGTAGGAGATTAGCCTAACGACCTCGGACCGAGATTTAAGATAATACCCCCCCTTCTCGAGGTAGTGGCACTCGTACAGATGAACTACATCGTGCCAGGTAAGGCCTAGACCCATCCGCTCGTTCAGGACATCTATGCTACCTAAGATCTTGAACATGTTTGGAGCGCACTGATGCGGTGTCAACCTATGGTTGAACAAGTAGTCCCGGGTAATCCTACTCATGGGAAGTGTCATTCCTCCATCTATAAAAGCAATCATAGGAATGACGACTTGACCCACATCTCTATCTATTAATACTCCTTCTGGGGGACAGTACTGCAGAACCACCCCCGGTGGGATATGATATTTTGCCCTAAAAGCCTCCATGGCAGCCGGAGTATCTACTAAATCCTTGAATCTACCCATCTAAGTTAAACCGGAGGGACGGGAGAGAAAACCGAAGTGAAAATTGAAAGCCAATGAGAAATTTGAAGCAACGAAGCGAGTGGAACTTACAGGTGTCCCTGCGACAATCTCTGAAACACTTAGAAATCTCTTCAGGGAAGGACGCCTCACAGAAATAGTTATAGAAATCCGAAGGTCGGGAGTGTTCATGGATGTCTGGGCACTGGAGTTCTCTGGAGTTCTTTAAACTTCTTATATGCTGGTGAACAAAAAGAAAAACAAGTCTCCTTAAGGCTTTATATAGCAAGGGGGAAAAAGAATCGCTCCCACTCAAGAACTCTGGGAAGAATGTCAGCCGTTAGATTTGCGCCTCACCGTTAGATAGGGGAGACATGAAGCCGCCTGGAGTAAATAGCCACGCCTCGTAAATTGTAGAGGGTCAAAAGTAACTGCCCCCACACGTGTGAATCAGGAGCTAATTAATTTCATCCTTTGTAATGTCAAAACCCCGCTTTTCTTCTCGGAAGGAGATCAAAAACCGGAGTTTTGAAGGGCTATTGTGGGGACCGGCCCAAAATAACAGGCTGGGCCCTAGGCCCGTCCGAGGACGCAGCCCATCCGAAGAGCCAGCGTGACCCAAGCAATCCTTATTCAAGCCCACTGGGGCAAAGAAAACATGTCCGAGGAGTAATTTCTCCTAGGATACTGCAAAATCTAGAGTAAAGGTACATCCAAGCCACTACAGTCCATCTTCTAAATATGTAAAAAGGAAGGAAACCTGAAATATCTCAGCAAAGGCTGCCACCACCATATTAAATGCATTACAACTACTCTCCTGACTGCATTAATGTGGAGAAGACCCCTGAACAGTACTACCTTGGCTACCGCAACTCACAAAAAACTGAGAGAGGTGTCTGATGAAACAGGTGCTCAAGTTGGGGTTTGGATGATCAACAAGTGTAAAACCCAGATGATTGGAAAGGGCCTATATAATATGTAAAAGTCTCCCAGGAGAAGGGGACGAGAAAAAAGGAGAGAATACTGTAGCATGGGGAGGAGTCTTACTGCATTGATCTATATCTATTAATCAAGTTTTTAGCTCTATCATTCCGGGTGACCTTTCAACACAATAGCATTGGTTCTTGTTCGTGTGTTCCCTTAACCCATGCAACAATCCATTTAAACTTACTTAAACCAGGTTCTTTAGCCCATACTCTACAAGAATTCATTGTGTTGGGCTTTTTGGACCAAGGCTTGTAACAGCAAGAATTTGGTTACTAAATTGTGTCCCTACATGTGTGTTACTTAATAATAACATGATATTCATAAAAGATACCATATATAAATAAGTAAACAATCATACTTTGATGTATATTTCCAAATTGAAACAAAGTGATAGTGTATCCAAAATTAAACACAACTATTAGATTATTTTTTAAGATATTAGATTATGAAATTAGTTTTTAAGATTGTAAATTTCTTATATATTTTTATTCTTTGTCAAATTAGTTATCTAATAAGGCATTTGTAATTTTATTCTCTATTTTTAGGTGGTGATATTGTATAGAAGTGAAACTTGTGTGTTTGTTTTAATTAGATTTTCAAATGGTAGACCGGATTCTTTTGTGTTTGTGCTATGTTTTGGTTAGCAATGTTAGGATTTGTATAATTTTATAATTATTGAACAAATATCAATTTATTGAGCTAAGTTCTTTTGTTGATATAGGTGGTGAATTCAAAATAATGCATTTCACACCATGTAATTTGCTACATAACTTACCAAGTGATAAATACATTTTTTTTTAAATAAAAAAATTATGTGGAAAAATACAGGTCAACCCGATTGACCCAACCTACTCGCTTTGCCAAGTCTAGTAAATTTAGGCCCCAAGAAATGAATTTTTTTTTGTTAAGATATCACTATGAGAGATCAAGGTTGCAGGTTAGTTTATTTTGACTAATCCCACGTGAGTGGGTGAGCTTATGTTAAGAGTCTCTTAAAATGGGCAGTTTGATCAACTAATGATATTTGTCCCCTTGATTAAGGGTCGTACGCTTTGAGTTATCACTTATTTTAATTTATGGAAAAAAAAATACACTAAAATAATTCTTCATTTTATTGATAAAAAATGTTTAATTTACATCCATTCAAATATGATAAGAAAATTATATAGCCTTGGCTGTAGATACAATCTAAGAAAAATTTCATGGCTTGAAGTCTTAGTTAGACTTTAAAAAGATGATAATTACATTTTATATGACCTATAATCTATGAACCATTGATCTTAGATCTGATGTTAAATTAAGACGTGGTGTTATCATGTCATGTCATCTAATCATTCAACATGTCATATAAAAAGAAAGCAAATTGCATGCCATTCACTGAAAAACAAGATTTAGCATCCAGGGTTATGAAAAAAATAGTATTGAACACCAAAACAACGTATGACTTTCAATTGAAATCTACCTTGCTTTGATTCTAAATTATCTATATCATTGAAGACAAACATGTTTTCTTATTGAATTAAAGAAAATTCAAAAGAAAATGAAAAACGACCCCTCCATGTACGAGCCTTGATGATTAGTTTAGGGTAAAAGAGATGATCTTAGCACTATGGTTTCTTGTTTAGGATGAGTTTGGGAATGTTGTAGGGTTCTAGAGATTAGAGAGTTGAGCAATAGGGAGTTGGTTACATCTCAATGCCAAATGAAGTGTGCGTTTGGCATGGCTTAAAAAGCAACTTTTTTTATTATTCAGCTTATTTTTGCTATTATTCATAGGTCCTATTGCACTTTTTGGTACTATTCATAGGTCTCACTGTACTATTTCAGTTACTTTTTAGCTTTATCTACAATATTTTCAGTAAAAAGTTTTCAGTTTCAGCTAAATAAGTTATTCCCAAATAGACACGAAAGGATTACTAGCTTTACTTTGGATTTTTTAGGAAATTGTGTGCTTCGAATTATGAATTCCTATTCTATTTATAAAGGGAGAGGATGGCCTTAGTTGACAAGTTTGGATGAGTTTGGGACTCTCCAAAACTGAGAAATTTGGATCTCTATCTCAAAAAGTCATTGGATATGAGTTGGAATCGCAAAAATCGAGTCAAAACGGCTGAATTTTAGAGTTTGAGCATATCTCGGTGTATTGATCATAACTTTCGATTCACACTTCCAATTGAGGTGAAAATAGTATAATTAGAAGAAGAAAAAAATATTCAAATTTAACAACTTTATTATGAAAAAAGGCTTGTCTTAATTCGTATGCTTACTAATCTATGCTAAAATTAGCATCACCCCTACATGAGTCTGACAATTGTTTTTCTCTTGTTTTTCTTAGCAATTTTAATGTTTTCAAATCCGTTTTTGAGTTCCATCTTATTGAGCGATCTTAAATTTAGCCGTTTTGGGATCAAATAAGACTGTTGGATATTTAGGAAGTAGTAATTTATTTTAATTAAGCACTTATTTTTAATATATTTGATTAAAATATAAAACCTAGACCATATATTCGTTAGAACTAAAAATGATCCTATATTTGATGGTGAATTTTTTGTTAGGATTAGAAAATCCTATTGTATGTTGTTATGTATGCCATTATGTATTAAAATAATAAAGTTGTTTTATTATTTAAGATAATGGTAGCATGAATATTTGGATATAATCATATAGTTCTTAAGATGCATTTATGTGATTTAGTCATAGAAGATATAAATCTTAAGTTCTTTGAAAACTCAAAACCTATGTTTGTAGTCGGTGATGAAATTAGACATTTCATCTATGAAAACTATAACATGTCAACTCAGATAATTTGTCTTGATCATGAAACTGGAAACTATTAGTTGATATGTTGATGTGTCTTAAATGTATAATAAATATTAAACTGAATTGCAGTGAGATTAATTACTCTATTAACGACTTTCAACTGGATAATAAACCTCACGATTTTCATTTATATAAACTCTTAATTCTGAGAGGATTGTGAACCCGATCATGAGATTTAAGTTACTTTGATATATCAAAAATGAGATTTAATCTAACAATCAAAACCTCAGTATGTTAGGCAACCACACGTAGTGTTGAGAGGACACATATTCTCAAGATGTTTGTGTCTGTTTAGGTTGAGCTTATAAGCTCAGTTTTCAGCTTTTAGTTTTTATGTACAACTTTTTAAAATCTCATTTTTTTTTCCTCAATTTTTCGAAGTACAAGTGTACTTTAGCACACTTTCAACCAAAAAAAAAAAAAAAATCAATAAAAAGCTAGATAAACTGTTCCCCAATAGACAAGAAATAATCTCTTTCTAGAGATATAAAATATTCTTTTGAGATAAGTTTAATGAATTTAGTTATTCATAGTGTTAGGTCTAACCACTTTAGTAAAGAGTTACTCAACTTTATATATTATAAGATTTTATTTCATAAATATATAAATAACTTAAAGGATTAAATCAAGAACTCAAGGATCAAGAAATAGTAATTTTCAAAGTGACAATTATATTTGATGACTTTGTGTTATTATGAATATTTTCATGAAGGGGTTAATTGATTAGATAATAAAGTCTGGTGATATAATTTTATTAATAAAGCTTAGAGTACAATTATATTTTTATAGTTTTATTAAATATCATTAATTGTAACTTTGGGCTTGTCAAAAATTGATGGATAAGCCGGAAGCTCATTGGAGTTAGAACTTTATTTGTCCTTTGGTCCCATCCTAAGCCACACACTATAACCCTTAACCCAGTTGAGTTGTCCTAAAAGACCAACCCAATTAGATAATCAGTTAATTATTTAATAAAAGTTATTAAATAACATAGCTGCCCCTATTAGTTATTTATATGTTTAAGAAAAAAAAAAAAAAAACAGTTTTTGGGAAGAACACAAGCTTTTGAGAAAAGAAAGAACGTCCAGAACTAATTGAGAGACTACATGTCTTGGGCTTATGTGGAATTAGGGTGAAGATCAAGGTTTTCCCAAGTTCAATCTTCTTATTTGTTTTGAATTTCACTACATCAAAGTACGCTTTTCTATTCTTTATTTCTAAAATTCAAACATTCCATGTTATATCATGTGAATAATGTAGATCCATTAATTTTCCAATACTTTTTTTTTTTTAGATGCAAAACTATTTTTTCCAACATTTTTTTCTTAAACCCAGACTAATGGAATTATGTCACATGACAATTAAATGAATTAATTCTCTAAAGAATCAATTACAATCACATGTGTTTAGCCTTAATCATAGAAATGTGTATTAACAGTTAAACTTTGATTTGACTATAACTTTTAATTTGGTGGTTCAATTTAAGCATATAATAAATTATTTTGATTGTTAGGACTTCTATATTTGTTTTCAATGAATAATTTAGAAATCCAACAGTCAAAATCACCTTATGTCTTAAAGTGGTAGTTTTGCCCTCGCAATGTTTAACAAAGGCTACAAAATGCGATGTTTATAATCATATATTATATAATAAAAATTAGGTCTTAGAAATCGTAATTGTGACAAATGGATACCATCCCTTATGCCACATGTATAATAAAAGAATCCTCACTGATACCCAACTATAAATATATTAAAATTAAAATTTGATCAAAATATACTATTAATCCCTAAAGTTTACTTAAATGATGCAATTGGTTACTCAAGTTTCAAATAAGTGCTATTAGTCCTCAAGTTTCAAAAAGAGAAGTGTTATGTTCATAACATTTTCACAATATTTCTATTAGGAGAAATTACACTTTATCACTTTAAACCTTACAATTGATTACACTTTACACTCTAAATTTTTCGAATGCGCGTTTTGCACCTTAAAATATGATCATTGTTACTCTTTGCACCCTAATATCAAGTTTGTTGTTAACTTGGATGGAAAAGTATAATACCATGTGAAAAGATCTAATTATCCATTTTCTCAATTTCTTAAAAACATATAAGAAATTATAGTTTACCATCCTAAATTATACCAATGATTACACTTTGCACCCTAAATTTTGAATTTTTGTCCTAATTAACCAAAAAAAAAGCGTGCATTGAAAAAATTTATGATGTAAAGTGTAACATGAGATATAATTTAGGGTTATAAAGTGTAATTTTCCGCTTTTATTAATCCTAGTGGTAAGTTGTTATTGGTTTTAATTTAAATACACAATTAGAATTACTTTTTTTCTACTAATAACAGCAAATAACATCGGTTACTTAGAATTTATTGTAAAAATATTGTGAACATATATTTCTCTAAAAAAAAAAGAGCACTACTAATTATTTTGTTAATTGCCATTAGTGTCATTACTTACATGACTAATGGATTAGTGAGTAACATGACATCTTTTTTTTTTTTTTTTTTTTAATGATGTAGCATATTTTTTATTAAAAAATTACAAAAAATATATTTAACACATCAGAAATCCATTTATTCCAAATACTTGACCCGGTTCTTAACTGGTAATACCAAATCAAAATCCCGAATCTGGAAACTAGAACGCGCAACGGCGTAAGGGAGAGAGAGGAGGAGGAGAGATTAGTTGAGCCCTAGACCCGTCGTCCTCCTCCACGCAACGCCGCCTCCCTCTTCTGGCAACGGCGTCATCGTCCACAGAAACCTCCGCCTCCCTTCTCTGGCCAAACCATATCAGGTATTGCTCTTTTCTTCTCTCTTTGTATTAATTCTTTGAAGTTCTATTCTTACGTTCATATAAGAAACTACTACTACTACTACTACATGTCCTTTGAAATTCCAAATGCTTGTACCTTTTGGAGAATTTTCATTTGTATTCCTAGTATTTGTAAAAATGCCTGTGAGAAATTTTGCTTTATGGAGTCCATTTAATCTTGTGTTATACTGGTAAAAAGGCCTTCTGTGCAAGTTATTTTGGTTTTTGGCAAGTTCCCATATGTTAGTAAATTTGGTTGATTTTAGCTTAGCTTAGCATATTATTTAATCTTTCTTCAGCATTAAATGGAGCCCAGATGGAAAGGGAAGGGCTGCAAAGCTAAAGCTCTTGCAGAGCCCATGTCAAAGATAGTATCCCAGCTGCAGTCTTCGCTAATTCAATCAGATGCTCATGGATTGCTTACTGGGTGTACTGTACTCATAGCTGTAAAACCAGAGCAAACTGATCTTCTTGACCGTGCGTGTTTTGGTAAACGCATTGTTACAGCTGAAAAGGATAATGAGTGGTTTCAGCTGGGTCTAGAAGAAGCCTTTTACCTATGTTTTTCGTTAAAGTGTCTCAAGGTTGTAGGTGATGATAAGTGTCCAAAGAATGATGTAGAGCTATGGCAGTGCATGATATCCCGAAAACCGAATTTCCCTGATTTCTACAAGGCTTATTCTCATCTTCGGATGAAGAATTGGGTTGTCAAGTCGGGTTTGAATTATGGAGTGGATTTTGTTGCCTACCGGCACCACCCGTCTCTGGTCCATTCTGAATATGCTGTGCTTGTGTTATCGGAAGGAGAGGATGAGGGAAATGGCCGGTTGAGGTTGTGGTCTGATCTTCATTGCACTACTCGAGTTAGTGGAAGTGTTGTGAAGACACTTTTGGTTCTTAGGATCACTAAAAATGGTAATGATGTTGCCTCTCCATCATGTTTGGAAAAATACACTGTTGTAGAGCGAACTATCAGAAGATGGCATCCAGAACAATGCCGGGAAGATAATATGACAGGGGAAAACAGAACCAAGTAAGTGTTGATATTCCACACCACTTGACATGTATTTTCAGTTTATGAAATGGATCTTCTTCCTTTTCTATAGTATTTTTAATGAGTCTAATGCCTAATATGCTGGTGCAGGCAACAAGAAGCTCTTGGAAAAGCAAGTTTAAAGACCAAATTTACTCAAAAACATGATGTGAAATTGAAGCCAGGCCTAGTTGGAATTGAACGAGGTCTTGGTCTAGTTAGTATTAGTCTTGTTTTTGCCTTGATTTCCTTTATAGTAAGCCGTTGGTTTTGGTCTAATTAAGATTTCTTGAGTTATAAAGTAGAGGTTTTTAAACATATCACTCTAGACTTTGACTTGAGTGTAAATTTAGTCATTGGACCTTCAATTTGAACCATTAACCCCCTACATTTTAGGTTTGCAACAAATCAAATATTCCATTAATTTTATCATTAAAGGTTGATGTACGGTTTCTTCATGTCAACAATATGTACTTTTTTAAAATACCATTATGAAAAAGACTTTCTGAAAGAGAACCAAATGCCCATTGGATTTCACCGCCCAAAGATGTAAAATAGAGCAAATTGTTTCTATTAGGGACATTAAGGACTCAGCTGGGAAGATGATTTGCATTATTCATGTTCATTGGCCTGAAAAGAAGATCTTGGGATCTGTAAGTCAACATATATATCACATACATAGCGCATATTGTTGTTTGTTATATGAACAATTTGTTAAGGTATATGCACATTATTATGTATATTATTGAAATTATAATTGGTTTATGATTTTTAGTGTTTGTGGTTTGATCACTTTAGTTAGATTTAAGTGCTTGACACCTTTATTGAATTACACTTTGTTGAGCCAATTTTGTAGAACTACAAGTCCACAAATGACAAAGTTTGGTATATTTGCTTCTGAGTTATCATCTTTTTCAGTTGTTTTTAATTTCTCAATAAAACTCTAAATGAAAAAGTTTGAACTAAGAATTAGGCCATAATTGAGAAAATCAGGCAAGATTCAGTGATTATTGAACCATAATCAACATTTGCTTCTTTTTTTTTGAGAATGATTTGCTTCTTTTTCTTTTTTCTTTTTTGTTTTGGCAAACCACATTTGTTTCTTTTAAGTTGAAGCAGTTATAATTTTAACTTTTTTTTTTTTCAATAATAAGGGGTAGTAATAATTGTACTTCAAAAATATTGATGACATGGCAGAAAATGTTGTTTAACCTTTAACTGCAATATTTCATGGAGGGGTTTGATTTATCAGAAAACCTAAAATGCACGGGGTTAATTGTTCAAATTGAAAGTCCAAGCATCAAATTGACGCTCATATCAAAGTCTAGTAGTTGATACTTGTAAATCCGCAAGAATATTTTTTTGAATGGGCTGCACTAAGGCACATGAGTTGGTTTTATCCTCTCTCCCAAGTGGAAGTTCCTGCCCTTCTCTTCTTACTCCTGAGTTGCTATGTTAAGCTTTGATTGGAAGGGATGGCCTTCCTAATGAAAATTCATGACGTTATTGAACTTCGGATACATGCTACAATAATAGAGGTAGAATTGCAGCATTTTTGAATTATGGGATGTGATTAAGGAAATTAGTTCTAAGATGTCTGAGAAATTTAATGGAAGTTTTTGGTCAAATGAACAAGGTATTAAGAAATGCATAATGTACATTATAGTATTTTGGGGGAACATTGCCTACAGCCTGTATCTTTATGTCATGAATGTAAGCTATTGAGAAGTATAAATACACCTCTAGCCTTCAATTTTTTTTTTCCTCAGGGAAATATAAGATCAAGATGTAGGGAATAGGATTTGCTATGGGGAGAAAGTTTACCCGTATTTCAGGAAACTATTCCTTAATCCAGTGATAAGTTGCTTGTGTGTACCTTAGACATCTTCATCTAAATAAATTTTGCAGGACAAAAATGTTTGGGGTCAGCAAAATGTGGAGAACTAATTTTGGCCAAAAAGAAAATGTTTGTGGGAAATTTGGAAATGTTTAGTGATGCACTTCTACCCCAACAAGCTCAGCTCTTATTGGATTTATAGGTACAGGTATCAGTTCCATAATTGACAAGCTTACAAATCCTTCACTGGCTGCAAAAATTCCTACTTTCTTTTCGCGTGTGAAAGTTGTCCAGGATAGTTACTGGTAAAGGGGAGGGGGGATTCATTGCATTAAAAACTTCACCCCCCTACGCTACCTTTTCGATTTCGTTCTCCTCTGATGAAAGTTCAAGTGTATGATAATGGGATTGGTGTCATCTAATCTAATGTACCTTGCCTTGCACTCTGTTCTATTTCTTTCAGTTCTTCATATGCACGTAAAGAAACCGTTTGGTCCTAAATCAGAGGCCTCTTGGCTGTTTGTGTCCTTTCTTGTAGCAGTTTCTCAGTTTTGAAGCATGCATGTGTTAAAAAGACAAACCTGAACAGAATCTTCACGTGCTTCTTGTTGCATGTCTGTCGGTCTGGGGACATTTGGTGCTTCTATCGAGATACCATTCTTTTTTTTTTGTGGTAAACATCGAGATACCATTCACAAAAGCCAGTGCCACTTCGTTATCGTAATTTGTAGCCCAGTTTTTAGTTTTACACAAATCTTCAATTAGCGTTACTTTTTTTATGGTTCAATTTCTCCGATTCTTCTTCAGGCGCTAGGTTCTAAAATAAGTAAATAACAAACCCCAGCAATTTTCTCAAGCTCCCATGAAATTCATAAAATTTCCTACATAGTTTTGAATTCTGTTTTGAAGATAATTTCAGATTTGATTACTAAAACCAAATATTTTGGTATAAATATTTGTCATTTCGGAATTATCCCATAATGGGCTTCAATTCCAAAAGAATAAAGATACGAGCACAATATTTTCATAACAAAATCTAAATAATAAGCTGTTATTGGCCGGTAAAAAGTTACATAACTAATGTGCTCAAATTAAAACCACCAAGTACCTATCACCTAGGTTATGTTGTAAACTTGCTGTGAACGTATATTAGACATTAACAGATCCAAATCAAAAAAGCTCAATCTTATCAAAGTCTAGTAGTGTTTCCATCACATGCGGTGATTATCATGCATGACAAAAGAACAAGATTGAAAAGGCTCTTGTTTACAATGTTTAAATGTTGATCTTTTTGTCCTGGAAAGCCAACTGAAATTTGAGTTCTACTAGAGAAATCTTACCCATAATATATGTACATGAATTCACAACGGGTAAATGAAATCCTATCCCTCCACAATCTCCATACCAAGTAACATCTTTCCCTTATTAGTGAGAGAGTGATAACAACAAAAAAGAGCACCATGAAATTACATATACCACCACCTTTCCAAAACCAAACCAAACGAGTTCATTAGTCCATGACAAACCAGCCCTTAAGTAAAAGACCAAAACCCCCCAAAATAAATCCTTGACAAACTAAGCTTCAGAGTGCCTGTTCCTCCCCATCTTAGTAAAGCTGGATCCTACTAGGTTTTTCCTTTGTCATCCTTGCCTCGCCAGAAGGTTCATCATTATCAATCCGACGATTGTTCCTAAATGCTGCAATGGCAATCACATAAGTGATTACCAAGATGATTAATACAACAATGTTGATCACTGAGACCTTCCTCCAACTCTTCCTGAGGCTAGCCAGCACACCAGCTTTGCAAGAGTTACAAGAATAGCAAAGTTGCGCTTGGTCATTGTTCCAATTATTGCAGTCAGTGTTGGTTACCATTCCTGTTCCAGGGGTCCAAAACGTCTCATTGTTGTAGACGAAGCCACAGTCTGAGGGGGGCTTGCAGCAACCAGACTATACAAAGACAAAACAAGTATTATTGTTACACCAGCTGGTATTTGAACAATTAATGCGTACTAAGAAACACACATACATAGTATTTTGTAGAGATAAATCATTAAATATCTGTTTGTAAAAAATATTAATGCTAATTGCTTTTGGAAAAATCTAACTAGAAATTAGCACCTTTGGTTTTGCATCATTCTATTTTGTCTGTTTTAAAACAAAAGCAACTAAAACACAAAAGGTTCTGCTTGAGATAGCAAATGATGTGGCCAGCAGCACTTTGTTTCTGATAGAGATAGATTACCATCCCCCATCTACTCTCTTACTTTCTTCAATAAAGATCCTCACACTCAGCAACAAAAATATGCAAGTTCTACTCCAGCATTATCAAGACAAAGAATGGAATAACTAAACTATCATTAAGGCAAAGAATGAAATGACTAAAACAACCACCATGTGCGATTGCGCCATGAAAAGAAAATTACTGAATCATGGTTATAAAAATATGCATTCTATACAGTATGATACATTCACTGATGCACATATTTTTTTGTTAAAAAAAAATAAATAAATAAACAACTCTGGTATCATACGAAACAAAAAACAAAAATCTATAACTAAAAGTATATGATACGTAATTCAACGTTTCTCATATATACTAATACAAGAACACTTCCAACTTGATTAAACTTTAATGCTCATATGATTGGTTATTTAATTTGCAAAGGTGTCATTGTATACAACAATAAAATTATTAAAATAAATATCTTTAGTTCAATGTTTTACTATTTATATAACATATCAACATTTTTATATTTTTATTACAATCTTCAATTGTTTTTCTTTCATTGATTAAAATTTCTATAAGATTTAAATGATTAGATTTTAATGTCGAATATAACATGTGTGGGCGTATATTAAAATTTTTAAATAAAAATAAGTTTAAATTATAGCAATATGGGACTATAAATAGTTTTATATACTTTGCTATCTTTTTTTGAAAATACAACCAAATATTGAAAAAAATAATACGAATACTTAATTAGTTGATTTTTTTAATAATATCTTATGAAATAATATTAAAATAAGATAAGATATGATAAGATGCTACTGACTTGACATGCATAGTTGTTCTTTTATTCCCAAATTTTTCATTCAAATTTGTGATATACCCATACATATATATTTATGTTTATTTCATTTTAATCTTCTATGTTGAAATTTAAGAATGCTTTTTAAAACCTTGAATCAAATAAAACTTATACATATTCTGTAACACATATATTATTCTCCACCTATCAAATTATTACTAAAACCTATGAGCTGAACGTCAAGAATCTTATAATTCAGTGGCATAACTTGATCTCTTTAATTAAGAGAATTAGGTTCCCCTTCCCGTTGTTGTAACTATAAACTTACCAAAAAATACCTATGAATTGAAGGTTAAAATCTATATAATTCTTGACATCATTAATAATTATTTTATTTTAATTTTCTTCTAACAAGATTTGATTTACTCTGAACACTAACTAATTTACTAATAGATAAATCTTTACTTGCACACATAGTCACATACCAAATGATTATAAGAATAATCTCTCCAAAATATATATATATATATATATATATATATATATATTGATTGTAAGAATAAAACTCCTTGTATAAGGCCATCAAAAGGGTTGTGATAGAAATTTAGGCTTGGACCAACCAATTATGTCCCTTTATGTTTTTATGATTATATAAGATGTACTTTATTGAAACTTATATTTAGGTAGGGATGAGAGATTTGCGAAGGAAAGGCTCCTCGCCATCTAGCTATGAAATAATATCTATGTTAATAATCGTTCCACTTCCACCAAACAAGTTGCCTTAGATATTTTATTTTGGACAAGACTAAGATACACTATTTAGGTACTATTCCTTTGGTTTCCCTCTTAAGATTCTGTCATGTGGATTTTTCTCATGAGATGGAAGTGTATTTTTTAGTTAAATAGCCACATGACTGAATCCTAAGAGAGACTTAAGGAACACTACCTAAGGTAGTGTAACTAAGTTTTATCCTTTTATTTTTATAGCCCTAAACAAGCAACCAAACAAAAGAGAAAAAAAAAAATATATATATATATATATATATATATATTCCGCTAAAGAAAACCATTTGGAATTTGGATTAAGAATCAAGGCTAACCAACCCAATACTTCCAAACAGAACATAGCTAGAACTCTCTTTATTTGGAGGGCTGTAAATCTCTTGGCTAAGATAACTAGATAAGGAGAGGACAGCAACCACTGGGTTATATTGTTGTAATTAATATCTTGCTCAGAGCATCAATCTTCAACATTAAAGACAAAAACAAAAGGTTGTTGGACTGCTAAATAAGCTAACGACAGGTTTTTGGTTTTTCTTGTTTTACTAGTTAGTGCTGTCTTGTAGACATAATTATTGGGTTTAGACTTTAGAATTTAGATATTTCAGAATGGGGCCACCTCCCTATCATGGCACGTTAAATCTATATCAATGTGAAAAATCTAGTTCATACATTTTTCAACACATCCCCCAAATAAACAAACTTTAGTTCTAGTCTAGATACATTTGCTACAAATACTATTTTGTTCTATTATTGGAGAACAAATTGTAGTTTGGCCAAATATATATATGATGTTTAAATTTCGGTTAAATATTTTGGATTGCAGGAAAAAAGTAGAAAAAAAATAATTAGTCGAAAATCATGCAGTTGTGACACATACAATAATGGTTTTGTAGGTGGTGGGTTTCTAATCTATCATTTAAAAAAGAGTAATCTGATGTACACAATATTTTATAAAAATATTTTAAATGAGAAGTTGTTATTGATTTTATTCTGACTTTACCACTGAATTTTTTTTTTTTTTTTTCCATTAATAATAACTTGCATTTGAGATTTACTGTGAAAATTAAGATTTATTGTGAAAATATTGAATGAAAAATGTAAATACAACTATTTTAAAAAGAAGTTAGGCCGACATGTAATTATCAGTTGACAGTTGGCCCAGGAACAATGGTGATGATGGGGACAGAGCATCTTTGAGGATGATTCGAATGACTCCAATCCCCACTTGAACTTTGAGCTTAATTGAGATTTATACCTAAAAACCGAACTACCTCACATAAACATAAAAGTCATCTTCCTCCATCGGATTTAAAACCTTAAATTCCTACAATTAACTTTGAAGATGTGCTTTCAAAAAGGAAGGAGAGAGAGAGAGAGAGAGAGAGAGAGAGAGAGAGAGGGAAAGAGAAAAAAGCAAATACCAAAAAGTGAATCTACGTTAGGCCCATAACTTTAAAGCCCTTAAATCATTAATAAATTTTAACCCTAAGGCCCATAAATTTCCAACCCATTTTTCTCATATTAGAACTCACTGAAAAAAAAAAAAAAACCATAAAACCACCTCATAATTTATCAAAGAGAACCCCCAGAACCCACATAAATTTTTATTTTAATTTCCCAACCAATTAAACCTTAATTTTTTTATTAAAAAAAAAAAAAGATTAAAAATCAAACCTGAACTTAAATTAAACATTAAAAAATTAAAATAAAATTCACTTAGATGAGATTTTGTTTTTTGGTAGAAATAAGATGCATTAAAAATTAAGAAAGAGAACCAACAGAGTTTCAGTACAAAGCCTATTTACTTTTTCATGGTTCATGTTTTTTAAAGTTACAGGTTGAATTTATTACTTCTTTATGGAAATGAAAATTTGTCACATAATTTTTCCTGTATATTTTATAAAAACGAATAAAGAAAATAAGAGGAAATATTGAAAGAGAGCATACCTCAATAGGGTTGAGCTTTCTACGAACAAACATATCACCAGTTTCAGGCATACCACCTACAGTCCTCCCCAACTTGCTGCAAACCTTAGAGTCTCTGATACAAGAGCTAATCTTTGCCCAGTAGCTAGCATCTTCTACACGCTGCTCCAGCCAGCCCGAGTAGTCCTGCAGATAATAGTCATCGTAAGCCCGGTTCGCCACAGGCCGGCCTGACCCTTTGTCCGTGACCACATAGGCAAAGATAATGAACCCTAAAAGCGCAGCTATGATGAAGAACATGGCAAATAGGTATAACCACATTAGGAAAGTGTTTCTGTAACACGCTCCAGCGAAACCAGCTAGAGAAACCACCATGATAGCAACCCCAATAATGATCAGAGGCCATTGAAGGAACTTGAGGCAGTCAGTGTTGTTGGCTCTTGTGCTTAGCCATATCCCACCTCCAAGGATTGGGATTGAGAGGAGGAAGGTGAGGAAGTTTAGCAGTCCAATCAAATGGTTACTACTTCTCATCTCTTTGGGCTATCACTCAGATTCTGATTCTTTGAATTCTTTGTATCAGTAGCTAGCGCTGTTTTTGATACTAAACAAAAGTTATAAGCAATAATGAAGAGTTGTTGGATGCGGAGTTGGTATTATTTTATGGGCTAGAGGTCTTATTATATGGGCTAGGGGGTGTGTACCAAAAAAAAAAAAAAAAAAAAACAGTGGTACTCGCTGTGCCCAAATGGACACCTGTCTATGTAGATACAAATTGGTGTGACTTTTTTTTTTTTTTTTTTTTTTATAGGTGTATAAGGACACCTGTTTATGAGTATATGGGATTACAGCATAGCTTTTGCTTGACATGAAGGGTGTGACAGTACCTAGTACGAACTACTGTGACTTGTTTTACAGCGGGTGGGATTGTGATTGAGTGAAGGAAGCATTAAAGATACTATATTTAATTTGAGAATAGATTTAGAGGAGTCTGCCCATGTGAACTCATAACGTGTACAGACTAGATTGGGGTTGATTCCGAGATATTCCATTATTTCTTTACTTTGACTAAATTTAAATTAATTCATTTAACCAAGCAAAAGCACGCTCGAAGATTTTTTTTTTTTTTTTTTGAAAAAAATGCTTTGCCTTTTTTGGAATCTATCAATCTGTTAAGTTCTAGATGCATCTCCAATTGCTCATTTTTATTAAGGTTTGTGTAAAAGGCATGCTTGCTTCTATAGATCACTCTCTGTTCTTTGCTTGGGACTCAAGTATTTGACTAGTAGAGGGCCAACTAATTTTTTGCCCATTGGCCATTGGCATCAAACCAACCATCTTAAGGAAGGAATATTGACACCCAAAATGATTAGTATGATGTCATTAATTTTGTCTTCAACCATTCTTTTTAAATTTTTAATCAGGAAGGATAAATATATTTATTATATTATATTATATTATATTTGAATAATTAAGTGCAAAAGATCACATAGTATACTTTTGATCTTATAAAGAAACTCCTTCACACATTCACTCATAAATGACTAATTTATTTTCACAATGTTTAGTTTCACTTTCATGTACATGTACAAATTTCATATAATTCTAGTGGCAACATCCTGCAACCGTAACTATGATGATGGTGTAAGTAAATAAATCTATGAGTCAATATATCCATTCTTTTTCTTTATTTTTTTTATAGGATAAAATATAGTTAACACCTGAGAGTTAGTATTAGTTAAGTTCAAAATTTTTTAAAACTAATCAATTTGATCCATTTAGCAACCAAATTAGTCAAAATTTAGAAGTGTTAAATATATTTTACCCTTTTTATAAGTAAAATTGTGGGGGGATGAGGATCCCAAAAACAATTTAAACAGGCAATCAAGGTTATTTCCGATGACCTAAAATTCGACAATTGATTAAAGGTAGTGATCTCACAATTTGAAAAGAGATTGGTGTAACACACTTGATGAAGGTTCCGAGGACATACCTCGGATCTATGGGGACAAGCACTAGTTGTATGAGGGACACAAGGTTAAACCATCAAAAAGAAAAGAAGGCATGGGACGGAATACGAAAAGGATGAAAAAAAAAGGGTATAGAAGCCATCCCCTCTGCATTAAATACAAGACAACCACTCCTTTGGCCACATTAATAAGAAAATGACCATAAACAGTGGCGGCACATCTAAAATTTTAGTGTAAAACTTGCTGGTATGTTCTTGATGGGACAAGAGTTCTAGGAGTGCGATCCTAGCCCTCCAAGAGTAGGATCCAAATACCTTGTAGTTGGATATAAAAGCAAGAAGAAGATCCAATTGGAAGGGGGAGAAAAAAGAGTAAAAAAAATAAATAAATAAGAAAGAAAGAGTTCATCCATTTTGTAACCTCGTTCTCAAACTAGAACCGAGAACCAACACTTGTATTTTTTCTTAATCAGCCTTCAAACTATAAATTAAAGAAATAAATACCGATTTCTCATTCAATTCTATGACATATGCTTTCTTAGACTTTGCATTGGATAGCATAAAGCATATTTGACTTACCATCTCTAAAGAAATTTATTGTGATAGCAAACAATAAAATCATGATTTAATACCACAAGGGTGGTTTCTTGCTTTTTTGCCGTTACAAAAAATATTATAAATTAAGGCAAAAAAGAAAAAGAAAAAGAAAAAAAAAAAAAAAAGGACTGAATCCATCTCTAGAGTCTAAGGAAGATATCCAATCAAGAAAAGAATAAATGTTTAGGATCTCATTTTTTAACCCAAAAAAAAAAAAAAAGGTTTAGGATCTCATCTCACATGAAATCTCTCCCTCTTCATTTATCAGCTGAAATTAGAAATTCTAAGAATTTTCCCTCTTTTAATATCAATTGTAATTAGTGGCTTAAGCTATTGAACACAGGCACATCAATCCCATTGAAATTAGTGGTTCGAGCTATTGAACACAGGCACATCAATCCCATAGCTTGTACACGACCCAAGAAATTTAAATAAGGATGACAAACATTATGAGCCTCTCGTTCTAATTTACATATATATATATAACAAAATCTAATTTATTATATATTGATGAAGCCAAAATGCTTTCTCAGCTAGTTCCTAATCAATATTTCCTTTAACTGGGTGAAAAGAAGCATCCCATGTCTAGCGGTAGCGGGTTTGGGCTATAATAGTAGTGTAAATCTGACCGACGAGGCCTTGTTGTAAATTGTACTGTTGTTTCTTCGCGTTTGGATTCTTCTTACTTCTAACTATTATCTGTTGGTGCAAACACAATAATAATAAAAATAACACAAAAAGAGAAACTAAATAATACTTTTGAATATTATTGATGTAAAGAAAGGAAATACACAACACTATTTGAACTGAGGCGCGACACTCGCTGTCTTTAAGGAGATTCAAGCCCTTGGTTGGCTAATTCTTGTAACCAGTGCAGACCTTCTCTGACTTGTCTCTCCCAGGATACAACAGCCCAATAAGTGTCGTATGGTTATAACAACCTCTGCACAAAGTGTTCAAGCCCAAAACTCTACCAGAAAGAACACCCTTCCTTGCCAATAATCTCTCTATTTTTTTTTTAGTGTGTATTGTAAATTGCAGTAACATAGATTGGGTCTGAATGAGTCTATTTAAAGGCTCAATGGGCCTTACGAAATTACTACTCAATTTATTCTGATTAATTAGGTCCAATTATTCTGATGTAGTGGGTGTTACAAGATTAATTGTTGGATATTAATCTAATGGACTGGAGTTACACAATTAATGGTGAGATAAGGAGTTTCTGAAGAATGAATAGGCCCAAACGGATAGTCCATTAAGTGGGTTAATGGCTCTTCATTGTCCATAATAAAAATGGAGTATTAATTCGGGCCATTTACTCACCAACGGATATGGTAATTATTTTGAATGGGCTGTCAAGTAGGAGGATCCAAGGGGCTGATTCCTCCACTCTTCACCTCCCCCTTGCGCACGTATCTAGCCCAATATATGAGACAATTCATGTTAGCCCATTAATCACCACAATTAAAAAGAATAAAATAGTCTCTCTCCTTTTCAATGTGGGATTAAACATTTTCACAACTCTTCATCTTCCATATTCACTCCCACATCTTTACATTTATATTATAACATTTACTCATTTTAATTATTTAATATTAAAATGTTCCAATAATCCCCCACTCATTTTAATATTAAATTTTAGTTAAAGAGAGATTACCAAGCAAAGATGGGTCACTATGCATCATGAAGGTGTGCTCTGCATTGAACCTTCACTTAGTAAAACAGCGATCTCAACTCTAGAGTCGTAGTGGTCTTCGACTTGAACTAGGACTGCTTTAGAGAAATTAAGCATCACTGCTTACACATAACAACCCAGGTGTTGACATGAACTTTTATAGCTAGCACTTTACGGCCATGTGCTAATCCCAATTTCATGAGTGTATTTGAGATTAAGTCCAAATCTCATAGGGAGCAGCCCCACCCCCACACTCACATAGGTGAAATTTGTCAAGGGTGCTCCTGTAATTCTGACACCCCACTCATATGAGCTACAAATTTCATTAAGAGTTTTTTACTCAACCTCTCCACATTACAGGATAAATGCACTTACATCATAGGGATGAACAATTAAAAAATTATTTACAGAATAAATAATTTTAAAAAAATAAATAGTGCATTTCTTACGACCATCATATGATTCGTTTTTCTCATTGAACCCAATTCTCAGGATCTCTGGTCCTTGGGTTGGGTATCCTCATACATGGCTCATGATTTTATGGACTTTAGTCCCATCCCCCTCGATGTATTCCAGACTCTATCTTTTGCTAAGGCCTTGGTAAATGGATCTGCAAGATTATCATTAGATTTAATATAATCCACAGTTATGATGCCACTACTCAAATAAGATCGCACGGTACTGTGCTTTCTTCTTATAGGTCTGGATTTACCGTTGTAGTAACGGTTTTTAACTCTACCAATTGCGGCAGTGCTATCACAATGAATTAATATAGGTGGAATTGGCTTTTCCCAAAGTGGAATTTCATATAACAAATCTCTAAGCCAATTTGCCTCTTCACTAGCTGAAACTAATGCTATTAATTCAGCTTCCATTGTTGAATTAGCAATTATCGTTTGCTTTTTAGATTTCCAACAAATAGCACCACTACCTAAAGTAAAAATATAACCAGTGGTAGAGAGAGAATCACCTGACAAAGTATTCCAATCGGCATCACTAAAAGTTTCAATCACAGCAGGGTACTTTTTATAAAATAAGCCATAGTTTTTGGTACCAATTAAATATCTTATAACTCGCTCAATAGCTAGCCAATGATCTTTACTAGGCTTGCTAGTAAATCTGCTAAGCACTCCTATTGCATATGAAATGTCAGGTCTAGTACAATCAGTAGCATAACGCAAACTACCAATGATACTAGCATAATCCTTTTGATTAAAAATCTCATCATCATTATTCACAGGAAATAAATGAACACTAGAATCAAAAGGAGTAGCTACACTTTTGTGATCATGAAAATTATATTTTCTCAATATTTTCTCAACGTAATGTGATTGATCAAGATATATTCCATCACATGTTTTTGTAATTTTCATGCCCAAAATAAAATTAGCCTCGCCAAGATCTTTCATATCAAAATGGCTTTTAAGCATATTTTTTGTTTCATTTATAACATGCATATTTGAGCCAAAAATCAACATATCATCCACATAGAGGCTAATAATAACATGTAAATTATTTAATGATTTAGAATAAATACATTTATCACATTCATTTGATTTATAACCATTCTCAATCATGCAGGAATCAAACTTTTCATGGCACTGCTTAGGTGCTTGTTTTAAGCTATGTAGGGATTTAGTTAGCTTACATACCTTACTTTCTTGTCCAGGCTCTACAAAGCCTTTGGGTTGGTCCATATAAATCTCTTCCTCTAGGTCCCCATTTAGAAAAGCAATTTTTACATCCATTTGATGAATTTTCAAATCAAAAATTGCAGCAATGGCAATTAGCAATCTAATAGATGTAATTCTTGTTACCGGAGAAAATGTATCAAAGAAATCAAGATCAGCTTTTCGTTTAAAACCTTTTGCAACAAGTCTAGCTTTAAACTTATCTATTGACCCATCCGGTTTCAACTTTTTTCTAAGGACCCATTTACAACCTATGGTCTTACAACCCGATGGAAGATCTACTAATTTCCAAGTTCTATTAGAAATTAGAGATTTCATCTCATCATTTACAGCCTCTTTCCAAAATATAGTATCAGGTGATGTTAAAGCCTCTTTTAAATTTTGGGGATTTTCCTCAATGTTAAAAACATAATAATCAGGACCAAAATCCTTTTCAACTCTAGCTCTTTTACTCCTTTTAGGTTTCATTTCAAAATTTTCTTGATTTTGTAAATGTGAAGTAGAAGAACTAAGTTGTGACAAAATATTTTCTTCACCCCCACTATTTCAATTTAAAAGGAAATTTTTCTTCATAAAAAATTGCATCACCAGATTCAAAAATTATTTTGTTTTCAAGATCAAAAAATCTATAGGCTGCACTATTAATCGCATAACCAAGAAAAGCACAGGTAGTAGCTCTTATACCTAATTTAGGCATTTTAGGGTCAGTAAGCCTTACATAAGCAAGACAACCCCATACTCTCAAATATCCCAAATTTGGCTTATGTCCTTTCCACATCTCAAAAGGTGTGGTGTGTGACTTTTTATGTGGCACCCTATTCAAAACATGACATGCAGTTAAAATAGCTTCACCCCAAAGATGTAAAGGTGCACCAGATTCAATTAACATAGCATTTGTTAACTCAATTAAAGTTCTATTTTTTCTTTCAGCCACACCATTAGAAGCAGGTGAATATGGTGCAGTAGTTTCATGGATAATTCCCAAAGACTGAGCAAATGAGTTGAATGCACTTGATTCATACTCACGGCCTCTATCACTTCTTATTCTTTTTATTTTTCTACTGAATTGATTTTCAACTTCTTTTAAAAAATCTTGAAATTTTTCAAAAGCATCACTTTTATTTTTTAACAAATAAATAGTTGTATATTTTGAGAAATCATCAATAAAAGTGACAATATATCTCTTTCCTCCACGAGTTAAAATTTCCTCAAATTCACATAAATCGGAATGAATTAACTCAAGCAATTCGATATTTCTTACAACATTTTTATGAGGCCTTTTTGTAATCTTAGCTTGACTACAAGTGTCACATTTTTCAAAATCTTTTAACAGTCTTGGAATTAATCCTAAACTACTCATGATTCCCACATATCTACTATTTATATGACACAAACGAGCATGCCAAAAATTAATAGAAGAAAGCATATAAACTGAACTGGTAGATGCTTTATTATTCTCAACATTCAATTTAAACATTCCATCACAAGCATAACCTTTGTCCACAAATAATCCATTTTTTGTGATTACATAATTATCAAATTCCATAGTTTGCTTGAAGCCAGCCTTGTTAAGCAAAAAACTTGACATCAAATTCTTCCTCGTGGACGGAGTGTAAAGTACATCTTTCAATGTTAGCACACGTCCAGAAGTGAATTTCAATTCAACCTCACCACTCCCAAGAACCTTGGTTTTACTAGAGTCACCAAGCATAACAGTTTTTTCTTCTTCAAAAGGAGTGTACAATTTGAACCAATTCTTGATATAGTAGACGTGCCTATTAGCACCGGAATCTGCCCACCACCCTTCAACATATTGCACCATATTGATGTCTGTAATCATAGCCACTAAAGGCTCTTTGTTTACATTAGCCTGCGGGACAGATTCACGTTTCCGAAATTTGCAAAATCGAGCAATATGCCCACTCTTGCCACAGACAAAACAGGATCTATTAAATTGATCTTGTGAAGGGGGTCCTTGGTTCTTATTGTAATTTTTATTTGGGTTTCCCCTTCCTTGAGGTCTATTATTATTTTTAAAGGCTCTTTTTTTAGGCTTCAATTGAACATTTCTAGGAAAATGATTTTAGAGCATATTATTATTGGATGAAATAAGGTTTACCTTTGTGGTGGAATTACCATTGCTCTCTTGTGTCATGAATGCATCTTGTCCTCTAGCCTCCTCCTCCACACGGATGCGTGTGATCAAAGTCTCCAAGGATGTCTCCTTTTGTTTATGCCGCAAAGTCTTTTGGATCTCCCTCCAAGATTGTGGTAGTTTATCAATTATGCCAGCTACCACCAAATTGTCTCCAATCTTTATGCCTTCGGATCTCAATTCCGCCACAATCATTTGGAAGTCTTGTGTTTGATCTACCACCGATTTTCCATCCACCATTTGGTAACGGAAAAATCTACTAGCAGCATACTTCTTTGCACTTGCCTCCTCGGTATCATACTCGTTTTGTAAAACTTTCCAAATTTTCTTAGCAAAATTGTAAGTTGTATCATAATAATCATAGAAATGATCGGCAAGACAATTCAATAGATAAGAGCGACAATTATATTCATCTTTTGTATATTTATCTATTTTTTCTTGATGAAGAATATATTCTTCCTCACTCATCTCATCAGTAGGAACTTTTGACGGATTTTTGTCAGTGAGGATGTAGGAGACTTTGAGAAGACTCAAGTAGAAGAGGACTTTTCCTTTCCACCTCTTGAAATGGGCTCCCTTAAAGCGAAAGGGCTTGTTGAGATCTCCAACAGGCTCATTTGGTTTCTTTTGTGTAGGCTCCATGTGTTTGAATATCCTTAAAATTGTTGGTGCAAACACAATGATAATGGAAATAACACACAAAGAGAAACTGAATAATACTTTTGAATATTATTGATGTAAAGAAAGGAAATACACAATACTATTTGGACTGAGGTGCGACACTCGCTCTCTTTAAGGAGATTCAAGCCCTTGGTTGGCTAATTCTTGTAACCGGTGCAGACCTTCTCTGACTTGTCTCCCCTAGGATACAACAGCCCAACAAGTGTCGTATGGCTAGAACAACCTCTGCACAAAGTGTTCAAGCCCAAAACTCCACCAGAAAGAACACCCTTCCTCCACTCTTCACCTCCCCCTTGCGCACGTATCTAGTCCAATATCTGAGACAATTCATGTTAACCCATTAATCACCACAATTAAAAAGAATAAAATAGTCTCTCTCCTTTTCAATGTAGGATTAAATATTTTCACAACTCTTCATCTTCCATATTCACTTCCATATCTTTACATTTATGTTATAATATTTACTCATTTTAATTATTTAATATTAAAATATTCCAACGTTATCTATTCATTAAAAACAAAAACACAGGTGAGAAAAAGAAATAAATCTTTGCCCACCCAAAGGATGGACCCAGCTCAAGATACGTTAGCGCAATTGGTGGACTGGAAGCCATATCTTCTAATTGCATTAGGTTGACATTGTCAGAATACCTTATCTTAAAAGTAATTCTCTTAACTCTGAACTCTGAAGCTGGACAGAAAGCCAATCTATAAAGAGCAAATAAGTCTATTAGCGCATCTCCAGCAGTAAATTAGGCAAATTTTTATATTGATCGAAAAATAAATAGTAATTTTTACCTTTTAATTATCTATTTTATTAAATACACTTTTCAAAAAAAATTTATCTTATTTTCTATCTTATTTAAATATTATTTTTTATTCATTATTTATTATTTTTTAACAACTACACATCTTTCAATATTTTTTTATTCAATACCTGATTATTATAATAGATAAAAAAATATTTGAAGAATGAACAGTATCAGACTTGATGAGCTACTATTCATGAGCCAAAAAAAATTATAGGTATAGAGAGTCTATTGGAGACTATTTTTATGATCTCATTCTCTATTATAAAGATTTTTATACATTTAGCTACACCATTGGAGATACTCTTACTACACTAATTTTTACAACTTTATCACAATTTCAGAACGTGACGTATTGTAAGTGATGAAAATAAAATAATGGATCTATTTGATTGAATAATGAGTCCATGTGATTCCACCACTCACAAGTTATCATATGGTAAAGTTGTAACAAAGTTATAGAAATAAGCGTGGTACTAAACTTACTCATTTAAAAATTATCCAAAATTTTTAGGTTTGTTTGGATATAATTTATTTTGCTGAAAACTGAAAATAATATAGCAAAATAATTTTTAATTATATAAATAGTGCATAGATCCTATTTTTATTTTTATTTTCTGAATAAAGTGGTTATGAGTACATGAACAGTATATGAACAATATATAAACAATAAAATTTATCTCTAAAAACTGAAACGCGTGAAAATATATATATATATATATATATATATATATATATATATATATATATATATATATCCTATCCAAACACCCACCTCCATTTACAACTTATTACAACGCTGCTTTTTGAAACGCGCAATCCCTTGTTCGTTTCTGGTACAGATCAGATGCCTTGGCCCTGAAGGTTCCAGATTTTTACGCGGAACCTTGTGTAACTTTCAGCTTTTTGAAACGCACAAATAGTTTTCCATAAAGTTTTATAGCAAATAAATCAAACCGACCAGAGAAGCATAAATTTGGTTAATAAGGATAGACCTAGTTCAGGACATCAGGCGTGGAATGTGCAAAGGCACCTAAAGAAAAGGTTGTCGGTGATACAAAATAAAAAACTCTTCCAGAATTTGGGGTCAAACGTATCAAAAAGTATATTTTTTTTCTTTTCGAAGATATTATATATGACTATACAAGATGATAAAAAGCTGGGACAATGCTATTTTTTGTATGGATACTTCTTGGTTTCTAGTTTCTACTTTCCTTTGGGTTTTTGCAGTAGCTTGTTTGTGTATGCAAATAAAGGCTTTAGTCTTGAGTCTAGAGGTGTCAATTCGGGTTAGCGTATTGGGTTCGTGTCATGTCAAAGTAAAGGTATTGGACTAAATGGCTCAATCAGGGCCGGCTCAACAATTTTTGGGGCCTTAGGCGAAAATTTTAAATGAATTCTTTTTTTAACTTTAAAGTCCAAATTTGTACAAAGAAAATTAATTTATTACATGGTTCAATAAATTAGTATCACTATAATACAAATAAGTTGATATAATATACATCAAATTATTAATTGGTGTGATAATTTATAATAATTGATAAAGTAAGAGTTTACATTAAAAAAAAAATGTGATAACTTATTAATTAGTGTGGGGCCATGTGGGGGCCAGCTTAACTTAGACCTTGTGATGTGTTGTGGCTTGTGGACAAGACTGCACAGTGCTATGTGCACTACGCAGTCTTGTCCTATCAAGTTGTGTGCAGTATTCTGCATTTTAGAATACAATGTGACTTTTTTAATGCATTTTATTGACCAATAAAAATATCTAAATTTTTTTAATTAAAATATATAGATAAATAATATATATACATATATAATTTTTTTTTTTTTTTTTACAAGTGGGGGCCTTTTTTTATTTGGTGATTGCATCAATTGCTTATATGGTTCAACCGGCCCTGAGCTCAACCCTAACCCAACCCATTTAATAATGGTGTCATGATTTTTCAACCCTAACCTGACCTGTTAATAAGACGGGTTAACCTGACCCAACTCATTTAACACACTTAATAAACGAGTTCTGTTGAGTTGACACGAATGTAACACAACCCATTTCAACTTACATAATATTAAATATAGCATCCATCTATAAATAATTTTTTTTACATCCCAAAAGTAGTGCATACACTTCAAGTCTTCAACCTACATTCAAAATAATATAGTTCAAAAAAAATATAACATTCATCTAGAAATAAGTGCTTTACACTCCAAAAGAAATGTATACACTTCAACCCAAATTCAAAATAATATAGTTTAAAAAAAATAAAATAACATAGTTTAACAAAAATATAATATCCTTGGAACTTGCCAAATGCTAAGTATCAAAATTGAAAGAATTGGAGAAAACAGTAGACTAAAGTTTATAGAACAAAAACGTTATGTAGAAAAAATTACTGCAGAATTTTAAAATACCAAGAAAACGGTTTTTTTTTTAATTCTAAAACTCTCTAAACACATGAGAGAGAGAGAGAGAGAGAGAGAGAGAGAGAGAGAGAGAGAGAGAGCAATAACCGGTTTGAGACTTTAAGTTTGAGAATTGGGTGTGAGACTATAAGATAGTAGAATGAATAGTATGGCTGAAATAAAAAATATAAAATTAGATATTTATAAGAAGGTTTAGAGATTTAGGGTTTGTAGGGTTTAGAGATCTAGGGTTTGTAAAGTTTCAATTTCCAATTATATCCCTTATAAGTTTTTGTAATTACTCACTTTTCTTTTTAAATTTAAAATATATGTTGGATATAAAAGGTATTTGACAAATCTAAAATAAAATGAATATTTATTTGTTATACTAGCTAAACGAGTTGTGTTAAGTGGGTCATTTCGGGTTGACACAAATAAATTGGCATGTCAAACGTGTCTATTGTAGGTTACGTGGGTTGACTCGCTTATGACACGTTTCTTATCGTGTCACTTTCGGGTCGACCTATTTATGACCCAAACCCATTAAAGCCCAACCATAACCCGCAAAAATCCGTGTCGAGTTCGTGTCATGTTCGCGGGTTGGGTCGAACATTGACACCCCTACTTGAGTCTATCTTACAAAGTTATAATAAAATAAAAAATAAAAAAAGGAAGAAAGAATCTAACATACAAAAGTTAACATATGGAGGATGTAAAAACTATTCAAAACATCTTAATGCATAACGAAATGGCCTTAGGTTAACTGGGAGAAGACCAATTTATTTTTTGGTAAAGTAGTGGCAGAAACCTTGCACAAAAAATTCCATAAAAATTTTTATGGGTGTCCCAAAAATCAAAGAATATGAGAAATATTTTGGACTTTCAACTATTGTGGGGGAAAAATGGAAGATTGAGCCTTAATTATATAAAAGAGAGGGTATGGGGGGAAACTTTAGGTTAGAAGGAGAAGCTACTATCTTAAACCGAGAGAGAAGTGTTATTGAAAGCTGTTGTTCAAGCCATACCTACTTTTACCATAAGTTGCTTTAAACTACTTATTGGCCTTTGTCACAATATTGAAGCCGTGATCCGGAAATTTTGGTGGGGCCAACGTGGAGATAGAAGGAAAATCTATTGGAAGAATTGGAAATCCTTATGTCAACCAAAATCAAAAGGTGGTATGAGTTTTTGAGAATTGAAAAAGTTTAATAAGGCAATGCTAGCAAAGCAAGTGTGGTGGCTAATCCATGACATGAATTCTCTCTTTTATAGAGTGTTCAAGGCTAAATACTTCTTGAATGGTTCTATCTTTGAAACAAAGGAGAAGTCAGGGTCATATGCGTGGAAGAGCATCCTTGGGTTTAGAAAGGTAATTGCCATGAGGGAAAAATGGCGTGTAGGGGATGGTTTGTCTATTCGAATTTACAAGGATAGTTGGTTACCTAGGGAGGGCAGTGGCTAAACTGTCTCACCACCAAAATTCCTACACAGTGAAGCTAAGGTATCCCTACTGATTGATCCTAACACAAATTGTTGGAACACCTCCCTTATTGATCAGAATTTCTATCCATTTGAGGCTCAAAAAATCAAATCTCTCCCACTCTCCTCCTTTTCCCAAGTAGACTTTCTGTTTTGGCCACATACCAATTCTAGGTTGTATATTGTGAAATCAGGGTATCAGCTTTTATGTAAGGAGTGTTGTAGTGAATCGACTTCAGCCTTTGATGGTGCAACTTCAAAATCTTTCTAGACTAGCCTCTGGAAGATGACAGTCCCAAATAAGGTGAAGACCTTCATGTGGAGAGCATGCAATGATTCCTTACCAACGATGAAGAAGTTGGTGCAAAGGACAATAATTAGCTCTCCGCTGTGTGCTTTGTGTCTTTACGCTCCAGAGGATGCCCTTCACGCCTTGTGGGGATGTACAAATTTAAAGAATTTGGTTGATGCTAATTACTAGCTTCACTCTTTTTCTGATCTATTTGGGTTGGTGCTTAAAAATCCCAATAGCCTAGCTCAGTTTGCGATGATGTGTTGGCTGATTTGGAATAGGAGGAAGGTAACAACTTGATAGTCCATAGTCCTTTGGTCACTTGATAAAAGACACTTGGTCTAATGTTAGCTCTCTTTGGAGCTTTTCTTTCTCTCACACATCTAGGCAAGGTAATGCTTTAGCCCATACCTTAGCACAAAGAGCAAGACCTTTATCTCCTATTATGGTCTAGATGGAGAATGTTCCTCCAGATCTTTACAATTGTTTTGTTCATGATTTGTTGGCTATTAAATAAAATGCCAAGTTGGGTTGTTCCTCAAAAAAAAAAAAAAAAAAAAAGATAAAAATTTAGTTTGATTAAGAGTGAAATGTGAGAAGAGAGGGAAATAGAGAGTAGAAGCAAAATTAGTTTTTTTTGGTACTTACGTACAAAATAAAATATTAGTAGTGATTTTATATTTACGATTAAGATGATTCTAAAAAATAAATAGAAAAAGATCTATGCCTTACAATGAACTTATTCAGGGGTGGAACTAGGAATTTTTGTTTGGAGGGGCCAAGTTGCGGAACTAATATATTTATCAAGACAACGCCGCCCCCCCCCCCCCCGCCTCCCCATACACATGCTTTTTTATTATATATACACACATACTTTTTTATTTGATAAGTTATATATACACACACCCAACCAAAAAAAAAAAAAAAAAAGTATTTTCAATCAAAATTATGTCTAATGGCGAGATAAAATAAAATTCATTTTTATCATTTTCATAGTGAAATTCTTAAAAAGTTTCATTTTCAATATAAATTATCAAATTTTTTAAAAATCTTTCAATCAAACTAATGAAATTTTCAAAAATATGAATGATCCAAAATTTAGAGAAATAAGTTAAGTTCCGAATATATTTGAAGATATCTTACTCTAACTCATTATGTAGTAGCTAAAGAGAAATTTCACATGTAGATTTAGTGACAAGATTTATTTTTAATGAGTCAATAAATTTGTTAGTCACCACATAACGGGTTGAAAAAGATAGATTCAAACATGTTTGGTGCCAAACTTTATCAAATATTTAACGGATATAAGAGCACATTTTACAATAAAAAATAGAATCGTTAAAAATAAAGTTATATCTCTATAACTATTAGACCATTTTTTTAAGAGAATCATTGGACTAATTCAAATATTTGGGTGAGTCAACTTTTATTTTTGTAGACTAAATTTTGAAAACATTAAAATAATTTTATATATATATATATATATATATTTAAAAAAATCAAAATTGGGAAGGCCACCCTATTACATAGCTCTGCCCCTGAACTTATTGAATAGTATATATAATAACTTTAGTGCTATTTTACTTGCATTTAGAGCATTAGCATCCAAGTATGTAAAATAGTGTCTATTTTACATTCTCAAAACCTACTTTATTTATTTTACTATCTCATTTTACAACTCACTCCACATCTCAATTTCTATCTTTACATACAACTTAATAAAATAATATAAACTAAATAATAAAATAAACATAAAACTATCTACCCTCTCTCCTCTCCCATGCCATTTCTCTCTCTTTCTCAACCACCATAGCTCTCTCTTCCTTTCATGGCTGAATCACCATGGCCAGAGCTTATAAGCTCTACTACTTTCCACCATATAGATCTCTACCCCTCTCTCTCTACGCAAAACACAACAACCGAAACCTACACGATTCAAAATGCAGAACGCAACAAGTCAACAACTGAAACCCAGTAAAATGCAACCACCCAAACACAGCAAAATGCAAAATGCAACCAACCACCACCGAACCACCCACTGCCGCCATTGATGCACAAACCATCGTTGAACCACAAACCCACCACTGAACCAATAGCCACAACCCGACCCAAGTACCCAACACCCACCATCAAAGAAACAAGCCAACAACCACCACCGAAGCAAAATCCACCCTGTTCATTGCCACTGAAACAACCCAACCACAATCCACTAAAACAACCCACAACCTAAGAATTAAAACCTGCAATCCACTAAACTAACCCAGGAATTGAAACCCACGACCCACGATCCAAAACCCACGACCACCGTCACCTTCAAGCCTCCACCACACCAACCCCAGCCGTAGCCATAACCACAACCCCCACGCAAATCACATCTGCAACCCATCCCACCACCATCAACACAAAACACACAAACCCACTACACAAATCCAATGCCGATCTGAAGAGAAGAGAAAGCAAAAAGAGATAATGAGAGAAAGAAAGAAAAGAAAAGGAAGAAGAGGGTCTGAAAGTGAGGAAGAGAAAAGAGGGAAAAGGAGATAGACAGAGAAGAGAGAAAAAAGGGAGAGAGAGAGAGGATAAAATATTAAATTTTAAGTTTACAACCCATGAACAGTGGGTTATAAATGTAGAAACTTACTGTTCACAGGTTGTATAATTTTTTGCATTTGCCAACCCGGATGGAGCGTGTTTTTAGTAATTTTGGTTGTAAAATAGCAATTGGGGGGGTGTTTACACCCTCCAATACTAATGCTCTTATAAGTAATAGCATTTACAAGCGGGATAACGAATCACGATTATTCTACATTTACAAGTGTTAGGTACTTTGTTTTTTATACCTAATTTTATTTAAGTACCACCTATTTATTTTCAAATACCACTAATAAGTTATTGGGTTTTCCCAAATATTTTTTGCTCTATTATTATGTTAATTACAAATATTTCATATCTCATTATCTAAATTGGGTCATGATATAAACTATCACAAAAAGCCTAAAAAACTCATATTTTATCCAATTTTATTATCATTATTTAGTTAAGCCCAAAACTGGCCTTATGAACCCAATACACACATCCTGTTCTATTTAAAGCCCAAGAATACGTATGCTCAACAATATTTGAAAAGCCCATGATTCAAGTCCACGGCAAAGCAATTTCTCAATGGAATTCAAATCCATAATCAAAACCCATGATTTAAACTCATAGCAATTTTATCAATTGAATTCAAATCCATAATCAAAACCCATGGTTTAAACCCATGACAATTTATTTATTCAAAACCCAATTCATATTGGCAATATCAAAGCCCAATTCTCATTAGCAACATCAAAGCCCAGTTCTCGCTGGTAATATTTAAAACTCAATTCTCATTGGCAATATCAAAACCTAATCCTCGCTGGCAATATTTAAAGCCCAATTCTCGTTGACAATATCAAAACCCAATTCTCATTGATAATATCAAAAGCTCAACTTACGTTGGCACTATTAGAAGCCCAAGCTAATTACTTAGCACTATTTTATCAAAAGCCCAAGGTTATTAATACTTGGCAAAATACTATATCATAAATATTTCACTTAAAAGTCCAATAATGAACAATACTTTAGATTCTTAAACCTATTATTATAATATTACAAGCTCATGGAATTTATGAATTATCTATTCTAAAAAACCATGGCAATCATCTTATAAAAGTCCATGGAAATTTATGATTATTTATCTTAGACCCATGACATTTATTTATTTCATATCATACTATAAACTCATGTTCACTATTTATCTTACATCACAACATTTATAATATCTATTTCCAAAACTCATGATGATTATTCACCTTACAAGCATATAATGATTATCTATAGAAAAACCCATGAGAATAGCACATTGTTCCACTATAGTGGTTGTTACCATATTTTATTTGAAACCCATGGATATTTCCTCTATTTAAAACCCATGGTAAATATTATTCTCAAAAAATATTGGAGGTCATTATTTAAAAGCCCCAAAGAAAATATCATTTACGAAATAATCTATAGCAAAATTATGAGAAACTATACAAGTTGTTATTTAAAGCCCATGGAAATTAATACCCAAAACCTATCATAAATATTTATTAAAGCTCATGGATTCAGTTTATTTCCACTAACAACTAAAGCCCGTGTGGAATAAAAATCCATGGCAATATATGGTAGCTTTGTCCATTTTGTAGGGCTCACAATAAGAAAGCAAAAGGATAGGCCTAAGTGGAGAGAACCACCAAGTCAAAGGCCAACTAAAATACTCAGCCCTCATGGCCAAGCCCAACATGAAATCTCAGCCAAAACAACTCATGTGTGAAAACGGACCCCACTAGAGAACTCCATTTAGTTCTGCTTTCTGCTAGAGGTCACCTCAAGAAGCAACCAACCTTCCAAACCAAATTATGAGCTAGCCACCTGTCCCACGGCCAACTCTATCGTGAACAGTACCGGAAGCTAACACCTAAAGGCTAAAGGGTAATAAATACCCTTCTTCCCCAAGTTTTAGTCACAACTCAAGGAAGCCATAACCAAGACCTCCAAGCTCATGAAATCCTCAACCAAATAGTTTATTTTATTACTAAAAATGTATGTAATTGGTTTGTGAACCAAGCCCATGAATCCTAAAGGGGAAAATTTGGGAACATGTGGTTTGGAGGACGTAAAGGGATCTCCGGCGGAACCCTCTGAAGTGGACTTAAACTTTAACACCTGACTTGGGGTGTTGAATCCTACTTCCTATGATCCAAATCTCAATTGCAGTATTAAGATTCCTCCTTAATACTTGCCTTAATCCTATTGGTTGAACACAATCTCAGAATTCTTAGCATTTAATGCAAGATTATGTTGATTTTTACCCATGTGTGACATTGCCCAAAGAAGCAAAACAGCCCCAAAAGCAAATCTCCCACTTTAGGCCAAATCCTAGGATAATTAAGTATGTTGTCCTGCCTCTGATCAATTCTACATTTTTAGAATTTTGCTAATCAATCCCTCAAGCTTCACTATAAAAGGGAACTACCATCAACTCATGGAAGACAAGAAATCTTATCTTCACCCATCATGCTATTTTCAGCCCATAAGTTAGTCCCTTAGTTCAGAAACTAACCTTTAGTCCATAAATGCTCACATACATTTACCCATAAACATCACATTCCATCTTTTCAGAAAATCCTAGCACCTTAAAATAGACACACCAACCCCTTTGAAATTTATGATTTTCTTGTCACTTTGCTTGTGGTTCAACTCTCTCCAAGCTCATAAATAATTCCCCCTAGCCCACACTCACTTAGCCTCAGACATTCCCTTTCTTTTT
>JARPSG010000287.1:0-37583 GCA_029955605.1 Quercus engelmannii | reverse complement strand
CACGTGTTAGTTGCTGTCTCCAATTGACTATTGAGAGAGAGGAAAAAAAAAGGGCCACAATATGTTAGGCTGTCACCAGCCATGATAATCCATCTTTTTTGAGTAAATGGGTGAAGAAGTTAATGCAAAACATTTATTAGTAACACTACTACTCGAGACTTCAGGGGGACATGTTTGCCACAGCACATGTCATATGCTAGCTCACAATAGACAAGAAATACCTTACTACAAAAAATCTCTTACCACATCAGAAACGTGGGAAATGACTTATTTTATGTAATGTGCTAAAATCACAAATTTTTTAAGAAAATATTCATGATGTTGGCTATAGATTATTTCAGCATTCCAAAACACCATGTAATCAAGGCCCTTGGTAATAAATGGCCTCCTTCACTCATTGGCTTTGTAAAATTGAACTAACAATCAAGTTTTTAGAACATTATAATTTATACTAAACGGCCTCTTCACTCATGCTCTCAGTGATGTTCATGAAGCAAACTCCAAATTTACTTAAAACAAAATATATTCATGAATGATAATCTCACATATCCGATCCATGGTTAAAACCATGAATTTCTTTTTAAAGAAAAGAAGAATTATTTTGTATATAGGCAGTATTCTAGTGGGAAAAAAATATAAGGAGATACAGCTTCTTAATTTATTATCTCAGACTCAAAGTCCAAGACATGCATAATAGTACTCCAATTTCATGCAGAAAGACCCAATTAATTAACTTTCCTCTATAATTACAATTAATGACAAGCAAATCTTTTTTTCTTCCCAACATTTCCATTGTAAGGCCAATACAAAACTATGGTTTATATATATATATATATATATATATATGCACACTAATATTCTAAGTATATTCTAACATTCATATATATAAAACTAGTACACCATTAATTGTAAGGAAGTACAGAACCAGAAAAATTGGTACCGTTTTCAGAGGTACAGAAGCCATGAAAGAAGAGAATTCCAGCAAAAGCAGCTCCAAACAATTTCCACCACCCAATAGTACCCATTTATCTCACTTTCCAATTAAGCTCCTCAGGAAAGGACTTGAATACTGTTGTGGAGTGTTTGTTTGTTCTGCAAATCAAAACCAAAAAGCTTCTCCCTTATATAATGTGAAAGAGCAGCGATCTCGACGGCGACAAGACACAAGGGTAAAAAGATGTCTGGCTAAACAGGCCCACATAACATAAGTTGATTATTTTTTTGGTAAAGACATAAGTTGATTATTGAATCAACAAAGACAGGCGAAGATTCAAGAAATGCAGAAAATGTGACACCTAGAAGTACCTAGTTGCTAGCTCCCAAAGTTTTAGCCGATAAAAGTAAAACAAGCGAACTAAGTTGGTACTTTGTAAGAAAGAGAGCTAGGAGATGAAATTTAGCTTGTCATGCTTATTGGCTGAATTTGTTTTTATAGGTCTGTGTTTCAGCGAATGTCTTTGCCGTGAGAGAGAGAGATGGGCTTTGTTTATTTATTGCACCTAGAATTACGACCAGGATTTGATTTTTGGTCATTGGGGTCATACTATTTCCGTGTCTTGTTTTTGCTTTTATAAAATGGTAATTGTTTGGTAATACCATCCTCCCATCATTTTGCACCATCAGACACATTTTAGCTTTGATTTTCCATATATGTGAAAGGATAACAACAATCAATAGCTCATTGGAACCATAAAAACATGAAAAAAAAAAAATTTAGGATCACATCATTTTGTGCTACAACTATGATATGTAAGATTGTGAACGATAGATTTATGTAAATGTGATAGACAGTCAAGTCACTGCTACATAAAATAGTTGTAAAAAATGATGTAGTAAATAATGTGCAGGCAGGCATATAAAGGGTGAAGATCATGTCAACATGCATAAAAACACTTAATAGTTGGTAGATTAGTATCTAAAGAGTGAGGTTAATAATTAGGTAATTATAAAGATGTTTGATCTGGAAACTCGGAAAACTTGTAACTAATGCATCAATATGCTTACATTTATTAGATATATCATATATCCTTTCAATCATGAGATCCATTTAAACAGGAAAAAAAATAAAAAGAATAGTGAAAGATTGCTCAGATACTAATACATAGTGACTAGGAGCTGTATGAATCAAATAAAACAAAGAGTTTGTTTACATATCATGAGTAAGAACCTTTCGAATCATTACCCATTGTGTATGGCTGATTTGTTTTGTTTAGAGAGATTAAAAAAGTGATCTATCAACAAAGTGATGACATTTACGAATACAGTGGGGAAAAGATTTAATGAAATTCAACTACTTGTGAACAATTAGGTAAGCTTCACTTTAATGACACAAACGGTAACGTCATCAGTTTCATTACCTGTTCCAACCAAATAAAGCTCTCCGCCATTTTCAAGTCTTAGAGCTCTTTGCATTAATTACAGCGATATGGCCCTCTGTTTTGTCACTTTTGTGTATTGTTCGTAGGTCAAAATTATCTTCGCAGCTGGCTTAAAAAATATATACAAATTAAAAAAAAAAAAAAAATTATGTGTTTGAAAGATCGAAAAGTGCAAGTCAATAGAAAATAAGGCTAATAAAACAGATTACGTTTTATGGATCTTAAAACGTTTTCTAGAATGTTATATACTCAACAGATCACACACACACACACAAACACTCTTAATCGCAACTTCTCTTTATTTTCACTCCACATATTGTTTTTTTTGGCTAAAATCCAAAACTGTCTCTTTAAGTTTTAACAATTGTTATTTCAGTCTTCTAAGTTTTAGTTTTGTCATTTCAGTCATTTAAGTTTCAAATTTTGTTAATTCAGTATTCTGTTACCATTTAGTTAACTGTTGCCGTTAACTAAGCCAAGCTCTTTTTTTTTTTTTTTTTTTTTTTTTTTTTTTTTAAATTTTGTAATTAAAAAAAAAAATTGTTTTAAAAAAGAAAAAAAAATTAACCTGGAAATCAAAACAAAAAACCCCACCCCATTGATACCCTAGCCTCATCGATTTCTCAGAAACGCCCCTACAAGTTCCAAAACTACAACATACCAACTAAGTAAGCAAGAGGCAGAACACAACATCCATGTTTCATCCAAAAGAATCAAGCCATGGAAGGAGGGATCCCAACTGGCAACTTCTCATCCTTATAGCTGGTTATTGCAGACCCAAGTTGAAGAGTGGCTTACCTAGTTAGAGATAAGAGTAGCAGGGATATATTGAAAGGATTCAACTTTATCAAACCACAATAGGACACAGGCAACAATGATGGCTACAACTTACAAGGGAAGCTGGATTCCAATCTATAATGTGAGGTTACCCAAACATCACCATTTGACAAACTCCAATCAACTTCAGGAGAACTTGAAAGGAATGAAGAATATAGGCTGAAGCCCCACTCACTTTTTTGTCGAAGATCTGCAGAAATGCATGTCTCTCGAAATTTCACTATTTCTCAAAAATTGGTGAGGCTAATTGATTTTTAGGTTAATTGTTTTTTTTTTTTTTTTTTTTTTAATAACAGTTTTTTTTCAAATTATTAAAAAAAAAAAGAAGAAGCCCAAAAGAGCGTCGTTTTGTCTTAGTTAAGGCAGCACTTAACTGAAGGGTAACAGAATATTGAATTGAAAAATTTTGAAACTTAAATAACTGAAATGACAAAACTGAAACTTAAAGGACTAAAATGAAAAAGAGTGAAAGTTAGAAGGTCAGTTTTGCATTTTTGCCTTGATTTTTTTATTTTTTCAAATAAGTCGTTTACCACTTAATTTTTTGCATAAATTTTAAATTTGAGGTCTGTTGTCCATTTGAGGTTTCCAAATGGCTCAAAAATGAAAAACATGTTCAACTTTAGGAGCTTGTTTTTGTGAATGAAATTTTTTGTTTATATAATTATTTGGAATTATCATAATATTAATGATTTAATGCGGACCAAATAACAGGAAAAATGTTTTTTGACTCATATTCTAAGGCACAATTGAACACGAAAACGAGCTAATTTTTTTAAAATGTTTTATAAAAATGAGTTATCTTAAACCATCCCAACTTAAAATCTTAATTATAATGCCATCATTTATTTCTTTCACTAGTAAAAAGAATTTTATCACCAGTATTCTTCTTCTTCTTCAATTATTTATCAAAACGTCTAATCAAGGAATCCAAATCTTTACCAATAAAAACTTACAACATGTTCACTTAATTAATTAAATACTACTATTATTAATTTATTATTATTCTTTTGTTTTTGATAGGATTGACTTACCATTTTTATTTTAACTACTAACTAAAATAAAATAAAGCAAAACCCAAACATCTCCTACCACCACCCATGTGGGCACCGTCAGCCGCAACCCTTGGCTTCTCCGGTCACGGAAACCACCATCACCCGATCTACACCACGCTGGACATCCAAGCCGTCACTGCCCCTCACCAACCACCATCAATCCACCAAAAACACCAACAGATCTAGAATCATTATCATTCAAAGCAAGACTTGCCTTTCTCAAATCCAAATCTTTTAGATCTCTTTATCTTTGTTTGTTGTTTGTCTCCAATATCAATGATTCTTCATTTAAATCCAACACATGTATCAGAATCCATAACAAAATGCCAAAACTGTATCAGAGAGAGAGAGAGAGTTAAAATTTTTTTTTTTCTAAAAAAAAAGTCAATAATGGTAATATTTAATTAATTAGGTGAAAATGTGGCAAGTTTTTATTGATGGAATATAAAGTAGAACAAGATAAGAGAGACAGAGCCTTTGGACTTCTAATCAAGTTATCAACCTAATTGGTATCATACCACCGCCCACATTAGTGCGATAGTCATTCCACAAGTATGTGTTTGTGAAGTGTGAGTAGTAAGGGAATTTTATACACATATACACTTAGATTAGGTTAGAGTAAAATTTCCATTTTGTATAAAAAAAAAATAAAATAAAATAAACCTAATTAGTATCATCAAAGTCATTAATATTAAGAGGGATTGTCAACCTTGAGGCCCCTGTGTGATTATCTTCTCAACTACCCAATGCTCACTAAGTTTTCATCAATTCTTGCATTTTCCAAGTACCATGAGGGATTAAATAGCATGAGATTACGGCTTCTCCATCTCCCTCATTTATTCCTAAATTTAATTTTCTAGTTTTTCTAGCTACCACATTGAGAATGCACTTTCTTACCACCTTTGTCGGCTATTAAATAGTCTTTGGAATTGAACTCGTTATTCAGTTTTGGAAGCTTTAATTTCAAACTAAAAATTCAATTTTCAAATGCAATTTGTTTTTGAGTTTTTAAAGATGCACGTCAGTTCAATTCAAGCTCCTTGAAACATTATTGGTCGAGGTTGTAAATTTAGTTCAGTGGTTGTTTGACTTGTTTTGATTTGTGTATTGAAATGAAATATTTTTGGTTTTGGTATCATTTTTGAGTTATAAATATGAGTTGGATTCAGATTATATCTTGTGTAACTCTAAGTAATGTTACACCACTCAATATTTTTTAATTAGATGCGAATATTGACAAATCCACCGTTAGATTATATCATCTTCATATATTTTTCATGCTTGCAAAATTTCGAGGTGATCAAAGATTAATGGTCATGTCATCAATCAATTGTTAAAATTCAATTTTTTGTAGTTTAAAATAATGCATAAAAGATGATTTTATAGATCAAATAGTAAATAACGTCCGATTGATATAAAAATTGACATGCATGTTAAGAACATATAAAATATGCAATTCATCGATTGAATTTTCAAAATATTAATTCAATAACAAGTTATTGGGTGGTGTAACATTACTTAGAATTACACCAGGAGTAGATTCAAATCTTACACCACCCAATAACTTGTTATTGAATTAATATTTTGAAAATCCAACCGTTGAATTACATGTTCTATATGTTCTTAACATGCATGCCAATTTTCATATATCAATCGAACGTTATTTACTATTAGATCTATAAACTCATCTTTTATGCATTATTTTAAACTACAAAAATTTAAATTTTAACAATTGATTGATGACATGGCTAGTAATCTTTGATCGCCTCGAAATTTTGCAAGCATGAAAAATATACGAAGATAATGTAATCTAACGGTAGATTTATCAGTATTTGCATCTAATTAAAAAATATTGAGTGCTGTAAAATTGTTTAGAGTTACACTAGGTGTAATTTGAACCCAACTCTCTATAGATATATCCGTTAGGTTGAGATAGACATGAGTGATTTTTACTAGTTAGCTAACCTATATAAATTTTTTTTGGCCGTTCTGATTGGAACATAATAGAATTGATTACTTCGTTATGTAGTTTTAGAAAGATTACCATAATTTTTTATGAAAATATTGTCTGCTTTTTTGTCCTATTGTTGTAGCCTAGAAAAGTCTATGAACAGCTACATATAGTGATCTGTATATTCAATAAATTGATATACACAATTTTTTTCACAAATGTTGATGTGGTGTGATATAATTGGAGCATAACAAAAGTGGTGATAGTGGTACACTTGTGAAAACTTTTTATTTGCTAGAAACTCAAGTGATAACTTTTTTTTTTTTTTTTTGAGATAAATAGAAAGTAGAAAAAGGAGAAGTGAAATTCGAACCACAAACATGAGGCATCATAAAAAATATCATTATTAATCAACTATCACTTGAACCCCAGCTCCAATCACAACTTACATACATAAAAGATAATAAAAAAGATTGTGACAATATTGATCTCACTAGCATTGTTCTTATATACCTTAGGAGAGAGGACATCAAAGAGTACTAATCTAAAGAAATTCCTACCACTAGCAGCGCTTCATTGTAGCTTCCATGGTAGATGATGATGATGATGATGACAACGATTTTAATGAGTGAGAAGATGATATCTTATGCAATGAATATATTATTATCATTGTCACATGCATGTAGGGAATACGTGTGACTCTCACATATAAGTGGTGTGGCATAACTTGCATCACCAGCTATTGACTTTCGTATGATTTTTTATTTTAATTTAAGGGAGGGGATGAAGAAATGGGATATGGGATTTATTCATGAGATGCCTTGGCCAACCATGGGCTGGTACAATACATCTGTGATGTTCTGGGCTTCAAATAACTTGTTACTTGTGTAAGAGCCCATTTTATTCAAAATTTGTAGCTGTGGGCTCCCTTGGGCCCCAGCTGAAAGGATTTTGTCTCTTGATGGGTCTCTGGATAACACTTCATGGGCCCCAGGAATTGATTTTCTAACTTTATTCATAAATTGATTGTAATCAACACTGAGAGGGATGGTGTCTTGTGTGGTCTACATCTGAAACTATACATGCCCAAATTGGTGGACTACATCCGAAAAATTATTAAACAATAAATTTTCTGTCGTCAGATTCCAACCCCCACCCCCCCTCCCCCAAATATTTCAAGGCATCTTATAAAATTAATAAAGTATACTAAATAAGAAAGGAAAAATAGTTATATGAGTTTTAGCTAACTCAATTGATAAATTTTTTTATCCTTGAATTAAGAACTTGGGTTCATATCCTACCCACACAAAATAAAAATCTATCAATTAATGTTTTGATTTGATAATAAAGAGCAATAATGCAAATAACACAAATTTCAAATTATATCATATATATATATATATATATATATATATATATAAAAGAAGTTTTAAAACATCCAAATCCAATGAAATAAATACTATTATGTAAGTAAATACAATTAAGACAGATTTTTTTTAATTTTATTATTATTTTTTTTTTGCCTTCAGCTAAACCTTGTTGAGGTCTAAAAAGGGTTATAGTAAAATAAGCCCAAAAAGAATAAGTCAAGCCCAAAAGGGAAATTCAAGCTTAGCCCAAAGTAGTAGATACAGAGGGAATAAAAGAAAGGCCCAGAGGATTTTGAAGCCCAGAAAAAAGAAGCATGCAAAAGAAAAAGAGGACCACGGCAAAGTATAAAAAGCAAGGATCCTCAGGAACCATCAATAGGCGCGGATCCCTTCAGGCACAAAGAAAAAGGAAGACTGGGACAGCTCGATAGAAAGAAGACAGAAGAAGAAAACAAGAAATAAAAAGCAAAAAAGAACGCGAGCGACCTCTCATGGCACAGACAGAAAAGGCCTCGGGGAACCAGGACATGGAAGAAGAATGATAACAAACAACTTTCAAAATGACAGAACAGGATTCCGCCCAAATAGGAAAAAAAGGGAAAAGTGGAAGACGCCAGAAATGGGGATGCCGAGAAGGGCATACCTCAGCACGTCCCAAAGAAGATGGCCAACCAAGAACTTTCAAAAGAATCAGAGCTGAAAGAAGGAAAGAATGAGAAAAAAACGGAAAAGGGACTTACCGAGATTATGGGAACAGAACATGCTCTGTTTGCAAAAGAGCAAAACAGGGGAACCAACGGTTCCCCGGGAAGACCAAAAAACTCCATTATAAAAGGAGGGGATGGGTTGTGAAGAAGGGGCAGCGAAAAAAGAAAGAAACACAAGAAAGAAGAAATTCTCTAGGAAAACTATCAGAAAATCTGTGCAGAAAGGAAAATACTAAGGGAAAAACAAATATTGCTTCCCGGTATCCTGTAAGAGCCACTATTGCACATACTCGGATTCAACGAGAATCAAACTTTGCAAGTTTTGAAGGCTGAAATAGCCATTCAAGACTGCAATTTTTGAGCTTGATTGAACCTTGTATCACGTCCTAGTGAGCTTTCTGTAATCAAACTGATAATGTATTAGTGAAACATTGCTTCATATTTCCCAGGATCCCCACAGCACTAATTTTTATCGCTTTGCTAATCCTGTTTCTTTCCTTCTGAATTTACCTTGTTAATTTTTGGCACTCTTCGATTTCCTTGTTTGTCATTTTCTTTATATTGTCAGGAGTATTCTTTGCATTTCACTTGATTCTTAAACAGCTCGTTAGCTGCGGTGAGTCAAGGCCCGGTCCACCAAATCCTCCTTTTCATTTAGGCCCGGGATCCTTGGGCCTGAGTGTCACGAAAAGGGCACTCTCACATTTTGGCGACTCCACTGGGGATTGGGCAAAGAAGAAGGAAGAAGCAATCCCTTCACAGAGAATGCCTCCAAGACAAAGAAACAGCAAAGGAACTAATGTGCCACCTACGGCCTCTGAGCCCGTAGGAGAAAATGAGGTAGCTTCCAGGCAAGGAGGTGGGATACCCTTGGTAGAACAGGAGGTTGTGTCAGAACAAAGGCACGCAAGGCAGGAACCAGACCTCATGGCCAGGATGACAGCAATGTTAAAGGATTTGGAGCAAGAAGTTCGTCTTCTCAAAGAGGGCAGGACACAGGAAATCAGAGACAATGTTCCCCCTACTGGCCACCAAGATGGGACGCAGCCAGAAGGAGGGTCAGCAGTGGGAGGAAGAGCCAACCCTCAGTACTTGACACTGGCAGATGTCAATGCCCTCCTGGAGCAAGAAAGGGAAAAACTCTCAGGGATCCCCAAGCAATTCTCTCGGGATCCCCCGTTCCCTCCAGAACTTCTTGGCAAACCATACCCTAAGGGGTGCGAATCCCCAAAATTCCATCCTTTCGATGGAAGGAACGGAAGTGCCGTGGAACATGTGAGTAGGTTTGTCCACACTATGGGCCTCTATGCAGGAGACAAAGAATTATGTCTGAGGGAATTCGCCAAATCCTTAGTGGATAGGGCATACACTTGGTACACCACGCTGAGACCCGGGTCCATCAAAACCTGGGATGAGATGATGGAAAAATTCTGCGCCAAATATTACCCTGGTGAAGACAAAATCACTTTCCAGAATCTGCAAATGGTGAGGCAGAGACCTGGAGAAGATCCTGTTCAATTCATTAAAAGATTTGAAGATGTGTCCCTAGACTGCTATGGGGACCATGAGGAAAAGGAGCTCGTGGAAACCTGTATAGCCAACATGCTTTTTGATTATAGGCTCAACCTTGAAAATCTATGTATCACGCAGTTTGCTGACCTGTTACAGAGAACTAGAAGGATGGCACAAACCATGAGGACAAAAAGGCTGCCCGCATCCCAAGCTATGACAGCATCAGTAGGAGAAAAAAGGAAGAGACCAGATGGGAAGGTGTTCGAGGAACCACCAGTGATCCCATGTACAGCTGAGGAGTTAAGCCATGTCCTAGACAAATGGATTGGAGATGGGGTTGTTAGGCCATTCACTGTGTCCAGGCCACCAACTGAAGAAGAAAGGAAGAACCCTTTATTTTGCAGAATCCATAATTATGTCAAGCACTCCACCAAGGATTGCTGGACCCTTCGCAGACTCTTCCACAAAAAGTTGAGAGAAGGAACCTTGGAGCTCACTCAGAAGGAGCCGGAAGTGCAGAGGAACCCCTTGCCTAACCACAAAGGAAAAGGGGTGGTAGCAGTAGTAATACATGGGAACCCGGCAGAAGCAGGAGAATCTGAAGGATCCTTCCACCCGAGCACAGTCAGGACCCTCCAGAAGAATCCTAAGTTTAGGTCACTATTCAATCAATTAGGATTCGGACCAGAAGCAAGAAGGGTGGCCACAAAGTCTCTAATGAGCATAGCAGCAGATTCAGGGATGGAATGCTTTACAGCTGAGTCACATGCTAGTCGAGCTTTCCTGGAGACAACCAATGCAATAACCTTCACTGATGAAGACATGGAGATTGAGCACCCAGACCACCGTAGACCCCTTTATCTAATGGCCACCATAAACGGCGTTCAAGTCAAAAGAGCACTGGTGGATACGGGGGCATCACTCAATCTCATAGCCTTGAGTACCCTGGAAACTGTTGGCTTAGCTGACAGAAGGATCCTAGGGACTCCCATGGAAATAACAGGATTTGGAGGATCGGTGGAATCAACAGAAGGATACGTGCAGCTAGCCTTAAGGGTGGGGCCAATAGTAGCTCTGACAAGGTTTCATGTGATTAATGCAGAAGTTTCTTATCACGTGTTGCTGGGACACCCGTGGCTTCATAAACATCGCCTTATTCCATCCACGTTCCATCAATGCATTAAAGGGAGACTGAATGGGAGGCCCATAAGGATCCCTGCCAACCACAATCCTTTCAGTCAGGGAGAAGTGAACTTTGCAGAAACGATGTTTTATGATGAGTTGGAGCCAGATGATGAGAACCCCGCCCCGGGGACCCCAGGGGCACCTATCCTAGAAGAAGAAGAAAGAGGGAGGGGCACCCGTGACCTGAGGAACCTTCTAGAAAGAAAAAGACAAAAGAGGGAGCCCAGCTCTTCAGGATCCCGAGAATGTGTGGTGGTACGGGAACCTGGGGGAAGGCTAATCTATCGTTTGTGAAGGTGCGCGGGACCTGAATGCATTGTGCAGGAAGGTCCCGGACCACCAAGCTGCATGATCGCCCAAGAAGAAATCCTAGAAGAACCAGTTAAGGAGGCCCAGATTCAGCCTGAGGAAGAATTAAAGGAAATAGATTTGGGGACAGAACCAGGATCCCGAAAACCTGTCTTCATTAGCAGTCAATTGGTGGCTCAAGAAAGAGAACAACTGGTAACCTTGCTTCAAAAATACAGAGATGCGTTTGCATGGACCTATGATGAGATGCCTGGTCTAGACCCAGGGTTGGTAGTCCATTCTCTTAATGTGGACCCAGGGATGAGGCCAGTAGTCCAACCAGCTAGGGTCTTCCACACTGAGGTAGAAACTCAAATAGTTCAAGAGGTCAAGAAATTGCTAACAGCTGGTTTTATTAAACCCATCCAACACCCAAAATGGCTTTCCAACATTGTACCTGTGAAGAAGAAAAATGGTCAGATCCGTTGCTGTGTAGACTTTCGCAACTTGAACAAGGCATGTCCTAAAGATGAATTCCCCTTGCCCAATATCGACCTCCTTGTAGATTCAGCTGCAGGAAACTCAATGTTCTCATTTAGGGATGGGTACAGTGGATACAACCAAATCCGCATGGCAGCCAAAGATGCAGAGAAGACGGCATTCAGAACTCCGATTGGGAACTTTTACTACACTGTAATGCCCTTTGGCCTCAAAAATGCGGGGGCTACGTATCAGCGGACCATGACAGCCATTTTCCATGACATGATGCATGAGGAGATGGAAGATTATGTAGATGATATTGTGGTCAAGTCAAAAACCAGAACAGGACATTTCTAAGTACTTGAGCAAGTCTTTGAAAGATGCAGGAAGTGCAAGTTACATATGAACCCCATGAAGTGCGCCTTTGGAGTGTCTGCTGGAAAGTTCCTTGGGTTCCTGGTACATCACAAAGGCATAAGCGTGGATCCAGCCAAGGCCACAGCTATCGCCACGATGAGAAGACCAACTACTGTTAGGGAACTCAAAAGCTTCCTGGGAAGGGTCTCCTATATTAGGAGATTTGTGCCTGGTTTAGCCTCAGCTACAGCAGGCCTATCCAAACTATTGAAAAAGGGGAATGAATTTACCTGGGGGACAGAGCAGCAGGAAGCTTTTCAAAGAATTCAGGGCATCATGAATCATCTGCCCACCCTCCAGGCACCAGTACGTGGGCGACCTCTGTTGCTATACTTAGCATCAAACTCTCAGGCAATAGGAGCTTTGCTGGCACAAGAAGATGACCAAGGAAATGAGCAGCCTGTATATTATGTAAGCAGAACACTCAAGGATACCGAGACCAGGTACCCCAGAATAGAGAAAGCCTGCCTAGTGATCATTTATGCATCCCAAAGGTTGAAGAGGTACTTCTCAGCTCACCAAATCCTCTTGGTAACCAAGTCCCACCCCATAAAAGCACTCCTGCACCAGCCCCTTCTCATAGGAAGGATAGCACAATGGCTAGTGTTGCTCTCACAATATGATATAGGTATAAGAACTCCCAAGGCTGTCAAGAGCCAGGCCATAGCAGATTTGCTAGCTCAATTCCCAAGAAAGGAGGAAGGCCCGCTGAGCGAAGAAATCCCTGGTGAGGTAGCAGTAATGGAGATCCCAGGGAAGAAATGGACCGTGAGGTTTGACGGGTCGGCTACAGCAACTTCAAATGGGGTAGGAATTGTACTAAGCTGTGAAAATGGGGATATCATGCCCCTGTCTTTCAAGCTTGGTTTCTCATGCTCTAATAATGCAGCTGAATATGAGGCATACTTAACTAGGTTGACTATAGCACTCAGCATAGGAGTGAAACATATAAGAGTGTTGGGAGATTCCAATCTTGTAGTCTCCCAAGTGAAAGGTGACTTTGCATTACGGGAACAAAGCTTAGCAGCCTACAGGACTTGGGCACAAAGGCTGGAGATGGAATTTCAAACCTTCAGCATAGAGTACACTCAAAGAAGTGAAAACAGGTTTGCTGATGCGCTCGCCACCCTGGGATCCCAAATACCATTTAATGGGAGGGATACGCTGATAAAAATAGGAAGGCAGGAACATTCTATTGTAAGGATCCTCCAAGGGATGTACCCCGGAGAGTCCAAACAGTGGGACTGGAGGGATGAAGTCAAAGAAAAGATGAAAGAAGTAGGCCCTAGAGGGAACGTCAAAGAACTAATGGATTACACTCAGATAGAAGGAGAATTGTATAGAAGGCTGCCAGGAGGAATATTGTCCAGATGTATCGCCAAGAAGGAAGGAAAGTCGAAACTAGAAGAATTACACGCCCAAGCATGTGGAGTTGCAGAAAAGGTCAGCATATACAGAAGGATGCAACGCATGGGGTATTACTAGCCAGATATGGACAAGGAAGCAGCGATCATACAGGGGAAATGCCAGGAATGTCGTTTGGCAATTGATAAAGAAGAAAGCTACGCAGTGTTTATTGCAGAAGATTGGCGGGTTCCTTTCATAGGATACCTGGCTTAGGGGATCCTGCTAACCGATAGGAAACTGGCGCACAAGCTCAAAAAGCTAGCGTGCAGGTATTTCCTGCAGAACGACATTTTATTCAAAAAGGGATACCATGGGGATCCCCTCAGGTGCCTGGGACCAAAGGAAGCTAGAGAAGTAGCCAGAGAGGTGCACTCTGGAGATTGTGGAAGTCACCCAGGGAAAAGAAGGCTGTACAAGCAGTTACTGTTGTTGGGATATTACTGGCCAACGATGAAAAGAGACTCTGAGGAGCTGGTCAAAACATGTCATGCTTGCCAAGTCCTGGGAGATGCAATTCACACTCACCCAAATGTCCTACAGGATATGACGACGCCATGGCCTTTTCATACTTGGGGGCTTGATCTCATAAGGCCTATAAACCCTCCATCCAACGGTTATATATGGATCCTGGCAGCCACGGAATACTTTACAAAATGGGTAGAGGCCATCCCTTTGAAAAAAGCTACTGGAACAGCTGTAGCAAATTTCATTCGAGACCACATCATTACAAGGTTCGGGATCCCCAGAAGATTGATCAGTGACAATGGAACCCCATTCATAAACAAAGATATGAAGGGATTAACTGAAGCATACCACATCAAGCATGGAAGATCTACCCCATACTACCCACAAGGAAACGGCCAAGCTGAAGTTACTAATAGGGTAATGTTGAAAATCCTTAAGAAAATGAAACATGAGTATGGAGGGAAATGGAGTGACCATCTGGCAGATGTGCTTTGGGCATGTAGAAGCTCTGTAAAGACAGCCACAGGATTCTCCCCATTCTCCCTGGTCTATGGAACAGAAGCCATCAGCCCTGTGGAGTTAGTCATTCCTACACCAAGGGTAGTTCTGGAGGAAAATCAAGGAGAAAGTGAGGACGCAAGCAATGAAAAGAGGCTAGCAGATCTGGAAGGAGTAGAAGAAGAAAGAGAGCTGGCCAAGAAGAGGAGCCAGAGATACCAGCAAAGAATAACCAGAGCATATGCACAAGCAGTACGCCCAAGAGTGTTCACTAAAGGGCAATTAGTACTAAGGATAGCAGAGCACGTGAGGAGGAACCTGCCAGGGCCTTCCAAGTTCACCCAAAATGGGAAGGACCCTACATCATCAATGCAGCTCATGAGAGTGGGTATTATTACCTTGCCAAAGAAGGTGGGACAGTCTTGACAGAACCCATAAACGGGAAATGGCTGAAGCAATACTATGCATAAGGACAAGGGGATCCCGGTACCTCAGGGTCCTTTTACCAGCTTCACTATCTGCTAAGTTCTTTTTTATCTTTTTATTTTTCAGCCTTTATCATGAATTCTGGTCTAAGATGATTTTGTTCAGGAACACGTGATAGATTGACACTTTGTGGTCAATACTGCACTAAATGATTTTTTTCTTTGTTCCTTAAAAATGACCATTGATGACGTTGAGAATTGTCACCAATAGGTCACACCGTACTCGTGACTCAAAGCGAACCTGCACAGCACGAAGATCGAAAGAAAACCTTTAGAGAGCACCGGTGCGGTGCCGGCCAAACACTCTCCGAAGGTCAAGTCAGAATTCGTCTCTTCACTCTAGAGTGCTAGAGAGGGTCAATTAAATCATACCTTGATTTGCGTGAATGTTACTCCTTTTATAGTGGTAGAGAGCTGCTTTTCTTCTTGACCTCCAGATATTTCCAATGTGGGATTCTGATACAATTTCCCTTATTGGATCTTAGGGCTTTTCTAGGCAATAGAGATTTCGGATCATGGGCCCTTACTATGCCTGTCAACGATGGGCCTTCAAGGTGTGTGGGACCATCTTTACACAGGCCCAACTGTTCCAATCCGTCAGGCCCATTAAGGTAGGCCCATCAGACTATATTTTATCATCTCCAGTTGCCCCCTTCACCCCAATGGTCCGCCCGCTTTTAGGTTAAAGGATCAATGGGGTGACGATCCTAACGAATGGGTATGACAGGTTCAAACTGATCGATGGATTCATGCAAGATAGGATGACGGTTGCAGATGGATCTACCCGTCAGAAGAAGATTCATCAAGTTGACGGTTACATGAGGGGTACAATCCGTTGACGCGTACTGACAGGTTGTCAACATTTATTGAGCATGCCACGTGTCAATCTCTGATTGGCCGTTGTATAGGATCGAAGCGTCGCTTCGTCTTCCGTGCATCTCCTATATATATATAAGGCGCCTCACTCCCATTTCCACAATTTTCAACCAGAAATCGTCTGTCAGAGCGAAACCGTCAACCTTGTCAGAGCACTCCGTCGAGAACGTGAATCTACCGATTACAGCAACCGTCACCCATCCTCCGCCAAGGGAGGTAAGTATTTACTTTAATACAACAAAGTTACATTTCCGTCCTTGCATTGTTGTTAGGCTTACTATACCGTCGATGCTTTCAAACCCGTCAGTCTTAGGTTTCATCGTCAATTGTAGGAAATGTCTAGTGCGTCAAGTAACCAGTCGGTGGTTCGTGACGGGACGGAATACGAAGATGTATACCCGTCCGGTCATAAAGACCAAGAGAGCCCCGGCGAAGATAGGAGTCCGTCTGCCTCCTCTTCGTCCTCAACAAATGAGGATGTGGAGATAGTCGAAATAGATGGTTCTGATGACGACGGGAATCAAGCACCGGAGTCCGTTGTAGGTGCTGATGGACTAAGGCAGTTCATCATGTTGCCAGAGTGGACAGTGCATAGGTTCACATCCGTCATCAGGGAGAGACATTTCAGCACTCTCAGAACCAACTTCCAAATACCCGACTACGTTTCCATCCGTCTACCCTACGCGTCGGAGAAGTGTTACTATGAAGGGGTAGAGGGTGTCGGAGTATACAAACAGGCGTTGAAGGCAGGACTTCGGTTCCTACTCTCAACACTTCATAGAGAACTCTTGCACTATCTAGGGTTGTCCGTCACACAGATATCCCCTAACGCCTGGAGGGTCTTCATAGCTATGGAGATTCTTTATGGTGCCATGTCGAATGGAGAAAGGAGACTGACGGTCCGTGAATTTCTTCACTGTTACCGTCCAGACGAGATTTCTGAATCAAGGGGGATGTATAGTTTTGCTAGTCAGAGCCCCTTGTTGAAGGTGATCTTTGAGACCCCAGACTCAAATAGAGACTGGAAGAGTCGTTACTTCTTCCTTGAGGGTGACAGATGGATGAACCGTCCAGGGGAGACGGAGTACCTGCCCATTGACACAACCTGGGTAGTGATAAATCAATCGTGTATGCACCCGTCTTAATTTTGCAAAGCTTTTCATATCCGTCCATTTTTATGTATGCCTTAGTCGTCTCTCTCTGCAGGTAGATGGCGTCCGCAAGTTAGCCTTGAGGAATTCAGCTTCCTTGAAAAGATTTGCAGAAAAACTAAGCCGGAGGAAAGGACCTGGGCCAAGTTAGTGAATCCGAGAACAATACACTGGTATTGTGACGGTCCAGAACCTACCCGCGAGGCCATTGCATACGACGAAAGAATACACAGACGTAAGTCCGTCCACTTTTACTCTTGAAAATGGCCTCTAATTTTGAGAAAACATACTCATCCGTCCTGTATTGCAGAAATGGACGACGCAAAGAGAAGGGCAATGATAAAATCACTGGCCGTCGAGCAAAAGAAGACGGGTGAGATAGTAGTTCCCAAGGTGCCGGGGTCGTCGGCCAAGAGGAAGCAGCCGCCGAAGTCTGACCATCCATACAAGCAGCCGAAGGTTTCATTGGAACCCGTTGTGGGCTTGATGGCTGAGGGCGCTAAGACCGTCACCCCAGCCAAATATGGATTCGGTAAGGGCTTCATGCAAGCCCCACTCGTCAGCGAGGAGAAGCCCCCTCCCCTTCTCCGTAACGACTCGAAGTTTGCTTTGGAGAAGCTTTCGTCGATAATTTCCGCAGAAGATTACGAGGACCTGGGGAATCATTCGACGGAGGCAATGGGGGAGACGGGGTTATTCGCCGTTGGACAGGTAATCTTTTTATCCGTCAGTGTATGTCCGTCCACCCTTAGTTTTATATTTAACACCCTTTTAATTTTGTTCATTTCAGTCCTTGGTTATGATGAAGGGCTTGATGGACCGTTGCCTCAACCGTGAAGCGGCTCTGGATCGTGTACGGTCAAAAGCTGGGCAGACGGAGGAGGAGCTTAGCCAACTGCACAAGTGGAAGTCCACAATGGAGCAGAAATTCGAACTGTCTGAGAAAACCAGAAAAGAGCTTGAACAGAGGACGGAGGAAGCTGGGAAGGCCTTGAAGGGCAAAGACGATGAAGTGAAGGATTTGAAGAAGAAACTCCGTCAGGCCAGGGAGGACGCCGTCAAAGAGTATCGCGACTCTGAGGCTTTGCTGAAGGAGCTGGGGGGATCGTTCCTTCAAGGCTTTGACGATGAACTCCGTCAGATAAAAAAGGCCTACCCAGATCTTGACGTGTCCATGATAACACTTAGTGATCAAGATCAGACGTCTGCTCTGCCCGTCGCCTCAGAAAATACGGAGGACCTCTTCGGAGACGAAACAGCTCAGGGTGACGGAGAGTCCGCTGTGCCGAATGAGGTTCCTGTTGCCGACCCCAAGAAAGCAGATTAACTCCTTGTAATTGTTGAGGAGGATCCGTCCCCTTTTTATGTATTTTTAGTGCTTTGTAGACGGTTTGTTTTAAGTTTGCTTTTGTACTGAACAATGTTTTTCTTTCATTATATGTTTCTTCATTATTTGTATCCGTTAAGGATTTTTCTCTCCGTCTTCTTGTATGTTAAGTGTTAACTTGGATAAACTGGTCTGTTGATCCGTCCACTTTAAAAAGCTTTTCTCACCTCTAATCGGACCCGTCTATTACGTATACGATATACTATCCGTCCACTTTGTGGTAGCTGACCTATGTCGTCATGTTGTTCGTCCACTTCGTGGGCGTTTTAGAACCGTCCGTGTTGGGAGCATTATTATTTCAGCCGTTTTTATGGTCCGTCCACTTTTGTAGTCGTCATAGCGTCCAATTTATGGACTTATAAAATTACTCACCGTTTTCGGTGATCCGTCAACTTTGTGGCGGCTATACCGTCCACTTTATGGACTTGTAAAATTTATTCACCGTTTTGGGTGATCCGTCCACTTTGTGGCGGCTACACCGTCCAATTTATGGACATGTAGAATTACTCCCCGTTTTGGGTGATCCGTCCACTTTGTGGCGGCTACACCGTCCAATTTATGCACATGTAGAATTACTCCCCGTTTTGGGTGATCCGTCCACTTTGTGGCGGCTATACCGTCCAATTTATGGACTTGTAGAATTACTCCCCGTTTTGGGTGATCCGTCCACTTTGTGGCGGCTACACCGTCCAATTTATGGACATGTAGAATTACTCACCGTTTTGGGTGATCCGTCCACTGTATGGACTTATAAAATTTATTCATCGTTTTAGGTGATCCGTCCACTTTGTGGATACGTTCTTTTAGTGTTATGGCGGTCCGTCGGACGTTCATTTTGTGTATTTCAAGTAATCATCCTTGTAGGATGGTGACACCCCTGTAAGATGGTCCGTCCATTTTGTGGACTTTATTTTGTGTCCGTCCATCTTGTGGACTTTAAGTTATCATCCCTGTAAGATGTTATCATCACTTCAGGATGATCCGTCCGTCTCGTGGACTTTTAACTAGCATTCATTAACTTTGAGGACAATTGTAATGACATCCAAGTAGAAGATCGTAATTGTATCTAATTATAGAGATGCGTAAAGGAAAAGTGCCTGCCCCCTTGGGCTTAAAAAAGGCACGACAAGATTGTAGCAAGAGAAACACAGTTTAAAGAAAAACTTATAAATAGTTAATAAAAGCCAAATAGAAAATTGGTTGCCGTTCGCCGTGTTACTATCATTGGTAGTATTTCCTCAGATGCTCGGCATTCCATGGATGCGGTAGCTTCTCCCCCTCTGTAGTCTCCAGGTGGTATGTTCCTTTCTTTTTCCATGCCGTGACTCTGTAAGGTCCTTCCCAGTTGGGGCCGAGTTTTCCCTGTGTAGGGTCTCTAGTTGCACCCATGACCCTCCTGAGTACCAGGTCTCCTACTTGGAAGTCTTTGTGTCGGACCCGGGAGTTGTAATGTCTGGCCATACGATCCTGGTATCTAGCGATCCTTTGCTCCGCCGCCGACCTTACCTCATCTATCAGGTCCAGCTGTAGCCTCATAGATTCGTCGTTCCTGCCTTCGTCATGGTTGTGAACCCTGTAACTTGTGAGGCCAACTTCTGTTGGGATGACCGCCTCACTCCCGTATGTCAGTCGGAATGGCGTCTCTCCTGTCGGAGTCCTCGCCGTTGTCCTGTATGCCCACAGTATACTCGGTAATTCTTCGGGCCATATTCCCTTTACCCCCTCGAGCCGAGTCTTGATAATCTTTAGCAGGGATCGATTCGTGACTTCAACCTGGCCATTGACCTGAGGATGGGCGGGTGATGAGTAGTGGTTTTTTATTCCTAGCTGTGTGCAGAAATCCCGGAAGTGGCCGTTGTCGAACTGCCTCCCGTTATCCGAGACAAGGACTCTAGGAATACCAAACCTGCATACGATGCACCGCCAAACAAAACTTCTAATGTTCTTTTCTGTAATGGTGGCCAAGGCTTCCGCTTCTACCCATTTTGTGAAGTAGTCAATTCCCACTACCAAGAACTTTAGCTGCCTCACCGCCGTTGGGAAAGGTCCCATGATATCCAGTCCCCACTGAGCGAACGGCTATGGAGCCGTCATAGGGGTCAGCTCCTTAGCTGGCTGTCCGATAAAATTGCAGAACCTCTGGCATTTGTCGTAGCTTTTAACGTAAGACTCGGCATCCTTCTGCATGGTTGGCCAGTAATACCCAGCTCGTACCAGTTTGTGCACCAACGACCGCGATCCAGAATGGTTCCCGCATATCCCTTCGTGTACTTCCCTCATTACGTAGTCTGCCTCCTCAACCCCGAGGCATCTTAGATAAGGGCGGGAGAAACCTCTCTTGTAAAGAATGTCTTTTATCAAGACGAATCTTGTCGCTTGGACTTTTAGCTTCCTCGCTGCCTTCTTCTCTTGTGGCAGTAACCCGTCCTTCAAGTATGAAGTTATCTGTGTAGTCCAGTTTCTTTCGGAGCGTATCTCCTGCATATTGTCGGGGTCTATTAGTGGAAAGAGTTGAACAAAGGAAAGTACATTACCCGGTGTCATCACATGTTCTGCTGAAGCGGCTTTGGCTAGCCGATCGGCGGGCTCATTTTCTCCCCTGGGGATTTGGACGACCGTCGCTTTTAGCCCGTTGACTCTCGCCCTCACTTGATCAAGATATCTCTTCAACCTTTCCCCCTTGCATTCATAATCTCCGTTTACTTGATTGGTCACGACCTGAGAGTCGCAATAAACAGCCACACTTTCCGCTCCGGCGGCTTTGGCTAGGTCGAGTCCTGCCGCCACCGCTTCGTATTTTGCTTCATTGTTAGTAATGGGGAAGTCGAGACGGACCATACATTCGATCTTGTCTCCTTCGGGTGTCAGCAACACTATGCCGGCCCCTCCAATTCGCCGATTGGATGACCCGTCGGTGTAGATGCTCCACTTGGGGGGTTCTTCTGCCCCCTTGTCCTCGTCACGCGTAAACTCTGCTATGAAGTCGGCCACAGCTTGTCCTTTAATGGCCACACGCGGACGGTACTTGATATCAAACTCACTCAATTCTATTGCCCACAGCGTCAGTCGACCTGCGGCTTCAGGATTACTCAGTGCCCTTCGCAAGGGCTTGTCGGTCATTATGTTCACGGTATGGGCTTGAAAGTAGGGTTTGAGCTTGCGAGCCGCCGTGACCAATGCGAAAGCGAGTTTCTCCATAGGTTGGTATCTTTCTTCGGCACCGCGGAGCGCCCGACTGGCGTAGTATACAGGCTTCTGTGCATTATCCTCTTCTCTAATTAAGGCCGCGCTGACGGCGACAGAGGAGACAGCCAAGTAGAGGAAAAGTTCTTCACCAGGTTGCGAGGGACTCAATAGGGGTGGTGAAGATAGGTATGCCTTTAATTCCTCGAATGCTCGCTGACACTCGTCCGTCCACTCGAAGGATTTCTTTAATGTGCGAAAGAAGGGCAAGCACTTGTCCGTGGCTCTCGACACGAATCTATTTAATGCCGCTATCTTGCCGTTAAGGCTTTGTATCTCCTTCACATTTCGCGGGGGGGCCATCTCTACTATGGCTCGGATTTTGTCCGGGTTAGCTTCAATCCCCCTCTGGGATACCATGAACCCTAGGAATTTGCTGGCCATTACACCGAATGCGCACTTTCCCGGATTGAGTTTCATGTTGTAGGATCGAAGCGTACCGAACGTTTCCTTAAGATCTTCCAGGTGGTCTTCCTCCTTCCGGCTCTTCACCAGCATGTCGTCGACATAGACTTGAACATTCCTCCCGATTTGCTGCGCGAACATCTTGTTCATTAGCCTTTGGTATGTTGCCCCCGCATTCTTCAGGCCGAATGGCATTACTTTGTAACAGAATAGTCCTTGGCTGGTTACGAACGAAGTCTTTTCCTGATCGGCCTCGTGCATGCGGATCTGGTTATAACCCGAGAAAGCGTCCATGAAGCTTAATAATTGGTGTTGAGCCGTCGAGTCTACTAGGACGTCGACTCTTGGAAGGGGATAGCTATCTTTAGGGCACGCTTTGTTAAGATCGGTGAAATCCACGCACATCCGCCATTTGCCGCTCGCTTTCTTCACCATAACCACATTCGCCAGCCAATCGGGATAGTAGACTTCCCTGATGAAGCTTGCCTCATGGAGTTTGCGGACCTCTTCCGCTATTGCTTGGTCTCGTTCCGGTGCGAACACTCTCTTCTTTTGTCGGACGGGTGGAAATGAGGGCAATACATTCAGTTTGTGTACCATGACCGAGGGATCGATTCCCGGTATATCGTCATGGCTCCAGGCGAACACATCCTTATTGCTCCTCAGGAAAGCTACGAGCTCTTGACGGATTGCGGGTTTGGCAAGCGTTCCGATCTTGGTTGTTCTGTCTGGATTGGAACTGTCAAGAGTTATCTCCTCCAGCTTCTCTGTGGGTTCCGCCACCGTTCGGTGCTCTTCTATGTTCAAGGCTTGGATTTGGTCTTGCATCTCCATCATAGCTACGTAGCATTCTCATGCGGCAACTTGACTTCCGCGTAGCTCTCCTACCCCATACTCGGTTGGGAACCTGATCATTAGGTGGTAAGTTGATGTTGCCGCCTTCCACGAGTTGAGCGTAGGTCGTCCAAGAATAGCATTGTAGGCGGACGAGCAGTCGACCACCAAGAATGTCACGTTCCTTGTGATTTGTTGGGGGTAATCTCCTACCGTCACTGGTAACGTTACCGAGCCCAAAGGGAAAACCCTACTCCCTCCGAAACCAACAAGCGGGGCGTCCGTCGGTATTAGCAGCTCCCTGTCAATCCTCATTTGCTGGAATGCCGGATAGTACAAGATATCGGCCGAGCTGCCGTTGTCGATCAACACTCGGTGCACGTTGTAGTCTCCTGTCCGCATGCTGACGACGAGGGCATCGTCGTGTGGATGGTGTAGGCGCCGTGCATCCTCTTCCGAGAATCCAACAATAGGGCTTTCTCTGTCTGCTATCCTTGGCACTCTGCCCGTCAACTGGACATTCTGTACCATCCGAAGGTATGTTTTGCGAGCCTTCTTTGACGATCCGGTCGCAGCAGTTCCTCCGATTATCATTCTTATGTCTCCTATTGGGGGTCTTGGTCGCTCGTTTTCTCGGCGGAGTTTTTGTTCCTGTGGGGGTTGATTCGTTCTCCCCTTGTTGACGAACTTCTGCAGCTTCCCTTGTCGGATAAGGGCTTCGATTTGCTACTTCATGTCGAAGCAATCAACCGTGTCGTGGCCGTGGTCACGATGGAAGCGGCAATATTTGTCTCTGGACCTTTTGCTGGGATCACTCTTCAGCTTTCCCGGGAACGTCAGGGACCCTTCGTCCTTAATCTGCATTAGGACTTGATCTATCGGCGCGGTTAACGGGGTGAAACTTGTGAATCTTCCACCCGTGGGTTTTGGACGTCTGTCCTCCCTTCGATCTCCCATTCTTCCTTTCTTCCGCCCCTGGTCCTGTCGGGGATCCTCTTGTCTGTCTCTTTTCTTGGGTCTGTCTTCTCGGGCTAGTAGCGCGTCTTCAGCATTCATATATTTGGTGGCCCTGTAAAGCACCTCCGACATGGTCTTGGGGTCGTTTTTGTATAGGGAGAACAAAAACTTACCCCCCTTCAGCCCATTCGTGAATGCTGCTACCAATATCTTGTCGTCGGCTTCGTCGATCGAGAGCGCTTCCTTATTGAAGCGTGATATGTAGGCCCGCAGCGTCTCCTCCTCTCGCTGTTTGATATTCATTAAACAAGCCGTGGATTTTCTATGCCGATGTCCTCCGATGAAGTGCGTAGTAAATTGAGCACTTAGCTCCTTGAAGGTGCTGATGGAGTTGGGCGCTAGCCGGCTGAACCAAATCCTTGCTGCGCCCTTTAGGGTTGTAGGAAAGGCCCTGCACATAATCGCGTCTGCCACTGAAGGTGCATCAGGGTCTTGAATGTCTCTAGGTGATCTAGAGGGTCCTTGACTCCGTCGTAACTATCCATATTCGGCATACGGAACTTATTCGGCAGGGGGAAGGAGTTGACGATTGTCGTGAATGGCGAGTCAGTCCGGTTGACAAGGTCGTCAAGATCACTTGACACTCGCCCCTTGAGAGCGTTCATCATTACATCCATCTGTTCCTTAATCACCTGCATCTCCGCGATGACGGATTGTGGAGCCGTATCCGTTAGGATAGGGATGCTAATGTCCCGTCGCACCGGTCTGCTCGGGGCGTTACTCTCCTGTGGTCCGTCCTGATTTCTCCTTTCAGTGCTGTTCCCTTCTTGATCCGCTCATTGGCTATTGACCGCGGCATTCTTTTGGTTCAGCTGCTCTTCTAGGTCGTGGTTTTGTTTGGTGAGGCGCTCCACGACTGTGGCGAGCGTCCTGACCTGTTTCACAAGGGTAGTCGTAGGGGCTTCTTCTTCCTGAACGTCATTCGTGGTTGCCATTGAGCGAGTGAGTACCATGTAACTCTTTTGTCTAGGAAGCGATGAAGTACTATACGTCGTAATTCCCACAGACGGCGCCAACTGATGACGTTGAGAATTGTCACCAATAGGTCACACCGTACTCGCGACTCAAAGCGAACCTGCACAGCACCAAGATCGAAAGAAAACCTTTAGAGAGCACCGGTGCGGTGCCGGCCAAACACTCTCCGAAGGTCAAGTCAGAATTCGTCTCTTCACTCTAGAGTGCTAGAGAGGGTCAATTAAATCATACCTTGATTTGCGTGAATGTTACTCCTTTTATAGTGGTAGAGAGCTGCTTTTCTTCTTGACCTCCAGATATTTCCAATGTGGGATTCTGATACAATTTCCCTATTGGATCTTAGGGCTTTTCTAGGCAATAGAGATTTTGGATCATGGGCCCTTACTATGCCTGTCAACGATGGGCCTTCAAGGTGTGTGGGACCATCTTTACACAGGCCCAACAGTTCCAATCCGTCAGGCCCATTAAGGTAGGCCCATCAGACTATATTTTATCATCTCCAACCATGTTTTAATGAAGTTCCTGTTTCTTCAACATTTAAGTCTTTCTTTAAATACTGTGAAGACCAAGTTTGGATAGATTTAAGGAAGGATACCTGAGTCAAAAAAAAAAAAAAAAGTATGTAATACCCTTTTACATATGGCCCAGGATCCACCTCACAGATAACTTCAGATATCCCACAGACAGTTCCAAGTGCATAGGTCTAGGATCACAGATAAAAGTAAAGTATCCAGGATACCTAGCCTAGCACTTGGCAAAAGGGGAACCTGTCAAAGTTCATGAACTGGGACCGTATCTCAAAAATATGTATAGGAAAAGATACCAGTGTACCCAGTTCAGTACTTGCATAATAGATTACCGGGTACCTGGACCAGAACTTACAGTGAAGCCTGTGGAAATCATGGTCCAGGACTCAGGAAAAGAAAAAAAAGTCATAGGAAAGAAAAGACAATATATCAAAGAAAAAGGCAGATTCACATGCTAAGAAATGAGAAGCAGTTTTGAAACAAAAAAAAAGGGGAAACAAAGAGGAAAGCAATGTTAAAAAAAAAAACTTATACAACCCCAAATTGTTTATGTAAATCTAAAGTAAGCTAAGGAATGAGGCCGGCCAATAGGGAGGCATCCGCAGAAATAACAGGCATAGTCAAAGTAGAAAGGATCCTCTGCCGCTTGACCTTCAAGTCTTGTAAAACCTTATGAGCACGAGCCAGAGCTTCCTCAGCAGCAGCTATCTCAGTGTCTATGCTCTTGAATGATTGCCTCTGAAACAGCATATGAGCTAGCAGACGCAAGTGATCCAGCAGAAAAGACAAATTGAACTTGGCCTCCAGAAGGTCTTGCACCACCCCTCTCCACTCCAGAAGCTTTTCTTCAGACAAAGAATCTACAGAGGAATTCCTCAGGGAAACCAGCACAGCACACAGCAACTCCATCAAAATATTGCCTAGAAAATCGCCTCCCCTGAAGCCACTGGTGAAATCCCCGTGACACTTGAGCAGACTCTCTAGCAGCGGCAGGCCTTCCACAGGAACAGAGAAGCGTAGGAAGTTGCCATAAGAAGACCCAAAAACATGGAAGTGGCTGGCAGGAAGACTGTTAAATTCCAAGAGATCAAAGCGAGCCAGGAAGGAGGAAAGCCTTGAATCAAGATCTGAGGCAGCCACTTTCGAGGCATCCCCCATCACTATGTCACCACTTGCAGAGACAGGAGGACTTGCAGCCTTTCGCTCTGGATGAAGGTCAGCAACTTGAATAGGCCTCACAATTCCTTCAGGGATAACAGGCTCAGAACATGCAAAGCCTCTATCAATATTCAAAAAAAAAAAGAAAAGGAAGAACAGATTTATTCTTAAAAAAAAAAAAAGAAAAGGGGAAAAAGAAGGACAAACCAGTTCCGGCTTCTTGGGACAGAGCCTCTTCTTCCTGATCCCCTGACTTCCCCGAGGATTCTGGGAAAGAACATAAGGCAAGTTGAAGAAAAGGTGAAGGACCAACGGCAAAATGGCTAAAGGAAGGAATAGATGCAGGGGGCTTCGCCATAAAAGAAAAGGAAAGAGAAGGGCGAAGGGAAGGAAAGAAAAGAAAAGGAAACACGATAGGAGCAACTTGCACTCACCTTCTGAGCTTTCTGATTCTAAAGAAGAGGCAACACTAGGAGCGGATTTCTCACTGGTTTGACCTAAAAGGAAAAAGAAAAGGAGGAACTCAAAAAAAAAAAAAAAAAAAAAACTGGAAAAGAAAATAAAGATATAACGCTATTTCAAGGAAACAAGACTCACCTATCTGTTTGGATAAAGGAGTGTCTCCCAAAGCGTCTTTATCTGACAAGGTTTGAGGAAACACAGTCCTGATGGGACTAGGAGTGCGCTCAAGATGGGGACTTTGAGATGAAGGGATCCGAGAGGCTTTGGGATCCTGAGAATCTTGGGAACCCTGCATCGGTTGCCCGGTTTCCTCAGCCAGACCACCAGCAGGGGGCTCCTTCCCCACAACAGGAAAAACAACAGAAAGTGCTGTGACAGTTTCCTCTCCCAGAGCCTTGCCAGTCATAGGAGGGGATACCTCCACCTAAAGGAAGAAGAGGAGGAAAAGGCAGTGCCAAGTAAAAAAAAAACACAACAGCGGGAAATGCTAACAACACAATGTCAGAACAAAAGGGAGAGAACAAAAAAAAAAGGGGGGGGGAACCCACATACCACGTCGTCACCAGAAGATTGGCTTTTACCCTTCTTGTGATCAGACTTGCGCTTGGACTGCAAAGGTAATCACCACTTGTCAGCGAAATAGAAATAAGTGCAACAAGGTGAACATGTAAAAAAAAAAAAAAAGAGAGAGAAGAAGGAAAGAAGTCTTGCCCTTCTCTCTCTCTCTACAGATTCTCTGGAAGTCTTTTGCTTACTACGAGTACGCCCAGAGGGTCCTAAAGGAGGCTGGGATACCAAACCAGAGGATCCTAAAGAACCATGGACTGAAGCAGTCACAGGAACCTGGGAAAAAGAAGACTCTACCTTGGTCTTCTTCCGGGTCCTTGAAACCAAAGGTTCCCTGACATCCTTGCCTTCCTGAGATGCCAAGTGTGCTTGAGATTTCCCAGTTTTTCTTCTTTTCGTCTCAGAACCTATCTCCACACCCCCTGTACTTTCACCAACATCAACAGCTTTCATCTTCTTCGGCCTGACATCCTTACCTTTACTCGGAGCAGTGGCAGCACTTATCGTCTCCACTGCACCTTTCTTGATGGGCACTCCAGAGGAAGCGCCAATGATGAGACTATCACCCAACCAAGTCTCAGGAAAATCCTGTCCATAAGTCACCCAACCTCCCCTGGAGGCATGCCATTCTGCGAACCCAGTCTTGCTGCTTGCAGCAGCAGAAACAATCCCAGCAGTAGGAAGGGATAAACGCCTATTGGATGTCGGAGCAGAAACAATGTTAAGATTTGGGGCTTCCCGAACTGTACCAGAGCCAACATAGTCAACAAAAGACTTTTGTACTCTTCTCCAATAACTGGTATAGCCACTAGAAGCAAAGACTCCTCTCTGGGAGTTAGGCACTGCAAATTGGGGGCTCCTCCGTGACCAATAAGAAAAGGCCTGCAGCCTCAGGAAAGGTTCCAAGGAAGGAAGGGATGGCACCACGTCCTTAAAGGCTGGAGGAATGTCCTGGTCAAAACCAAATTGTCGGAGCACCCGGTGTGCTGAATAATGAGTATATTTTGGGCCACTTGAAGAAGGTACAGGAAGCCAGGAGGGGCTAATGCAGGCAAGATAAGCCAGACTGCCCTCATCACCACGGCGCAAGTCAAAGGTATTACCTGTAGAAGATAAAAAAGAAGACAACACAGAATCACACGCAAAGCCAGGGCCAAACTCACGAGGAGACCTCCAATGTAAGCTCCCTGCTTGGTCAAATAATTCCACCAGATTGAGGCCACCACCTTTCAAGCTAATCCAACGAAAGATAATGGGAAAGGCATCAGTAGAGCTGCCACAAAGACCCTTCACTATGTCGGGGGATCCTTGGAATTTGTCCTTCACAAATTTCAAATTCCTGCACTTGGCCAAAGTAGCTGTAGAACGGTCCCACATGAAAATCTGAAGGATAGCACAGTGAAGAGATGAAGTGATCACATAACAAGAATCGCCCTCAGTCTCATCTCCATGAAGCTGGTCCAATTGAGAGTAAACATGACCCAAAAACATAGGGGCCAAAGGATACTGGGTACCTCGAGCCAACTTGATTGCCAACGGAAAAAAGGAAGACTTAACCCCATACCCAGGGAACTCACTAAACAAGAACTTACTAAGCCAAAAAGCCAGAAAACCGGCCTACCTCACTTCCTTATCTTTCTCACGAGAGAGGGTCATCACCCATCTCCCCATCCTAGCCGGCTTACCACCAGAAGAGGCAACGCGGCCACCAAAATGACCAAACAGTTTATCTTCTACCACGAGATCCTCACCAGAAAGGTTAATATCAAAGGGGCTCTCGTCACCAAACACCGGGAGAAGGAAGTTATTAACCACATCTTCCAAGGTGATCGTCAATTCACCAGTAGAAAAGAAAAAAGTATGAAGGGAAGGGCACCAACGACGTACCAGATGCTTGAGCCCTTTGGCGTCTCTGAAGCCCTCAAGGTTTCTGGAAATAGCCATTGCCTTTAGGATACCGGCGCGCTCCAAGCGACCCACAAACTCAGCATCAGACAGTTCCTTGTCTACCCATATAGGCCAGCCCTGAATCTTTCCCGGAACAAAATCAAAGAAAATAGGAACTGCCTCTCGAATTCCTTGTCTAATCTGAAGATCAAAAATCTCCCTAGGGTCAGGAACCTGGGCGGAACCAGCGAAACCCGCTTGGCCAGAAAACATCCAAACATGAAGGGGTGGAGGAGCCTCACCATGAGATATATGAGGGAAAAATAAACTGAGAGAATACCAAGGATCCCGTAAAGGGAAGGCCGGACGTTCGGTAACCTCGTGAGAATCGCTCGGAGCAGAACCAGAAGAACCTTCACCCTCAGAAGGACTGGGAGTACGCTCTCTCCTCTTTTGGGAAGAAGAAGAAGCCATCGGAACAACACGTACTGTGAGAAGAAAGGAGATTGAAAGTGCAAAAAAGGGGAAGACCGGAGTAACAGAGAAGAAGAGAAAAAGAAAGAGAAACTCAAAGAGTGAAAGACTCAGAGAAGCAAAGTGATAAGATGAAACGGCTTCAATAAAGGCGCAAATAGCAGTTGGGGAAAACAGTTTATGGAAAGACGCGCCAGTTGCCAAAAAATTTAATTTGAAGAAGGGATTAATCAGCGGTTATTAATGAGAAGTAACGGGAAACGAGAAAAGTGGGTAGAGGAGTTTTTCCTTAAATACTTAACTGCCACGTCCCGTGTAAAGAGGAAGCTGCAAAAAGTAATAATTATAAAGGAACGCGACACGCAAAAAGGAGGTGACCAAAAGCAGCAGAAAAGGGCCGGGATCCCAAGTAAAAAGGAAGGGAACCCAGTAGAAATTGAGAAAAAGGGGATCCCACGAAAATCCTAGGAAACCTAAATCACTCACGCGTGGGCTTCAGGCAACCCACGAGCTCGGGGGGCTAAATGTTGAGGTCTAAAAAGGGTTATAGTAAAATAAGCCCAAAAAGAATAAGTCAAGCACAAAAGGGAAATTCAAGCTTAGCCCAAAGTAGTAGATACAGAGGGAATAAAAGAAAGGCCCAGAGGATCCTGAAGCCCAGAAAAAAGAAGCATCCAAAAGAAAAAGAGGACCACGGCAAAGTATAAAAAGCAAGGATCCTCAGGAACCATCAATAGGCGCGGATCCCTTCAGGCACAAAGAAAAAGGAAGACTGGGACAACTCGATAGAAAGAAGACAGAAGAAGAAAACAAGAAATAAAAAGCAAAAAAGAACGCGAGCGACCTCTCATGGCACAGACAGAAAAGGCCTCGGGGAACCAGGACATGAAAGAAGAATGATAACAAACAACTTTCAAAATGACAGAACAGGATTCCGCCCAAATAGGAAAAAAAGGGAAAAGTGGAAGACGCCAGAAATGGGGATGCCGAGAAGGACATACCTCAGCACGTCCCAAAGAAGATGGCCAACCAGGAACTTTCAAAAGAATCAGAGCTAAAAGAAGGAAAGAATGAGAAAAAAACGGAAAAGGGACTTACCGAGATGATGGGAACAGAACATGCTCTGTTTGTAAAAGAGCAAAACAGGGGAACCAACGGTTCCCCGGGAAGACCAAAAAACTCCATTATAAAAGGAGGGGATGGGTTGTGAAGAAGGGGCAGCGAAAAAAGAAAGAAACACAAGAAAGAAGAAATTCTCTAGGAAAACTATCAGAAAATCTGTGCAGAAAGGAAAATACTAAGGGAAAAACAAATATTGCTTCCCGGTATCCTGTAAGAGCCACTATTGCACATACTCGGATTCAACGAGAATCAAACTTTGCAAGTTTTGAAGGCTGAAATAGCCATTCAAGACTGCAATTTTTGAGCTTGATTGAACCTTGTATCACGTCCTAGTGAGCTTTCTGTAATCAAACTGATAATGTATTAGTGAAACATTGCTTCATATTTCCCAGGATCCCCACAGCACTAATTTTTATCGCTTTGCTAATCCTGTTTCTTTCCTTCTGAATTTACCTTGTTAATTTTTGGCACTCTTCGATTTCCTTGTTTGTCATTTTCTTTATATTGTCAGGAGTATTCTTTGCATTTCACTTGATTCTTAAACAGCTCGTTAGCTGCGGTGAGTCAAGGCCCGGTCCACCAAATCCTCCTTTTCATTTAGGCCCGGGATCCTTGGGCCTGAGTGTCACGAAAAGGGCACTCTCACAAACCTTAAAACCCCCCCAAAAAGCCCAAATCCTATATCATTATATATAACCTTAATACCTAAATCCATTTACCCTAAATTCTAAATGCCAAATCCAAAAGTCCCATACGTACCATTCTCTAATTAAATACAACTCAACTATATAATTTCTATTTGTTATAAATTTTAAATAGTTTTGCCTAGATATTATGCTTGAGAATTCAACCGGAAAAAAAGGAAAAAGAAAAAAGACAATGGCCCAATTCTTGGCCTGGAAGTATGCAGTTCAGATATTTAGGCCCCATTTGATACACCCACTCAAATACATATTTTTAGTTTTTAAATAATATTACACGTATTTCCACACATTTTTTCACTCACAGGTATTTCCCCACATGTTTTCAAATAACAAAACACATATTTTTAAGTGCATGTACCAAACACTCATTATTTTTTATTACTTCTCTTGCGATCTTCTGTAGTTAGTCGTATTTTGTGAAAAAAAAAAAAAAGGGGGACTATATTAAGGGTTTATATCAAACCAACCGAGTATGAAAATATTACTTTCTCAATGTTTAGACTTTAGATACATTCACTAATATTTTCTTACTCTCATTCTGGACTTTTAATTCTTGAATTCAAAATCCATATACTAATATTCCTCCTAAAAAATTCCTTATATTATTTTTTTAGATTTTTAGATTTTGAAAGAGACAGAGTTTTTTTTTTTTTTTTTTTGGGTGTCTCAAACGGAAATCAGAACACAAAGTTTTGGCTTTCAAGGTTTGGGGGAGAAAAATTGCCAAACAGTCTACTTTTGGGAAAAAATTAGGCGCGTGGCATGCGTTCAAAGTTATTTAGGGAGATGGACTCTTTTTGAAAGTCGAGTTTGGCAAACTCGACTTTGGACTGGAAAACGAAAGCTATAGTGGCGTTTTTTTTAGTGGCGTTTTATATAAACGCTGCTATAGGCACTAAAAAAAACGCCACTATAGCGTTCGTTTTCCAGCCCAAAGTCGAGTTTGGTAAACTCGACTTTCAAAAAGAGTCTAACTTACAAAATAACTTTAAAAGCATGCCACACGCCTAATTTTTTCCCAAAAATAGACTGTTTGGCAATTTTTGCCAAGGTTTGGGCTTAAAAATCATTTTAGATACTTTACAAGACACCGATGGTTGCTTTTAAAACTCGGTTTTGATCTTAAATTTTTTTTTTTTTTTTCTTCCTGCAAGGCTTTGAATCTGAGCTCCTAAAAATCTTGTTTAGTCAAAACTTTTCTATTCAACAACAAAAAACTAGCCTTTACAAATACCACTGAAAATTATATTACTTTTTTTTGCATTTAACATAAAAAGTTCCAAAGGCAGGACTTTTAAATCTTGAATTCAAAATCCATATACTAATATTCCTCTTAAAAAAAATCCTTATATTATTTATTTATATTTTTAGATTTTGAAAGAGACATGAAATTTTTATTTTTATTTTTTGTCTCAAATGGAAATCAGAACACAGTTTTGACTTTCAAGGTTTGGGCTTAAAAATCATTTTAGATACTTTTCAAGACACCGATAGTTGCTTTTAAAACTCAGTTTTGATCTTAAATTTATTTATTTATTTTCTGCAAGGCTTTGAATCTGAGCTACTAAAGATCTTGTTTAGTCAAAACTTTTCTATTCAACTACAGAAAACTAGCCTTTACAAATACCACTGAAAATTATCTTACTTTTTTTGCATTTAACATAAAAAGTTCCAAGGGCAAGACTTTTAAATCTTGAATTCAAAATCCATATTGTAGGGGTATGGGGCCTAGGAGCTCATTATCTATGTATATAATGGGCCTAAGGCCCAAGCTGAGGATTGGAAGGCGTCCGAGGAGGGTAAACATTGTTAAGAGAGCTTATGTTAGCAAATAAAGAAGTCGGTTTTGATCATAACGGCCCAGGGGGTTGTGCTGAGGATGAATGCCTTCTCGGCTAACCAAGGCCGAGGTCCGTAAGGGTGATCTGCTTCGGCTATCCGGGGGAATGTCCCAGGAACATTCTGTTGATACGGATAAGCACTACGGGAACACAGGACAAAGAGGAGTCCTAAAATATCTAAGGAGAAAGCTACTACCACTGCATTGAATGCTCTGCAACTAACATTCTAATTGCATTAATGTGGAGAAAACTCCTGAACAGTGTTGCATTAGCTACCCAACGCATAGAAGGACTGAGAGGGTGTCCGATGGGACAAGCACTCAAGTGGTGACTTGGATGATCAACAAGTGAAGGGCCAAGATCACCTAAAGAGAACTATATAATAGAAGAGACCCTTCATGGAGAAGGGATCGAGAAATCAATAGAGAAACACTGTAGCAATCAGGAACCAACTTTGTAATCAAACTTGTGAGAAATATATAGGAACTGACTTCCTCGGACTGTGCCAATGACGACTTTCTTTAGATTAATTCAATCTACTTTCCTATTCTTGTCAATGAAGCCCACTTTATTCATTGTCTAACTCATTTTAACCCAGTTTTCCAACTCACTCTCTACAAATTCATTGTTTTGGGTTTTTTGGGGTTAGGTCCATCCATCATCTGGGCTAGAGACTCAAATCTAGTCCTTACACATATACTAATATTCCTCTTAAAAAAAAAAATCCTTATATTATTTATTTATATTTTTAGGTTTTGAAAGAGACATTTTTTTTTTTTTTTTTTTTTTTGTCTCAAATGGAAATCAAAACAAAAAGTTCTGACATTCAAGGTTTGGGCTTAAAAATCATTTTAGATACTTTTCAAGACACCGATGGTTGCTTTTAAAACTCGATTTTGATCTTAAAAATCATGAGAAATTATGTCAAAATGGTTCTCAAAGTTGCCAAGAGTCAACGGTAGGAGCCTTTTTTTTACTCAAACTTAAAAATATAATAACTAAAATGACATTTCAAAAAAAGATGAACAACATTTTTAAAATAGGATAAAGTTTAACCACAAAATTTTACAATAGATATTTCGAAAATCTAAGAGTATGTTTGGTAATTGTTTTTTTCCCTTATTTTTTGTTTTCAAAAACAATTTTCTATTTTTGAAACTAAAATTCTTGCTTGGCAACCCACAATGGACAAAAAACAAAAATTATTCTCAAAACTCAATTTGTGAAGGAAATTGAAAACATGCAAAAGGTTGTTTTCAGTTTTTAATTTTCAAAAGTCAATAAAAATACGCATATAATTTAATGAATCTGTCTCATTTAATGAGTTAGCATTAAAGTTCAAATCCTAATAACAACATATTTTAATATTTTTTATTTTTTTTCAAAAAACTATTTTTTTAATTTCAACCAACCAAACATGTTTTTTATTTCAAAAATACAATAAAAATGTTTTTTTCTTTATATTCCTAAAAACAAGTTTTTGAAAACAGAAAACAAAAACTGTTACCAAACATAACCTAACTGTTAGATTGAATGTTTTTTACACTTTTAATATACATGTCAAATTTTGTGTTAATCAGATATTGTTTACCATATAATCTATAAAATTATATTTTATGCATAATTTTGAATTATAAAAAATTGCAATTTAAACAATTTATTGATGACATAACTATTGATTTTTTTAGAAATTTTGCAAGCATTGATATAAGAAGAAAATGTAATTTAATGATTGATTTGTCAAAATTCACCTCCAATAAAAAGATATTGAGTAAGGCTATAGTCTAAAGTTACAAACCAATTTTGTAGCCAAATTTTGTCCTTTAAAATATGAGACAAAGTTTGAAGAGTAAACGTGCAATTAAACTCAAAGGAAACACTCACAATTTTCCATAATTCAGCTCAAAGGTGTTTATAATTTCGTAGTTTAACTGCGTGCAAAGATAGGAATTCTCCAGACTAGCAACTTTCGGGGCCTCCATAGCAGAGGACTAGTCATTTATTAAAGTCCAAATTGTAGAAGAAATCAATGAGCTTGTTTTCTTTTAATATACAACAATAATGATACAAGAGATACAAAATAATGAAGAAATAGAGATTTAAGGGGACGGGCATTGCATTGAATCAAAAAGTTACTAATCAATAGAGAGAGTTGTAGGTAAAGCAGGTGGCAACAATTGAGGATATGCAAATGAAGAGTGAAGGAAGTAGGGTGATATTCAAGAGTCTACTCTGGCCCAAGTACCCCGCCAAGGTTATCGTGCCATCTGCAATCACTCGTGCAATTGTCCCAGCTTCTGTTGAAAGTAGTCCACCATTATAGGTTCCACGGGAAAGCCGGGATGACATGACCCGAGAGAGGAGTGCCAAGTTGATACCTGGACCAATGATTGAGGAAAATTATAACACATTATTTTCAGGATCCTAAGAACTCGGCAACAAATTCAAATATTCATAGAGAGTATATTCTGGTACTTCAGCAAATCAATACAGGATTTTTAAAGTCTATACCAAACTGTTGTTGGGAATGCACCAAAAGTTTTGGAGCTGGTAAATGTACAAATATTTTTATAATTATGAGGTACTGAGAAATGATACATTTACTAAACATGAGACAATAAGACATGATGCTTTTTTATCTTGAAAATGGAGAAAATTTAACTTTAAAGAATCACAATTGAAGAAGCCCCTCTCCAGGCTTGTATTAATCTATAAACTGAATATTTTAGCCTGAATTCATTCATGAAAGGTAGTGGAATATCATAAAGCTAATGGATACTATTTATATTGTGCCAAAATCCAGATTCAATTAAGATGGTTTCATATTATGTTAATACCTTTAAGTTACATATAATTTGGTGTTTGTGGTTTGAGTTTTCTAAACTTGTGGTTGGCAGATAATAAATATAGCATACCATTTACAGATAGATAAAGGCACCAAATTGGATGTCTGTAACTTAAAAGGTCGGCAACAATGTTAAATATAGAGACAACTGGTGGAGGGGGCGGTTGAAGTGGTTTTGGAGGATGTGGGGAGCGAGTGGATGGCGGTCAAGGAGGCTGGCATTGGTGACGTAGGACATTGGACATGGGAGTGGGTGGAGGCAACGTGGAGATTCATCATTGCCCACCTGTGAGCTGCCTTTCTCTAGCATAAGAAAGAAACCAATTGTTTCCCAGCCAAAGGGCAGCAGCAGCAGCAGAAATTTATTACTAACTAAAAGGAGGTCAGATGTGATCATTGTGGGGCAAAAGAAAGAAAAAAGAAAAAAGAAAAAATCGTTTCCCAGCCAAGGGGGCGAGCAGAAAGTTTATTTCGAACCAAAAGAGTCCAGATGTGACCATTGTGGGTTCCCTTTTATTCTAGTGCTTTGTTAAAAAATATTCAAACAATTTTAGCTAACAACAATCTTCACCATCATCCAGTGATTGTGGAACATGCTAGCATTTACAGATGCTCAGCAATGGCTGGCTTCTTTGAAAAGGAGTCCACCATATATCCCTCACTGTGAACAATGAGAAAATGAGTGGGTTAGAGACAAAGGCTGCAGTGCTGCTCTGCCTGAGACAGAGTCGACCATGGTTGACTTTGACATAGGCATAGGAATGGGTTCCATACCCACAGACCATTGTGGACACAAGAATGCCAAGCAACTCACCGTGCTGCTGGTTGCTTGAGGTTAGGGTGAAATGTGTGGGTCACCTAGCTATAGTAGTGGTGGTTGGATGCTTCAATGAGAGAGAGAGAGAGAGAGAGAGAACAAAGTTTGAGGATGAAATTGACAATATCGAAACTTAAAAAAGCCAAAATGATAATAACCCTGCAATTTGGACTCCAGCCTCTTTTTTTTTTTTTTTTTTTTTTTCCACTTCTTGAGGAGCCACCACTTCCTCTACTTGTCCTAAGATGCATCGATT